>NNCF01126318.1:489387-555642 GCA_002313205.1 Laupala kohalensis
CCCCCCCCCACACACACACACACACCACTGAACCAGAACATCCAACAGATAATATTGAAATTGATAACATATATCTTAATCCTTTAGTATGCATTTGCCATTTTAAACAGTAAATAAATTTGGTCACTATTTAATGGATTGTTAATTATCTATTTGATGAATTGATGTATTATATTAAAATACAAAGTCACTATAATATTTATAATAATATTTACATAAATATTTAAAATAATAATTACAATAATATTTGTAATAATATTATAATTATATTTATAACAACATTTATAAAATTAGCCCCCACCCTTGATTAGGGCCTAGATCCGCGACTGCATAGTACGTATAGTTGATTTGCTCGCCGTTCTCAGTGTTCGAATAAGGGGCATTCTGGTTCATCGAACCCCGTACTTACACCGCGACTTATTCACAAATCGTGAATCTACCATTGAGTATGAGGTTTCAAATTGAATCAGATACAGTCAATCAAAAATTATTAAGTGACTGCGTAAATACGTGAAATTTTATTATCTGTAGTATCAACCATTCAATTTATTAACAAAAGAGTAAAACTACTTGCCCATATCTAAACCAACATATTCAATTTAAGAATAAAATTACTACTGGCACAGAACTGATATTCAAAATGTGCACAATTATTCCTCTTAAAATTTTCGGTACTCTTGAATCAGTATTTTAAATTAAAAAAACATTATTATTTACCATAGTAACATTTGTTTTATTCAGCACACATCCGTCTAATAAAAATTCACGTTCTGGGCAGAAGGAGTTTATTTACATAAATTATGTTACATCATTTACTTATAAATGTTAGATGGTAGATGATCTAAAAAATCTCCAAGAAAGGAATAAAAATCAAAATTCAAGCAAATGTGTGTGCGAGAACACATAGTATCTTTATGTGGCGAAATAGGATGTAGCCCCAATTAGTTCAAAACGTTAAGTTCCTAGCGAGTTAGAGCAACTACGAGTACCAAACAACCTTCCAGGTTAAGCAAAATCCATTTTAAACCGAGTTACGACGTTTAGTTAATCCATTGAATCCTCTTTATCAGCAAATTCAGATAACAATTTGAGCAAACTTGATCTTTCACTGCGTTCCACTGGGCAGGGTACTCCAGAAGAAATATATATCACCACAAGAAAAACGTATTATGAACTCATCTTCATCGGTACGTATTGGCGATTCCACGTCTGTTTCCAGACTCCCAAAAATTCCCGGATCATCTGATCCAGTGAATGCGGGAGGCAGAAGAGTGACCTCAGATACAGTCCGTTAAGTCGTAATAGGCCACATCTCAATTTGTGGAGCGATACGCGAACACATACGTTTTGATTGTGAGAAGCGATGAGTTGACCTCCAGTTAAATGTCAAATGAGACATTTCTTCTAACATTTCCTCTTCACTGATGTCCATAGGAGTCACTGTTTTCCTCCTGTATGAAGTCAGAAAGATTGGTTTTTATTAATTTTTTAATAAGGGGAGTTGAAATATTCTTACAAACTGACATGTAACCTTCAATTTCTATACTGTTGCAGCTCACAGAAGATAATATTCTGCGAGATGGCAGGATCGCGTTTTAACAAGAAGGTGACAGAAGCTTCGCTATATCGTACATTGATTGCTACCGGGTCAATAAGGATTTATTGAATAAAGTTTATCAGAATATTTCTTTTCTTCAAAAATATGCCTTTTCACTTTAAAGACTAAAATCGAGAGAGAATTTACAATTTCAGTGTCTTTCCAAAAGCAAAATATGAACATTTTAAATCCTACCGTTCGTAACAGATGCTTCATGATCACTCTAAATAACGAAATGTGGTTAGTCATACAACTACTGCAGTAATGTGATTAGATTATTATATCACTCGGAGAAATAAACATAAACAGTTAACTAACTTCATTCTTTCCGGTATTCGCCTCATTCCATATCGGTTGCAAGAAATGACTACATTATCCTACTGTGGAATAAAGTAATAATGGCAATCTTTCGAAAAAAACACTTTCATTTATTTTTTGGAAAACAGTTTCATGAAAAATTCATCAAAGTTCCAAAGTTTCCAACTTTAGTCTACCCGTCTTCACTTCAAGAGGGTGTGAGTAGCAAAGATCTTTTCTTTTTTTGGGGGGGAGAGGGGGGGGAGTGGGGAGAAATTGATCAAATAAGATAACAAACGACAGAATGTTTTTTTCGAAAATTTTCCTGTGAAGATGTCAGTCATGACCACAGTCCATAGCAAACCTCATTTGTGACCCTGCATGAATATCAAATTCGTTCTTTGGTTTATTTTCTTCAGACAAGTAAAAAATTTAAAATCCAAGTTATGGTACGAGGTGACAAAATTTGCTTAATTTTTGCTTACATGTAGCTTCTCTCATATGGACCGCTTTCTTTACAAATGAACAATAAGATATATGTTATTTTTATTCCGACGGTGAGTCAGTGTTTCTAGAAAAGAAGCCCCGTTACCCTTTTGGACCAATGACTTTAGCTCAAGTTCATGTATGCAGATAAAGCGTTCGCACATATCTTTCTTCCTTCAAATTTTCTTCACTGCACGCTTGTCTTAACGTCTTAACACACTTGAACATATTATTTCATATGGAATTTTATGCGATCCTGTAACCACTAACTTGCTAATTCTAGTATAATGTTCGTATTTTGCACGAGATCAGTGCACATAACATTTGTTGATGGGTGATCATTTTCTGCGATTTGAGAGAGTGGCTTTTTGCGATGGAATAGGGGATTAGACATCTGCTACCTCCTTTAGTCTTGTACTAAAAGTAGAATAGCAATCAAAAATCAAGTGTATATCGCCTAACTGTAGTTAGTTAAGAGAGCAGATTTGGAAAGAGAGGTTTCGTAAAATACACTGTCTTTATCACGACAAGGAATAATCAGAAAAAGGTTGATCCATCGATAATAAAATTGAGTGATATCACTATTACATCTACTTTGTTTTTTTTTTCTATTTTGACTTTTTTTTAAATTATATATTATCAGAATATTAAGTCATTGCTTCACATTTAAAACACCAGAGCTTGCTAGTCTCCAAGTTTTAAGGTTCAATAGCGGGATGATCCTTAGCTTGTTTCCCCAGTAATAGATATAGTAAATACCCTCCCACTCAAACTAATTTTGTAATGACATTGTAAATATTTTTAAAGTGGTTAGGTCGAAGAGCAGACCTCGGTCTGAGTCTCGCCACTAATAAAGTCATTTATTTATGTATTTATTTATTTATTTATTCATTATGTAATTTGATACTTGGAGTCGTTATCCATCCGATGAAAGAAACCTAATAAAACAAAATAAGGTTCGATTCATTGTTGCCGGAATAATAGACTTATGTACGTTTCACATTTTTGGAATTCAGACGAAAACGTTTTGGAACTGGGTGACGGGGTCTCCAGACTAGTACGTCTTGTTACGATGACATTCATGACCCGTGCGATCAATGCAGGAGTCCCGAGTTATCACCTTTTTCATCTGACCGAAAGTAATCACATATCTTCTCCACGTGTAGGTACACGGAAGAAATATATACATGGTCAGCTTTATGTACAGTAGATAATAATGATTATAAAAACAACTTTCTAATGGAATGAATCGACCTTTCGCGTTGCATGTACACGATGGGTGGTGCGAGGACAGGAGGAAGGAGGACTGTTGAGGATCCCCTCTCAGCCACGTCGCGAGCGCGTCTCTCGTCGACAGCCACGAGGCCCCGTCGCAGCACGTGACTCGCGATGGGTGTTGTTGCCCGTCGTCCAGTGCGCAGCAGAATCAAGCGTTGGCGGACGCTATCATAGGGTACTTGACTCGACGAGGACGTATGGCGTTCTAATAGTTTCTGCACAACGTCCTTACCATCAATCAAAGTATTCATGTTTATTTCTTATACCATATTTTTAATGGAGAGAGTTTCATGAGCTCCAGAGGCACAGTGTCGGGAGAGGGAGACATTGTACTGGGTCCTAAGAGCTGGGGATTTAAGACGAGCCTCCAATAATTGATGAATAACATTTTGTAATACTAAATCAATAAAAATTGAAAAGTTTCTTCGAACTTATTTCTTATTTTCCACAGAGGGAACTCGAACCAGTGACCGCCTGCAGATGTGCTGCCTCTGCACAGTGCACCACCAACCTCGACCCCCAAAGCATGTACAGAACACCCCATATTTCCTTGTACCTACAGATCGGACTTAGAACTTCCAAGAACATACAAGGGGAGGGAAGTTTGCATCGTCCAGAGCAAAGTGAGAATTGCGCCGGAGCGCGACTCGGTCCTGGGATCTCCTTCTTTGACTACAGGTGTGCTACAACAACACTACACCCCTGGACCCCTAAAACCCGTGCACACCTTCCACCTGGCCTGGCGGGGGTAGAGCAGTGATAATTTTCATCTGACCATAGACGATATAAACTTTCCTTCCCGAAGTTGAGGGTACAAGCAGACATGTTATTTGTATTCATTTGTTTTTGTCGATATGGGTGAGGGAAACCAAGTTCAAAAATCACATCCAATTTGGATAAGGGATTCTTAATTCAACTACACCCACATAGACAAATATGGGTAGTTTAGACACTAATACTTAGGAATCTCCAATGATTAAAATGTCAAGAGGGATAGTATTAATTGTGATATTTTTATAAAAATGCTTAGGTATATCAGTAAGATCAATTTGCCGTCGAAGTGAGTCGGTCCACGTCTTCACGGCGGGATACAGAGAAGGCTCTCAAGTATTTCTTTTCTTTTCACCTATATTCCTAGTTTTTCACAATTATCGCTTTTATATTCGTTAATGGCCATCTCTGTGTGCTGAACGCTCACACATGTGTTTGCCGTGAATGGCGACCCGTGACGGAGGGAATGGGTGTCCTGGCAAGTTAAGCAGTCATGCATCTCTAGAAGGATTTGCTTGTATGCGTCATCTAATACGCTTGCATTGACCTCGGCATCTAGACGGGTGATCGGGGGCTCATCCACCCCCGATCAATCGGTTCGCACTAGGTTTTCGACACTCCAGGGTGACGGGGATGCTTCCAGGGAATGGGGTCCTTCCCGATGGTCGGTGGTGTTGGTGAAGACCCCATGTTTAAAGAACCCTGCGTGTCCCCGCTATATCCCCGTGTCAACCCTGGCACCCCAGTGGGGTGTCCCCTTGTTGGACATGGTGGTAGGTGAGGAACACGGGGTTGAAATAAATTCCATACGTATGGAAAGTAAGTCCGTCCCCCTTTTTTCCCTCTCCCCTTCCTCTAGTTTCTTTTGTAAGGATAGAGACAGTCCCACAAAGCCTCGCTTCCTTTTGATGAAATATGTCGAGGAAGGTAAGACTTTTAATTCAGTTAGTGCGGTACATTTTGCAAAAGCAATCGACGACAAAATTGAAAAGCTTCGGTCTGTCGTGTGCCAGCGGAATTGACAAACAAGCTAATACATACTATCATGGCGCTCAGAGAAATTTCAAATCTTAAAATCAAAGTTTCTACTCAATCCAGTCTTAATTTATGCCAGGGCGTCGGCAACCACGACGACTTTGCACAAGTATCCGATGAAGATCTTAATGCTTCTTTTGAACCTGCAGGCGTGTTCAACATTCACAGAATAAAGAGGAAGATGCAGAGAAAGTTCGTCCCACCTCCACACTGATTCGGGCGTTCGATCATCCGTTACTTCCGGAATCCATATCTTCTGGTTATTAAGCCCTGCGTATGCGCCAGTATGTGACGAACGCTCTGCGGTGGTTTAAATTCCACAGGATCGATCAAACGTTCCATCGATGCAAATTGTCCTGCGATATTTGCGTGACTTGCGATCAGCCAACACACGAGTCGTCACCTAGCTCGTTGGCCCCCTGCAGTGAGAATTGTAAGGAGAGTCACCACTCCAATTCAAACGCATGCACGAAGTGTCAGATGAAGAAAGAGATCCAAAAGATCCGGGTTACGGATAGGGTCACTTTCCCTGAGACTATATGTCGCTATCTTATTAAACACCTAGTGTCTATATATAAGACGTTTGCAACAGCGGCTAACGCTTCGAAACCACCTACAGCTTTCTTTGGTTGTCAGGTGTATTTTAAAAAAGGAACGAAACCAAAGATGTGTGACAATCCAGTACAGGCGTCCATTGAAGAACCTATCACTTTCAAAGAGGCAATTATGGTGTGTAGAACAACTACAACTGCTAAATTTAAAGTTGTCTTTAAAAATTCTACTTCTATCTCAATGTCAACCTCAACATCAACGTCGACATCTCCATCATCTACCACGTCCATCAAGGAACCAAAGCCTGCTGATGAAAGGTCCCCCCGATGTTCATCTCGGGGTCATTCTGACAGAGAATTAAATGCCCAAAGTCCCGCAGAGCTCACACTTTAAAGTCAGGTTCTTATGTTGCACCAACTTCCCTTGGTCGCAGACGTAATTCGCGCTCAAGAAGCAGAAACAGTAAAATTATGTCTGATAGTTATCATTCTAGCAGTGATCACAGCGACACTCCCAGGGAGGGGACAACAATGGGTGCATGATTTAGTCATCTGCAGTTCCTCTCTTTCCCCAATATTGAATTGGACAGTTCTTGACCATTTGTATAGGAGTGACACATCTAAACGTTTTTTGCTACTCGGTTTCTTGTCCCTCTCAGTGGATATTGAAAAAAGTACACAGGGACGTGTTTAAATGCAACATCAATCTTTGCAATGAGCCTTTCACTGATGTGGATGCTATGGCATCCCACTTCACTGATGCGGTTCTCGAAGAGACCGATGTTGCTATCCCTAAATCATTATGTAATCCAAGGTATTGACCAGTTCCATGGTGGATTGCGCAAAAAGTGGTCAGCGTTAGAAAGAAAGATGCATTATAAATATCCCACTGTTAAAAATCTCAAAGATGCAGAGCCAGAGCAAACCGAACTTGTCGAGAAAGTAAGTCGTTCTCCTGGAAGGCTTATATTTCATCTCTTACTAGCCGTACTCCATCATCTGTCGTATGTAAGAAAGATCGCAGGAATCAAGATTCGTGGTCCTCTTTTTCCATCCTTTGTCCTAATGTAAATAAACAGCTCCAAACTTCACCCGAATTCTTTGCTGAGGAACTTGCATCGCACAACGAAAGACTCTCCAACTCTTCCGGTTTTTTCTCCATTGTTTCTCCAACAGAAAGCTCGCTCGAAAAAGTGTTGCTTGGATTCCTCCAGTTGCTGAGGCCAGGAAAATAACATTCCTTTCTCAATGACGGAGCTAACATCTGCTCTTGCGTCTCCAAAAGATTCAGCCCCTGGTCCTGATCAAATACATAACGCGATGTAAAAAAATCTTCCAGAGATAGGAAATTCCTTCTTAATTTACATAACTCTATTTGGAATGAACATACCGTCGATACTCAATGGCTTGAAGCTACTCCCAAAGGGAAATTAAGATCGTTCCAATCTGTTGCACTTTCGACCGATTACTCTGACCAACTGCGTTTGCAAATTGTTAGAAAGAATGATCAGTCGTCGCCTTGTTTGATCTCCGGAATCGCGATACCTTCTGACCAACTTCCAATGTTGTTACAGATAAAAGTGGTCAAAGCTGAACCACATTTCGTTGTCATCCACCATCTCATCAGCTTTTGTATTGGGGGAACACCTTGCGGCCACCTTTTGTGATCTGGAAAAAGCTTATGACACAACCTGGAGGTAAGGAATCCTACGTGGGTATTATTGGTAATGAAACTGATGAGGGAGCGAAGCGGAGGGCAGTCCTTGACGTTTCAAGTGTTCCTACGTTAGATTCATAGGTTACCATAAGATTGTCTCTTAAGACATGACAAGCTGAATGACAAAATTTGCACCTTCAAGCTGAGGACGGTGAAAGACTCTGTAAAGACCTTGTCGTCATCATCCCATGCACACAGACATGAAGAAGTGAACCTTACACTTCTGCGTATTGGTCGCTACTATCTTACCCATGGTCACCTCCCCCAATCTCTGAAACATGCAATACAACACTTACCGTGGAACACTTTCTTTTGGAATGTCTCAAATATATTACCTGTTGACAGACACGCAATCTACCCAACAGTTTAGACGTTATATTTGGGCAAAATTAACCGATTTTGATTCGCCTTTTTAAATTCCTCCAGGAATGTGGCCTTTGGCACCTTATTTGATCTGTATTTGTATGTCATTACTTAAATCCATAAACCAATCGGGGCTTCTCTCACAAGTTCTCGGGAGGGTTTTAAGTAAAATCCTTCTTTCTGGTTTCTTTTATTTAGCTCTACATTTTCTCTCTATCTCTCTAAATTTACATGTATATGTGGTTTCGGATTTTATAAATTTTAGTAAACTGTTGTTTCTTTTTTCTTATCTTTTTATGATTCGACTTACGGTATTTCAGGAGGGTTTTTAGTTCAATCCATTGAATGAGGGAGAACTAATATAGGTATTTTTCAGTTAGCAGACCCCATGGTTTTTTGAAACACAACACAGAAAAAAATGGATTACTTCAGAAAAAAATTTGTTTCAAGAATTAATTTTGGATTAATATAAATATTGAAATACATGTTTGCATTTGTCCCGGCAAGATCCTCTGAGTTTCAGAAAGTTCTAGGGGGAAATTCGCTTACTTGTAAAATCCATTTACAGTTCATTCGGTATATACGTTTGAACTACGATAACTTTGTTAATTTTGTAGAGGAGAATCTAAAAGAAAAAAAATCTGGAGTGCGTCCATCTCAACTACCAGTTAGAGATCTAGCAACAAACTACAACAAAAAACCCGCAATGCAATAAAAATAAAATTTAATTTGCGGATAGTATACGTGAACATATTAAACTTATAAAACACAGTGACAAATTAAACTGCTTAATCAGTTTAGAAATGTATATCCCCGAACATCACCAAGTGTATGTTGCCTACACAAATTCATTTACAAAAAGGATTATCCTGAAATATTATATTCCGCCTTGAACATTGTAACTCACTCATTGGTTGAACTAAGGAAGGCGCTACCAAGATAATGCTTTTCTGCGCAACCTTTTTTCGCTTTGTCTCGAAAACGGATCTAATGTGTTCGGAAATGCTGTTCAGTAATCTGTAAGCAGTACAATAAAAGTGTTTATATTCATGTTTTCAAACGTTTGAATTTTCTTTCCACAGATTACATTATTTTCCCTAAAACACCTTACATAATTTGACACCAAAAAGTCCTACAATATTATTCCAATTTCATCTCCATAGATTACCCTGTTAGGAAAGAAATGCAACTTAAAAAAATTCTCCGTAAGATCTTTTCGGTCGCTCTTTTTAATAATTTTATTGTTTTATTTACTCTTCAAGAGTTCTTTTTTTATTTTTCAGCATTAAATTTCCTCTAACGTTCAAGAACAGAACGCATCAGACAGAACTGAACACACGCTTCCGTGTCGATTTTCACCTCAATGTCAATATTATCTAACTCAGAAACTATAAGGTTGCTTCACATATGACTCCTATGTTTCCTTTCACGCTTAAGCAGGTCGCTTTGAATTTTACTCCCTTCATCTTCTCAATATTCTATTGGATGAGGTATCCGTAATTCTTACTTGGAGGAGAAACAATTGATACAACACTGACTCTGCAACAACTTATAAGTACCCCAGAAAACATGAGACATTGAAATATGTTTACAAAGATGTTATTGATTCGTAACACAGCCCGATATGATGCATCAGACGGGGAACTTTGATGTTTGAATGGGAAAATTCCGGACATCCCATTAAGACCGGGATTACACCTTCATATATCTATGTCATATGTTTACGATCAAAGGTTGCCTCAACGAGATTCTATGTTATTGGTACATCATCATAGTTGAATTTTGATCAAATCTGGTGCATTGCACGGTCATAACTTTGATCATAGATATGACAGAAATATTACCGTGTAATACCGGTCATACAACCCTAATTTCACCAATTAATTATCTTCAAGTGAAAACCACTAAAATTAAAGAAATTTTTGGATGGAAAAATGTTCGCATACGATGAGAACCTCAATGTATCAGTCACGTCCTCGCTCAAGTCATTGGTGATAGAAGAGTACAATTGCAGAATTGATCAAGTTAAATTACTTATTACAGCTATTGTTTAGACCGCCATGGCGATTGCATTGAAAAGTAAGTTCCAGTAACATTATAAATGAAATTTTATAGTGACATCTTATCTCTTATACCCAAACATTATTTACTTTGTGGATGACCTCTGTAAATACGAAACGAAAAAATTACTTTGGTTCACACTTATTCCATAAATTTACCATTAACTGGAGGTATCTATCCTCGTCGGAGAAATGTCGCAAAGGATGACCAGCGCATGGAGATTCTCTTCGCTGATGTGGTTCTGTCACGGTGTTTTCCGAGATTTTCATCGGAAATTGCAGATTATCTTCGTAAGGGTATTGGTCCAAGTTCGATGGCAAGCTACTACTGTACAGCGGGGTTTGTAAATACGGTTGAAATAATACCCTAGATGGTCTACTCATTTTGGTAGCTCTCGTCCAAGGAACGAAGAACTTACCCGCTGACAGAGGAGCAGCTCTACGAGAAGGAATGTGTTTGATGGTTTTATGTTCGTGTAGCAGAGTTGGGCGTCTCGCAGGTTGGATGATTCGTATAATCGTCCCATCGGCACTCGTAAAGTTTCTCTCCTCGGGATCACAAGGTTCCACGCTCACTTCGCTTCTTTTTTTGAAACTCTTTAGGTTTGAAACACTTTGATCGAATTTCTTTGGCGAGTAGTTCACTGGGACTGCGAGAGCAACTTTGTATTCATATTTTGGTGTGTTTCCTCGTTTGGGGTTCCTGGGGGGGAAAGGAAGCTGGACACTTGACGATCTCTTCTGTTCATTTGATGGTTCCCGCAGTTCACTTGATGATTCCAACTGTTCTCTTGGTGATTCCAACTGTTCTCTTGATGATTCCAACTGTTCACTTGATGGTTTCAACGGTTCACTTGATGGTTTCAACGGTTCACTTGATGGTTTCAGCGGTTCACTTGATGGTTCCAACGGTTCACTTGATGGCTTCAGTTGTTCGCTTGGTCGTTTAACCCATTCTCTTGGTCGTTTCAACAATTCACTTTGTCGTTTCAACGATTTTTTTGGTGGCTTCAACGGATCTTTGGATGATTGCGACTGCCCTTTGGAAGGTTTCAATCGTTTATTTGATTGTTTGAACCGTTCATTTGATTGTTTCAACCGTTCATTTGATGATTTTAACCGTTCATTTGATTGTTTCAACCGTTCATTTGATGATTTTAACCGCTTAACTTCTGGGGGTATTGGTTTTTCAATATCTGGAGGATAGATAAAGTTCAGTAGGTCCAAGAAACTATCTTCGTTGCTTGCTTCTGATTCGGTAGTCTCCTCAGAACCCTCAGCGCTTGGTGGTAGACCACTTATTTGCTGAAATAAATAAAAAGAATTCAATATAGATGAAATAACTTCTACGCACATGATACGAATCTTTCATTTTTGTTATTTATTGTTTCTTGACCTAATGAAAACTCTTAATTGACACAATATTGGAAGCTATTAGCGTGCTCTCCGAGCCTGTTGTGCCATATGCAGTTATTTTACAAGGTTTTTGATTAGATATCCGGTTGTAAATTCATAACAAATACAACAAAAAATTGTGTTTTAATAGCCATAACATTTAAACACACGAAGATTTGCATGTTTTATTGCAAAAAAGTACAGTCCATAGATAAGGTTACAATGATTGAAATAGACATGAAATCTACTAACATAAAAAATACATTTTTACCATGAAAGTTGAAATAAAATTTTTACAATATTTAATACTCAGATTTGGAACTTAAAAGATCAGCAATTACATGTTTATCTTACAATTTCAGGGTAAGATCATTCGTAGATTAGTACTGTCAATATATTTCCATTTTTAAGTTAGTACTTTCATTTAATCAATTTGTGTAATTGATAATTAATATTTGTTAGTATATTTATTAGCATCACAAATACGTTTTACATATTCTTTAAAGCAAATAAATAATCAATCGGATAGACAGCAGTTCCGATTTCAGTTTGAATAGCCTCAACATTTCATATGAGTGACTCCTACAATGAACGTAGGTCATCCTTGCAGTTTCACAAATTTTCGTAACCCTTTGCGCAGTCGATAGTGATCTCCACATATAAACATTCTCCCATGAATTTCGGGCATTTTTCTCTTCAGGACTGTGCTTAAGAAGACTGAAATGGATTGTGTTCATTTGTCGATATTCTAAACATTTGTCTGCTGAGATCATGGGTTTTGACACGATTGAATCCAAAACCGGGCCATGGGTCAAAACGAAGACACTGTGGATGCATCCAAATGGCAAGTAAGCTGGAGAAACAGTTAGACATGTAGATCGATTAATCAAAGATCACGTTGAACAGGTCAATGGACCGAGTGTTGCGAACTTCTCTTGCACGAAGTTTCTCTTTCATCTTGGATTCGCCGAAGTGTATTGTATAGAGATGAATTGTCTCGTCTGTATCACCCTAGACCAGGCATGTCAACGGGAGCTCGTACGGGCATCAGAGCACAGCGTACTCAAAAAGCACGCAATGCGTGCCTCCTGTTAACATAGGCTGCAGCAAGGGTTGACCGGTAAGCTATCATAAATAAATTAATTGTCAAAAAAGCAGTACAAACTGCGTATGACCACGTGGAGGACAATAAACAAATTTACTCTCCGGAAGCAAGCAAGGGACCATCCCAACAATTACGATCAAGAGCCCTAAGCCAGAGGCGGATTCAAACATTTCAGCAAAAATTTCTAGATAAGATAAAAAGTTACCTACGAGTTATAATACTAATAGAATATCAACGTTTGTAATGTAACACAAAAAATTTATTTTACATGTACAAATTATTATCGAACTATAGATTATTCTGAAAATAGTGTTTAAAAATCATAAGAATTGAAATAACACTAACTTTACGATTTATTGTTACAATAAACAAGCCCATAGACCTGTATACGAAATCCGCCTCTACCCGAAGGAAAGCCGGAGCAAAATCTGGGCCAGGATGGGTTTACAGAATTAATGTACACAACCGTGCCAAAGTTGAGTACACATAAAATTAAATTAATATGAATCATAAGACACAACAATCATGCAAGAAAATAGTTTTTTTAATTGTTAAAAATTATTTTAAAAGTACAACAACAACGGCATGATACATTTCAACACGTTTTTACCTTTAATTAAAATCAATAAATTCCTGAGGGTAGGGAATTATATAGAACGATTCCCGAATGATATGGTCCTTTTTGGCAAGAGTGGTTGACACTCTAGGGCGATGAATATTATTACTATTGCCAGTATTGTGTTCGTGAACGAGATTGTTTCGTATGACGGAAGGGTGGCATTACAGTAATTCGGTCCGTTTCATAAATGCAGGAAATATAAATGCAGGAAAGTGTTAAGATATTTAATTCCTTGAATAAAGGTTTACAAGAGTTTCGGGGATGAGATTTACAAATTACCAGAACTATCCTCTTCTGATTTCTGAAAGTTTGAATACTCTAACCGGAATTGCCCGACAAGCTAATGCCGTAACGTAAATGGGAGTAAACGTTTGCAAAATATACGCAACGGGAAATACGTGGACTAACTACGTTAACTAAGATTCGGAATGCGTAACACAATTTGCTTAATTGGGAAATAAGATTGTCAACGTGACAATTCCATTTGAGGTTGTCTTGAATATGGAGATCTAAGAATATTGTGTTCGTACCAGTTTTTAATTGTGTTCCGTTTAAAGAAAGAACATTGAGATAAAGATTTTATGATACTATTGTGAAATGACATAGGCCGTGATTAGAACCGAGAATTGAACCTTGGGATATTCCGCAAGTAAGTCGTTTTGTTTCTGAAAGACATCGCTGAAGTATTTTATTTGTAGCATAGGATATTTCGACCTGTTGATATCTATCTTTTAAATAAGCAGTTATCCATTGATGTGGAAGTCCACGAATGCATAAATAATGCAATTTGGAAAGGAGAATTTTGTGATCGATACCATGGAATGCTCTGGATAAGTCAAGAAAAACACCCCGAGGATTTTATCTGCGGTCAAGAGATTTGGTAACATCGTTTAAGAAAGAAAATATGGCGCTTGTAATGGAAAAGGATTTCCTATTTATTACAAGTCAAGTATTAAAATAATAAATTAATAGAAGAATAGGGAACGAGATATAGCAAACAACGATCGTTTAAGTACGTACATATATATAATTTTTCATGTTTTAATTAGAGTATATTACTTAGGTTACAGAACTATTATGGTAAGTATATCAATAAATTATATCTTCACAGTAAAATACAATACCTTAGGTACATAATCTTAATTCACATTATTTTGTAGATAGAATATTGGATGAATTTTTACCAAACATTGTACAGAATTTGCTCAATTAAACGTTTTGTATTCCTAAATACCAACTTTTTACTAAACGTTACATACTATAATGCATAACCAGTTATTTTACTGAGCTAAATAGAACCGTTTCCTCTTATTATTGTTTTTTAAAGCAAAATAAATATTTGTAATTACTGAGTTATTTTATTTATTACGTATTAAATCCCTTTTGTTTTTTAAATGAAAGTTTTATTCATTTGCCGCCATTTATCTTCCTAGCGTGTATCAAAAATATTACAGAATTTATTTCAGTATTTATTTTTTAGGCATATTAGCAGTTTTTAATTGCTATTAAACGATTTTAATTTTAAGATGTTTGAAATTAGAGAAAAGTTGGATAAACACTATGAAAGTAATTCTTAGAATACTAAAGGAAACATTTTCTTTTATGAACTATGCCAGTATTCAAATTGTAGGTATCGAGTTGTCAAAAAATTTGCGGTTGATTCATTATTCCCTTATTTGTAGAATATCTCTGTGAAATTCCTGTTTCATATGTTTTTTCTTTTCTTTTCAATTCCTAAGATTCTTTGGTAATAGTATGCAAGATAAATACAAATTTTTTTTTCTAAAAATGTCAGGAAATAAAATTATTCGCATGTTATATATTTGTTGACTTTGTGTGGATCAGCGAATTTCAAGCAGACGTGGCAACAATTGAGTCTCAAACAATGTGTGGTTGTTATGAAGTGGGTTTGGTAGCACTGGAGCTTAGCATGTATAAGAAGGGAAACGAGCCGTAAAGTGCCTCTACCATTTCTAAACATCTTGATGGAATGCATGCCGCTCATTGTTTAGTGTCTCGTATAAACCTACCGTTCGTAGCTCATCTATGTATATTCATCTGATGAAAATATATAGACGACTCCCTGTCGTTCTGTCGCCACAGAGTCTAGACTAGAAGTTCCGTCACCACACAGGTTTCCGCGTGATGTTTTTTCCGCTCGTAACCGCTTTCTTGCCCCAAGGGCTATTCTTGAGGACGCCTGGAGACCGCTCGCGTTTGCTCGCAGTGTTCGGAACGCTGTTATTGGAAGTTTGTCCGACCGCTACGCGGCGAACGCGTACTGGTGACGCGGACTGTGTACCGCTCCTGCGCGTGGAGGCGACTGGCGTCCCGCGGCGTGCCGCTGACCCCCGGTACGCCGGTGTGCCCTCCGCCGCTCCGACTCTGAGGGACGCCTGTGGGGCCGTGTGACTTCGGGACGCCTCTCTCCGATGTTCGTCTCGGTTGTCCCTTTAGACAAATCGTCATCCATTTTAGACTTTACGGTTACGACTTTATTTTTCTTTAGTTATTATGACTTATGTTTTCCAAGAAAACAGGGTGAATATCAAAGGGGCTTACTTTAATGGGATGATTCGTGACAAGTTCATTTATCATCTATAGTTACGCGAAAATAGTGACGGACCCAGACTCGAATACAATACTTCCTGCTCTGGCCGGAAAATTGCTCGGCATTACCCTCTCGTCTCCCGAATCACAGGCTTCAAAATCCACCTAACCTGCTCCGATGTGCATGTAGGACATGCCAGTAAATGATGCAACCTTTGTTCCACAAGTATGTACACGGAAGTGAAGAATGCAAACAAATTTATATCAACTACGAACAGTTTAATATGATTAGTACTGGTAGTACATTACGTGGGATTAGTTGATTCAAAATATGTTTAAGATGACCAAAATGGATTGCAATATATGCGGTTACGCGTCGCGACAAGGATTGTCATCACTCTTTCGAATGTTCCCAACTGAAGACAAATAAAGTAAAAGGATATATGAACACGCTGTTCATCACCAATTGTTTAAACGTGCATAACACTTTTCAAATGCCCTAGTGAAAGTCAAGACCGATGATCGGGATGTCCAGGTTCAAAAACTTTCTCGTCCCATCATTTCCTGTAAATTAATAACTCAATACCTTGTAATAAGTAAGATAATGTACCGGTAATTTTGGTACCAATATGGACTAACCATTAGTTCTGGACAAATGTTGATCTGACATAATTTTCTTTATTTGTCAGGATTCACCCACTGAAGTTTGTCCCATTTCTTATTATTCACCTTATATACTTTGATCACGTGTTTGAGCTGTATTTTTCGGAATTGCCATTCTAATAACTATTTTGTTGTTTGTTCTGAGAATACCTTGATTAAAAATATGAACCCCCAGTTACTTCCACAAAGTAGCTTATTTTGTTCCTCTCTTCCCGATAATATGACATCAATTATAATTGAAATACTAATAGTAATGGGTACGAATAAGATTAATTCTCTGTAGTAAATCATTGTACTACCGAAACACTCGCTCAATATTTGAAGGGAAATATGAAATAAATTCTTTTCAATCCAAATTAGACGATTAACTGATCCCCTCGTTATAAATAAGTGTTGATACTATATGTTTTGATTTTCATTAGTTAGCACAATACAAGCTCCTTAGGCAATATGGGATAAGAAATGCTGATGCATACTTTCCAAAGAATGTTATAATTTATTATGTTGTAATAATATCACAACAACGATAATGCGAAATTTGAAACTTCATGAGATTAATACTACTGACGAGAGAATGGTATTCAATCAAATAATTCAATATCACATCAAAAATAATGAAAATCAAAACATGATCTTAGAAACGTAAGATATATGCCTAAACATTTGAATACGAATGGTGGGCGGAGCTGGTAGGAGAGGAGACTTCCATTTCTCATCATCGTGTATTACAAGTCTTTCCTGATCTTAACATCAACGAAATAGTTTCATGAAGAGTTAAAAAAGAATTTAAATTAGGTACTAATTCGTATACCAAACAATACACCCATGCATAAAATGTAAGACGAATAAATCAAAAGCAATAATTTATTAATGTATAAATAGTATAGGAATTATAAAATACAAAAACACTATTCTCTCCTGTTTTCAAATCGTATGTTTTCAAATTTTACTAATATCCGGTCACAATTCCATCCTTCCGTCGTTTTCCTCTCCTCTCCTTCCTCCTCTCTTTCCACGAAGCATAGGAATACGATGCGACGAATACCGATTCCAATCTCCTTCTGTGTTCCTCTTCCCTTCACTCGCCGGTGTCACATAGACGACTCTAGGCGCTCGTTCAGTAGGCAACAAATTCACGCTTGTGTCTTTCGAGTCGGAGCCTTCCGTCCGCACCACCAGTCCCCGCGGAATACTCGTTAGGGTGTTTCTAGGTGTTGAATGCATCAATGCCTTCACAACTTCTGGTCGATTCTTCAAAGAGTATCTTCCCATGGCTTCCGGAGTCTGTTAAATATGTGGAAAACCATTGAACATATATTTCAAGTTGTATTAGTGGCATATATTTCAAATTAGTTTATTGACCTCCACACGGTCATAGGCAGTTTGCAACTATTTTTAAACAATAAATTTATTATTTCGTTACATCACTTAAAGAAATATTACATTAAAATGACTGCATTGAATAAAAAAATAAATAAAAATTATTAATGCCAAGTCTTATTCTAGTTGCTATTGTTAAGCATTGTTGTAGAGAAATGTTTGTTGATCCGGAAACTGTTACAAGTTTTCGTGTGCTAGATAGTAAGGGCGTATAAGTATAAATTGGTCGAAGAATTTGAGAATGATAAAACAAATCAATTTTTTAATTACTTCACTGAAGCAGTTGTACAACTCAATTTTTTTAAATTTAAAATTACCAAGAAAAATTGAACAAGAATGAAACTAAATTAAATATTTACATTTTTCGTGAGAAGAAATTTCTTGCTTCTCTTTCAATCTTCTCCCATAAACTAATTACATTTTTATTTTAAGATGAAGAAGGGTAGAAGAAAACCTTTGTCGGCGCATCACTTTCTTTGACCACGTGAGTGGAAGTGAGTTTCTGTGCTATGTCAAGATTTTAAAAAGTTTCTGGTCACTATCCTTAATCCCAATAAAATAATGATGAGGCTATGAAAATGAATATAAATAATTGTAGTAAATGGTGGGTACAATTAATCGAGTATTTCCCAAACTCAACCCAAGTTTAATCACGAATGATTTTTTTTTTACACGACGTTTTTTTTTCGATATTGCTAAACTAGGTTTTATAATTTCTGGTAATTTTCTTTACATTGTTAGGTTTCATGCAATCCATTTGCTATGTAAAATGGGATTTAATTTTAAATATCTTATCGAAATTATTACGAATAGAGCAGATACGTCATTGGAAAAGAACGAAGATATTATTTGAAGTCACAAAAGTAAAAAATAATTAAACTAATCGGGAGACGAAAAACTAAATAAATAACCGAAACAAACAAAGAGCGAATTAATACTCCCGACAGACTTTGGTTGGAGCACGCTCAAAATTATTCTTGTATAAAATTGTGTTAGAAAATATCATTACATTCGATGTTATAAACATTGCTGTTGAATATATTTATTGAAAACTAACACTATTAAACTTGTGAATGTATTGCTTCCTCTCTAAGAAGTTAAATATGAAATATTCAGTATTAACACTGTGTTTTGCATCTAGAAATCATTATTAAATTCCAGATTAATTTTTGATCTCTTGTCGTTTTTCTCACCAGTGGTTATGTTTTCATCATGTCTGTATTTTTTGTCAAATCGTGAAATAATAGAAAATTTAACGAATCGTGATCTAAAATATTTCTTGCCGTAATTTAAACACTTTGTGTCTATTAGATTGTGTATTCTTCTTGTATAAAGGCCGAGAGCCCTTTGGCAATATATAAAAAATTATTACCCTTCAGTTTAGCAGGTCAACTGTAAGGAATACCTCACAAATTTTATAGGAACATAGAATTATCAGAAAAAATATATATCAGAAAACAAGGTTCAAATAGTGAGGACAAAATATGTAAGTAAAAGCATGTGGCAAGTTTCTAACAGATAAATTAAACCCAACTCTCATGAACTATATAGCATTGATCTAAGCGTAAATTAGTTAATTCCTTATTTATCCTATGATACACCATGAAACCAGAGTATGTTGGTTTTCTGTGTATTCCATTTCGATACGGATCTTCAAGGGAAGTTAAATCATCCGTAGTACTACAGAAAGAGCACTAGATGAGTTGATATTTAATTTAAAAGAATTCTTTACAATTGATGAGAGTGTAGCTGTCTNTTTACAATTGATGAGAGTGTAGAGCATGGCATAGTTGGTGTTGATTGAACATGAGATATGCAAAAAATAAAAATAAATTGTAAATTAATCGTAGATGCAATGCGTATTCATAGGTGACGATCAAACTTACTGATGTATTTACAAGAGATATGTAATGGCGTGGGGGGTCGATGGGCTGATATGGCGCAGGTGGGATTCACAATGCCTGTAAGTGAATATCGTTAAGTGCCTGCATGCTGTCCCGTTAAATAGGGCTCTGTCAGTCAAGACTGATTCTCACCTCCTAGTGGGGACCCCTGGGCAACACAGTGTGTGGCTCTCCGAACCTTAGCTCAAGATTCTGAGATGCTGGTGGCCATAGGTGCCTTCTCGACTCTGCGCCATCTCACCGGAGAAGGCAGCGGATGCGAGTCGGTTACCTAGGCCAACTTGTGTTGTGGCTAACGAGAACAGGTGAAAGGCGAGTCTCCGGCGCCTTAAAACGGAATTCATAGGCTAAGGGAAGGAAACCCTGACAGAATACCAAGAGGGGAGGGGGGCCTCTGTAGGTGTAGTGGAACCTGCCCCCCTAGGGGAGTAAACCTCGACCAAAAATCATTGGTCCCCCGGATCTCAGGGGGTTAGGTTTAGGTTGACACCCTATCTCTGTAAAAAAGGTTAAGCTAAGGAAAACTGAGAAGCCTCGGAAGTGGAATACCAAGTATGACGGAAATAGGCAATTGTATAAGATAATGAACATTGGAACTTGGAACGTTAAGACATTATACAGAAAGGGGGCGGTAAAGGAACTATAAAAGCAAATGACAGTTTAAAATGGATATATGTGCAATGAAAGAGATTAGATGGATCGGGAAGGGGGTGGAATCTAAAGGCAAATACACAATTGTATATAGGGGGAAAGAATAAGGAAAACATGAATTTGGCATAGGGTTCTATTTAAGTGGTAGGGTACAACAAAGTTTGATAGATTATAGGCTAATAAATGAAATAATTTGTCTCATTAGACTTAGGATGAAATTTTATAATGTTACATTTGTATCTGTATATGCTCCTGCAGAGGAGAAAGAGGATGAAGTAAAGGAGATTAGAGACGCTGAATTAGAGAGAATCATCGTCACTATACCATCATATGACATGAGGGTCATATTGAGGGATTTCAATGCCCAAGTGGGCAAGGAAAGGTTTGTGCTACCAGCGTGTGGACCATATACCATACACGAAAATACTAACAATAACGGAAGAAGGTTAGTGGATCTAGCCAATGGTAAAAACCTTGCGGTTCAGATACAAGGTATCCACACTAAAGATGTTACAAGGGGACTTGGAGATCACCTGACAGCCGATATTTGAGTCAGATAGATCATGTAGTGGTAGACACGAGACATTGTAGGAATATAATTGATGTTAGAAAGATATAAACGGACCATTTTCTAGTAAGGGCCAAAGTTAATTTGAAAATTAGTAAGACACCAAAACTAAAGACAAGTGAAATGGGGAAATGGGATGTTAAAAAATTAGAAAATATGGAATACAAGGAGAAATATTGTAAAGAGCTAGAAGACGCACTCCTGAAAACCAATGATGAGAATGATTCAAATGTAGAGAAGATGTGGAGTAATGTAAGGGGAAGCATAGTAGAGATATCGGGGAAGGTGCTAGGGAAGGAGGGAAGACCAAAAAGAAATGAGTGGTTTGATGAAGAATGTGGAAAGGCTCTCCATGAAAGGAATATGGCGTGTGAAAAGTACAGGAGAAGACCGTCAAGACAAAACGAACAAACATAAAGGAAAAGAAAGGAGTGAAAAAGAGACAAATGTGGGATAGTAAAATGGAAAATATTAAGGAAAAGTAGAATTGCGGAGAAGCTAGAGAATGGTACAGGGAAGTTAAAAACATCAAGAATGGATTCAAACCTAGAGCAGTAATCATTAGAGCGCATAATGGAACAATTCTAACGGAGGGAAACAAAATTTCGAGTAGATGGGCAGAGTACTACGCGAATCATTTTCAGTACAAAGAGGATGGAAGTATGAGGGGATATGAGAAANCTTCAGTACAAAGAGGATGGAAGAAAGAGGGGATATGTGAACAATGGGGAATACCAAACAGCGGACGTAGCTCCACCATCGGTACAAAAAATAAAAAAAGTAGTAGCAAGCAGCTTGATTAGTGCTAAAACGCCAGGATGCGATGGAATTCAGAGTGAATTGTATAAATGTGGTGGGGATGCGATGATGAAAATTATGCACCAACTGATTACGAAAGTTTGGGAAATGGAAGTAATACCGAGGGAATGGAAATGTGGAATTATTAATCCAATACACAAAAAAGGGGATGAAACGTTGTGTGACAATTATANGCAAAGCGTTGTCTAAAATAGTGTGTTATAGACTCAAACCATATGTAGATCAGTTGATTGGAGAGTATCAGCGTGGATTTCGGTCAGATAGATCAACAGTAGACCAGATATGTATCATGAAACTGACATTGGATAAATGTTGAGAAAGAAATATTACTACACATCATCTATTGCTTGATTTTACGTCCGCCTACGACTGTTTTTGGTAAGAGGATATGTGGGATCAGATGCATGAGATGGGAATACCTAAAAAGTTGGTAGGGATGTGCAGGCTAATGAATGAAGAGAACCAAGCTAAATTAAAAACAGGTGTAAACCTATCGGAAGAAATAGGCCTTGAAACAGGATTTAGACAAGGAGATAGTGTAGCCCCGATGTTGTTTAACGTAGCATTGTAAATAGCGTTTCGTAAGGTTGGAATAGACTACCGCGGGAACATTCTGTATAGAACACACCAAATACTAGCGTTTGCGGATGATACAGTGATATCAGGGAGGAGAGTGGAAAATGTGAAGGAAAAATTCATCCAGTTGGAAGAATATACCTCTAGGCTTGGTCTGAAGGTAAATGAAGCAAAAACAAAATATATGACAGTCTCCAGAAGGAAAAATATCAAAGATACCAAAATTATCGTTGGTAAACATAAATTTGATGTAGTACAAGAATTTATTTATCTGGGAACATTGCTTACAGCGAGAAATGAAATAAATATGGAGATAGATAGAAGAATAACTAATGCTAATAAAGCATATTTTGCTCTACTTCCATTAATTGAAAACCATATCGTGCCGCGCCAAACCAAAATTAGGATATACAAAACACTAACTAGACCGGTGATTGTGTACGGTGCTGAGACATGGACATTACCAAAGGGGGTATGTGATAGATTGAAAATGTTTGAAAGGAAAATTATCAGGAGAATCTATCGAGGGGTTAAGGAGAATAGTCAGTGGAGAGTACGGTATAATAACAAAATAGCGCAGTTGTATCGTGATACTGACATTGTCACGTACGTAAGAGTAAGTAGATTGAAATGGCTGGGTCATGTTAATAGGATGGATGAGAGCAGAACAAGGTGGTAAATGACAAATTGAATGGAGTGAGGACAAGAGGAAGACCAAGAAGTAGATGTTGGGATTGTGTAGAGGAAGATTTGAAGAAAGCAAGGATTATGAATTGGAAGTTGGTGTCAAAGGACAGGGAAAAATGGAGGAAGCTTGTCGAGGAGGCGAAGGTCCATTTGGGACTGTAGAGCCAACTGAAGAAGATGTAATGGCGCGGGAGGTGAAACTACCATTATATGCAGTGTTCGAATTCAAGAAAATTTAGATGGAGTGGGGGGAGGGGGAAGTTTTTTTATATTTCAGTGTACTACTTAAAGACATTGTTAAGAGGGGCGGCATTTCAAAAGGCGTCATTTTTTAATAAGATTTTTGTATTGATTCAGATGTATTGACCTATTATAAATTTGTCCTACACGATTTAATTGTTTTATAATAATGATTTCTGGACTACTTTAATTATGACGCACATACATTTCAGAAAACGTTGTTGTCTCTTTAGTTGAAATAAATATATTGTAGTTTAGTTGCACCCTCCTGTTTTTAGATTTATCGTAAATACTTATTTTTGAAGAATTGATTGTTGAATATTACAATAAAGAAAAACATAAAAATCTTAACCATTAAAACACTCGTTTGTGAATTGTATTTGATGGTGGATTAAGATTTAAATAACAGGAACCCAGTCTGAAATTAGTAAAATTATAATAAATATTAATTTGTTCCAATATTCTTGTTAAATACGTGTTTGTAATATGCTGAATTTTCAAGATAAGGTTTAATAATAAAATGAAAAAAAATTGTGTATCCATTCTGAATTACAGATAATTAAGTGGAGGCAAAAATTAAAGGTTTTGAATAAAAATTCTAAATTCTCACTTGCAATATTAAATAGAAAAAATGGTATAATAGCTTCACAATGGAAAATATGTATTTCAAGAGCAATTAATACTATTTATTCGAAGTTGAACCATTAATGCTAGGATGCAGAGTCTTGTAGAAACTACGGCAATATACTCAATCAGTCCTACAAGTTCCTCAACTAAACTCTTACTAATCGGAATGTATTAATAAGAAAAAAAGACGGAATAAAGTACACACACTCACTTTTCATCTAAATTCAAAGTTAGGTAAAATATATTTAAAAAACTGCTCCATATTGTATTAAAACGCGATTCTGACATTTGATTCATTCTTAGCGAAAAAAGTCATAAAAATACGTACTTAATCTCATCTGTCGCTTTATGAAATCCTGTTGGATAAATTTGAGAAAATTTTGGAATCTACCACCTGAAGGTGGGGGGGGGAGAAAAAATCCAAAATAGCTAGTGCCCTGTGAGTCATATTTCTTATATTTGTTCAAAGATCAATTATACGATTGGAAAAATCTGTATCACGATATGTCACTTTTTTCCCACCTCCTCCATTCAAGGTGGACAAGGTAATGAAGTATAATACAGTACATTTAAACTGTACCTCGACATAGTCAATGTTTTTATCCTGTTTCGGAGGTTTCTTGACAATGTCTTCAGGCGGCCTACCACGCCGTTTGGCCGCGTCTGGAGGATCGTTCTTCATGGGTACGAGAGCGGCTCGACGATTCAATTCCAAGTCATCGGATGCCGTAGTCTAAAACGTAAGCGCGCGACGCCACATGCCAGTCAGATCTCCAATATTTTCTGCCCCGCCCCTCGCTGACCACGCACGCATGCTCGCAACACGCTTACCAACCTACTCGGCTTGTCCTTCTCGTCAAGAGCTATATGTTATATACTCTGAAATTATACGAAAAACAGGTCCTTAAAAGAAATAATTCATAATGTTTTGAAATTTTAAAATTAGATGTTGAAAGTATTGATCATGATTATTAACTTTTCAATATATTTTTTTCGGAGCTGCGCACCCCAAAATACCCTTAAGATGCACGTTCTCGGTTTTTGCCATTTTGTTGTGATACGATCATATTCTTGCAAAAGAGCTCTACATGGGAAAATGTTGCTTAGAAAATTTCTTCACGAAAGATTATCATTTTTGTGATAGATGCAGTGGTTTGCGAGCTGTAAGTTCTCCAATTTTTGAAATCACAATTCACCAATCAGTTTTTGATGAAGAAATTAATTTTATACGGGTCCCCATGGCCCTATGAATTGAAATATAGTTCATATACACCAATATTCTAAGCGGGTGTATTTTTTAGTGAGATATGTTATAGATCTGATTCGACCAGTCTCTGAAACCAGTTGTGAGTGGCAGGATCAGACTCTTATTCTCGAGTGGGGGTGGTACGTAATCATGAAATTTAAGTACGTTGACAGTAATTCTTGACGTCTATTTTTGCACTATTTAACGAAAACATATATATCATGCGGGACTAAATGTTAAACAAAAATGTGTGGGATATTTTTACTTATATTTTCTTTTAAGTCAAATTTTGTAATTGCAGCTGTAACAAAATTGAAAGAAGTAGGGAAATTCCAAAATATATTTCTCATACATCTTTGTATCTAAAACACACTTTTGAGTGGGATCTGCAACACAGGTGTCGTGGTGAATGGAACTCAACTCTTCTCCTCACATATCTTCGTTAAAAGTTAAAATATTGGAAATGAAAAACATTGTTTTAAACGTCTGAATACGACCTACAACAGATCGAAACGTCACGTAAATTGTGTTTGTTTTGTCAAGTATAGTGCCTGTGAATAAATTGGATGTTACTATTTTTACTAAAAAATTATATTTATTCTTCGAATGCACAATATTATGATACAATATGAAATGAAGAATAACGAGGGCAAGTCAATATATAAGTCAGAAACGTCAGCTTCTGTTAAACCGTTTTAAATTAAGAGCGCATTTTTTGCCAGCAGATGGCAGCATAATAATACTTGTCGTTTAGCTAGCTAGTGCACGATTGCGGTTGTGTTGCTTGAGTGTACACGAGAAGAACAGCGTGCTGTTGAGCGTTTTTGTGGGACCAAAGGAATGTGCACAGAAGAAGTGTATCGCGAAATGCATCCCGTGTATTGTGGAACTGTTTCTCACGGAAATCTATATTCAATTGGATTCAGAAGTTTAACAAGGGAAGGCATCAGAGATGGGGAACATCCTGGTCGTTCTAAGGAGGTGTCAACTGCAGTCACAAAGCAAGCGTGTGGAACAAATCATTCGTAATTACCGGCGTGTGACGATCGATGGAGTGGTGCGTGCTGTAGGCTAATCACATGGAAATGCATGAAATGTCGTGCATGAGCTGTTTCGAAATATTTGTGTACGATAGGTGCCTCGCAGTTGCCCGAGAAACACAGAAAGAGCAGAATGGGTCTCTCACTGCAGCACCTCACCTGTACACTGAGGAAAGAGGGGACTTCAAGACACGAATTGTTACGGGGGACGAGTCTTGAGTTTACCACTTTCAATCCGAATCCAAATGATCTTCCATGGAATGAAAACATTCCACCTACCCCGAAAAAATTTCGAGACGAGTCCATTAGTCCGCAAGGTTATGCTCACCGTATTTTGGGACATACAAGGGGTCGTACTGCGGAAAATCTAGTCTCACGTTGAGACTGTGAATGCTGCGCCGTATTGCACCACTCTGCGGGAACTCTGACAGACCATTCACCGCCAGCGCTATGGACTCCTGACAATGGGAGTGAATCTTATGGGTGACCATCCCCGCACTCAGCAAGACCAACGCAGGAGCTGTTACGAACGTTTCGTTGGGAACGCTTGGAACATCCAATGTACAGTCCCGACCTAACCCCCTGTGATTTCCATATGTTTTCATCTGTTTGGGCCCCTAAAATATCATTTGGATGGTCGTCATTTTAAAACTGACGATTCCGTAAACCAAGAGATTACTCGAAGGTTGCGACAGCAACCAATATACTGTTTGCCGCTGGTTTTTAAGGATTTTCAAAGAGAGGGGATGCGTATATGAATGTACAGTTTGATTATGTCGAAAAGTGAAATATATCTCAGGAAATTACTTTGATTATTACTGCCTCGATCCAGCTCTGCGACTTACTAATTCACTTTCCTACGTATAATTTGTTCCAAGACTACGGAACGTTTTCAAAAATTCCCATTTCCTTGACAAAAACTTCATAAAACACCTATTTTAAAATATATTTTATTAGACTACCAGTATTCGCCATAAAATTTTTAAAATCGAATGAAATCTCTTTATATATTTTGATAAGTATGTTATCACTTGACTGCCACGAAGTAAGATATAGCGTATCCAAAAGAGTGGTATTTCAGGTTAACAAATAGAACGATGAACTGCGAACAGTGACCAAATTGTGAAAATTTAAGAAATTTATTCCTGTTAACTTGTATGTACCTAACCAGTCCTTTATAATGGTAAGCGTCTTAGATAGAAATTGCTCCTGTTTTTTTAAATTACAAAAAAATCAATTTTGGCACGAAATGAGGAATCTCTCGAAATTCTATAAACTTTTCTTCGAGATAAAATATAACTTAGGCTTGAAATACAAAGGTGAATTTACTTGAACTGACTTCTTGTAAACTCATTATGTTTTCTTACAATAATATCACATTGCGTCGTAGTAATTAATAGTTTCAATAAAAAATAATATTTTATGATTTCTACCAATATAGCAGAAAGTTGCAAAATAAACGTCGAAGTCTGACACTCCAACTTTCTTAACATTGATAAAATAACACTAAAAGTTGCTTCAAATTTATTTTAAAGCACTTGGAGTAGCCGACCAGGTTAGGTAAGCGAGCTGTTTCAGTGAAATGGTACTTACATCACTTGCAAAGGCAGGATGGAAAGTTCTTCGTGTAAGTATTCTTGGTTCGCTTCTCGGGTCGTGCAAAATAACGCCATCCTCTGCTCACGTCAGCAACCAGCGGGAACACTTATTTAAATAGTTCATTCCTGTAGTCCGATTTATGTATGGTCTTCTCAATGACTCGCAATTCGCATAAAAGAGAGATTGAGAATTTGACCCTTGATAATCCAGCTTAAGGGGATACATACGACCTCCTTGCACCACCGTTTCGTGATTCATGAGTTACACTTCGGAACGACGTAAACATCTTTTTTGCAATGTCCGGTTACACACACTTCTAACAAACTTCTAAATTTCTTACAAACTTCTAACACATTCGTGATTAAAGAATAATTTTAATTTTGAAAATAATAAATTTATAATTAGTTTCTCCATAATTTGGTGTGTCATAATAACAATATTATAAAAATATTTAAACTATTTAAATTAAATGGTGAGTTAAATATTTATTTTAAATTGATACCAAATGGTGAAATCAAAATAAGTTTGTTATTTGTGTTAGTATAGACGTTTTTGTGATTTCATTCTATTTGCGCTTGTATCGATTTTAACGAACCTTCATATCGATTTTAACGAACGTTAGTTGTCTTTGGAATAAAAAAAGTGCGAATACCGGGTGAGCATGCATCAGGGCCATATCAAAGTTTTAAAATGATCCGAATGATTCAAAATTACTGGTATATGGGGATTCTTCCATAGTCACCAGCAATGAGCGACTTATACAACGATATCAAGACTACATTTTAGAAGAACTTCATGCAATATACAACGTACTGTGAAGTAAGTCTACCATGAAGAAATTAATTACATTCAAATAAAATCAACCACAACATTCATCTTCTCATAGGAAGCAGTCAAAATGAACTCTTCAGGAAGCCATATTTGTTATCAGCAATATCGGAAATTCAAGCATTGTGAACTATTTCTAGCCAATGTGAGCCATGTCTGAAACCGTTAGGTAAACTAGGAAATATTCATCGCATTTCCCAATTTTCCCAGGAATTGTGCATATTACCCAGGGATTGTTCACATTGCCTAACGAAAGACAGGCAAAGATAGTAATCCAGAATATTCGAGCTTAATATAGAACAAGCATAATTTCTCAATATTTCTCTGAGTAATTTCGGGAATAAACATATTTGACTTCGAAATGTCACTCAGTGGAAACAATATCAAAAACAAAACAAAACATGAACAACAATATTAGAAAAATTTATGATATTCATTACCTTACTGCCTGATCAAAGATGGTGACTTCACAGCTTTACAAGATTATTTTTGCTACGTTGTCCTGTACTGAATTGTAATGGCAGAATTCGAATATTTTAGAACAACGTAGTAGAATAACTTTTTATTCACACAATTGTACATATTTAAACTTTTAGTCATGACTTTCAACAAAATGTGAAAGCACCGCAGAAATAATCATTTCCAACAGTATTACGGTTGGAAACTAAAAAACACTATCTACTTGAATAGAATTGAACATTATGTTAAATCATGGTACCACTGCAACAAGTAGTTTCAAAACCACTCGTACAATTTGAGGTTAGGTCGCTATTTGGTTGTTTACTTTGAGCTTAAACCTGGGGTCTACGTGGTTTACTGGTTGCCATGGTAACTTCTTCTCACTTACTTGGCGCACGACTATTCTTTATTTATTACTATTACCGTTTTCACTACTTTTTCACGTTTTCAATATTATTACTTATTTACGTTTTCACTATCGTTCTCAAAGTGAAATTTACTCCTCCACAGTATCGCTGTAATAATTTTTCTGATAGTTACAGCTTGTTGTAGTAATTAATGCTTCAGCCGTAGGTTAAGATCAGAATAGGAGTTGATTTATTTGCGAAAATGTCTTTCCTACTTTGCCTATTATGCAATGCCCAGGCAATGCTGGAAAGAAAAAAATATTTCCTACTTTGCCTGTTGGTTTCAGGCATTCTTCACCTAGGTCTTGTGTACAATGCTTGATTTCCTACATTGCTGGTAACATACATTTTATATACAATTCATGGGTCGTACAATGTTTGAATATTATACCGTTCCCTAGTTTGTATTATAACAGTCTATTCTCTTGTTCGTTTTTCTTCTTATGGAGTTCAAAGATGCTGACTACATCGTTGAATCGGCTCCTCAACAGCATACTATTAAGTGTAAAGTCTTTGGATACCGGAGTTAAGTATTTGAATGTGTAACATCATTAACTTACTTAAGAATAATACTATTTTAAAGACATACAAGTTTGTACATTCTTGGCGAGAATATCAGAGAATTTTTAAACACAGAACAATAGTTTTCTGAACATACTCGTCATATATCGCTTTTTCTCACCTCTTCTACGAGAAAGATTTTCAAACTCCACAACACGAAAGCATAAGGATGGTTTCAGCTGTTGAGATTTTCGCCAGAGAATGTTATGTGACATGGCATCAGTTTTAGTTCGGAAGATCATAGTCTTCTTTCCTTTCATTTGCTTTGTAATAGCTGTATTTCCTTTCACGTTTAACTGTATAGCATGAGAACTCAAGAGAATTTGTAATAGTTATTTGTTTGGCCGCTCTAACAATCAAAGAAAGTTTCATCATCAAAATATTAAATTTCGATAAAAAATACTGGACGTGGAAAAAAGCAGTAATCTCCCGGACTAACAAGTTTGTAAAAAAACTAAGAATGCATAAAGCATTAATAGTTGTAGTACCGTTTCGCCAGGCATTCTTCCTTTTCCGACCTTGCGACGGACACTCCCGCTGGCCGTTGTTGCAATCTCCTGTCCCATACTGCCAGCGCGAGGTCTGGCGTCTCGCCCCATAACACTGGGCGGACCACCCATCGTGCTAATACGAGACGCACGACGATCAGGGTTGGAGAAGCCGCCCAACGATCCTCCTGGGACACCTATCATCATCACGTCAATACTATGGTTAGTCATTGGTCAATACTAGAGTAGAACTACCTAGTTACAATGCTCAGCAGTTGCATATGATCTACTTTGTGAAATTATCATCTTAAGGAGCTCATTAAAAGTCGTAATTTCTACTACAGCTGAATTCACTTCAGCCAATCGTATCACGATGATTCTATTATGATAGTTTTAATTTTAATTTTATTCTAGCAATTAATAACTTGTAGTTGTATCCATCATTTTCTCAACTACTTCTTGTTATCTCTACATCCTCCAGGCGTCTTACCGCTTTGACCGCAAACTAAACTTGAAACCGTCCGCTAACAGTTCCACTTGGAAATACCAAATGTATTTGACCAGCCATTTGGCATGAAAATAAAGTCAAAGATAGTCCGATCTGATATCTTACGCAATTAATCAAAATAATGTATAATGTTAAACTTCGGGTTACAACTATACATGAAAAAAACACTCATATGTTACGTTTTATAGTTAAAATACAACTAAAGATACAATCTTCACAACAAAATATATTCGATACAACGCATAGTTTAGTGGAATTGCTTCATAGATGACGTGGAATCGTTACAACACATCCGCGACAGGTACTGTCCGGCACATCTATAGTCATCGCAGTCAGTTTTACACCGCAATTAAAACATAAAAGACGAAATTAAAACATAATATCCTTATAGACACAAATCCCTATAAGTTCAAATTGTTTAGTGAGCATTGGTAAACAAGGTCATTTATGAGTGAGAAAACAAAATATATAGTACGTACAGTTAAATATTTTATTGCTTCAAAAGATTTGTTTAGCTTTGGGTGTAGGAGAAAAGGAGTAGACTCTATAGCTCCCATGTTGTAATAAATATTACTTGACGCAGAGGGGTAACAATATTAGAATGAAATGAAATATCTGGAATGTCTGGTTTCCTTTCCATCTTCTATGATAACACGTAATACATCATGACGGGGTATTTTGTTTGTTTCGTAAGTACATTCGTAGATTTTGAATTATCGAGTCATCAAAAACCTTAAATAATGATGCTATTGATCAAGGAGTACATTAATGTAATTAATGTACTATTAAGAGAAAACGTTTTGATAATAAATTGATGAGAAAAGGGGAGTTAAATGAGGAAAAGAGAAATGGAAGCATGTTAAATGAAAAATATTTTACATATACCCAGCGAATAAATGTGTTTTCTGAAGAAATGATTAAGTGTTAATGATAAAAAAAACGAAATGCTCTGGAATTAAATATTGCCAATCAACTAAGCTCATGTCTTACTGACATATATAAAAAACATTATATGTTTCTAATAAACAATGAAAGTTTCTTAGAAACATGAGTCGTGAAAGAATATCTCAAAACCAACTGATAGTGAGAATAATGAAATATTATATTTTCGAACAATTCAAAGAAAAAAGGATTTGTCCTGTCGCATCATTTTATAAAACACTTGTAAATTAAGCGTCATTCAGGTGATAATTTCGTCGATTACTCCTTCAGTAATTTGATTTTTTTCGGTTAATATTACAATTTTTTATTGTTTCGTTACCGAACTAAAAATTACAAATCAAGGTCTTTCTGTTCTCTCTTTTATTTATTTCGCCACTCCCTTCAGTATTCTTGTGGCACTGAATTTGAAATAAAATGTGTTATATTTTCTGGTGATATATAAAAAGACAAAAAAATCTTTTTATGAGCCGTGCGCTAAATATTATGTCAGAATAATTTATCAATAGCTACTTGGAAAATATATGGTAAGGTTCGTTCGAAATTAAAGTATATTCGAGTTCTCGTGACCACTTGAAATTCTCTGCAATCAAAGGATTTTTTTACGTATAGACGTAGGTCGTCATCCGGAAAGTAGAGAACGTTTTCATAAAATACGGTATCGCATGTCCTAATTTCGCCGTTGGATGCAAAACTTTCTTCAGTAATTTAATTGGGATATTTTTAAGCATCCACCGTACAGTCAGATTTGGTGATTACAGTTTTTCACAAAATCTAAAAGCGTTTGAAACGGACAACGATTTGAAAATGTTGACCAACTTAAAAAACTGTTAAATAAATAAATAAATAAATAAATAAATTGAATTGTCAAGAAAGCAGAACAAACTGCGTATGACCTCGTGGAGGACAATAAGCAAATTTACTCTCCGGAAGCAAGCAAGGAACCATCCCATCAATTCCGATCAAAGGGTCCTAAGGCAGAGGCGGATTAAAATATTTCAGCAAAAATTCCTAGGTAAGATAAAAAGTTATCTACAAGTTATAATACTAACAAAATATCAACATTTGTAATTGAACACAAAAAATTTATTTTACATGTACAAATTATTATCGAACTGTAGATTATTCTGAGCATAGTGTTTCAAAATCACAAGAATTGAAATAACACTAAATTCACGATTTATTGTTACAATAAACACGCCCATAAACAAAGCCTCCAAAACCTATATAAGAAATCCGCCTATACCCGAAGCAAAACCGGAGCAAAATCCGAGCCAGGATGGGGCTACAGAATTAATGTAAACAACCGTGCCAAAGTTGAGTACACATAAAACTAAATTAATATGAGCCATACGGCAACACAACCATGCAAGAAAATAGTTTTTGACATTGTTAAAAGTTATTGTAAAAGTACTACAGCAACGGCATGATAAAGTACAAAAATTATATAGCTTTTATTAAAATCAATAAATTCTTTCACATTGCAGAAGCACTGGTGCAGGATATAGTTCTTAACCGCAGATTTGGAGAGATTCAATTTCATAATATCTTTTATATTCTTGGGCAGGGAATTATATAGAAAGATTCCCGAACGATATGGTCTTTTTTGGCAAAGAGTGGTTGACACACTAGGGCGATGAATATTATTACTATTGCGAGCATTGTGTTCGTGAACGAGATTGTTTCGTATGAAGCAAGGGTGGTACTTCAGTAATTCGGTCCTAACAAACACGACCATTTCTAAATATAAATGCAAGGAAGTGTTAAAATATTTAGTTCTTTGAATAAAGATTTACAAGAGTTTCTGGAGTGAGATTTACAAATTATCCGAATTATCCTCTTCTGAATTCTGAAAGTTTGAATACTCTGACCGGAATTGCCCCACAAGGTAATGGCGTAATGTAAATGGTAGTAAACGTTTGCAAAATATACGCAACGGAAAATACGTGAAATAACTACGTTAACAAAGATTCGGAATGCGTAACACAATTTGCTTAATTGGGAATTAAAATTGTCAACGTGACAATTCCATTTGAGGTTATCTTGAATATGTAGACCTAAGAATATTGTATTCGTACGAGTTTTAATTGTGTTCCGTTTAAAGAAAGAGAACACTGAGGTAAAGATTTTGTAATACTATTGTGAAATGACATAGACACTGTTTTGTCAGTGTTTACAATGAGACGATTTGCATGAAACCAAGCCGAAAGGCTAGGCAAAACGTTTTGAGCGTTGGCGTGCTTACATAGTAAATTAGTATCATCAGCAAAAAGAACCATTTTGCAATCTGATGTGGATGATGACATGTCATACACATAAAATAAAAAGAGATCAGGGCCGAGAATTGAACTTTGGGGTATTCCGCACGTAAGTGGTTTTGTTTCTGGAAGACAACGCTGAAGTATTTTATTTTTAGTATAGAATATTTCGACCTGTTGATTTCTTCCTTTCAAATAAGAAATTAGCCACTGATGTGGAAGTCCACGAATGCCTAAAGAATGTAATTTGGAAAGAAGAACTTCGTGATCGATGGCATCGAATGCTTTGGATAAATCAAGAAAAAACTCCCCGAGAATACTCTCCACGGTATAGAGATGGGGTAACATCGTTTAAGAAAGAAAATATGGCGCTTGTAGTGGAAAAAGGTTTCCTAAAACCGTGTTAATCCTCATAGAGAATGTTAATTTTTTGATAAAAAATCTAGAATTCGCTTATAGAACTATTTATCTAGGATTTTTGAGAAAATGGGTTGTAGAGATATTGGTCAGTAATTTCCAATATTAAGTTTCTTTCCTTTCTCGTGTAATTTCCAATATTAAGTTTCTTCACTTTAGCTCTCATAAATATGTTAGGAAACACCTCTTCCGATAAAGAACTATTAAACATTTTTATGAGTGGGTTTAATATACAGTGGGACGAAAATTTAACAATAAACTCGGGTATATCATCTATGTCTGTTAAAAATGTGTTTTTTTAATGAGCTGATGATTCTCATGACTTCACTTCGGAAGTGAACATAGAATTAGGTACATGCGTGGATATAATTGGAGGACATTAATTTTGTTATTTTACCTACTTCTAAGAAGTAAGAATTAAAGAAATTTGCAATGTCCTGAGGATTTGTGACTATTTTGCCATCGTTTAGCTTTTAGCAATATTTTCTTCACGATTTTCAGAAGTTGACGTGTGATTTTTAACAATATTCCCCATAGCTTTCAACCGGTTGTTCGATTTTAGTACCTGCCTGTCGTTTTCCATAACTTTAGCTGCGTAGACATACTTTTCGAAGAATAGTATGATGTTTACGAAAATAAACATGGAATTCGGGTGGTTGGTTTTGAAAGATAATATAAACGGTGTTTGATTCTTGAATAAATTCCTATCCCTTGGTTTATCAATCTCTTGTATTTTTTTTGTTAATTAACTTGCGTTTTATGGGAAAGCTAGAGTTGTAATGTTTTAGGAATATTGAGATAAATACATTGAATTTGTCGTCGGTGTTTCGGCAATTGTAAATATCTTTCCATGTTTCTTCACGCAAATATTGTATAAATATGGATGGATTTGTTTAATTTAACTTTCTTGAAATCCTTAAAGGATTTTAAGTGGTTTTTGTTTATCATTAATAGTCAATACTTGATCAAGGTGATCGCTCTATCCGGCGATTAACACTTCAGAGAAATACAAGATTCCATTGTTGACTATAATTTGATCTAGCAATGTTTGAGGTGAATCAGAGATACGAGTGGCATCGTTTATCGTGGTAATAAGGTTGAAGGAGTCGATAAAATTCTTGAATCGATTAATTTGTGAATATGCAGAGTCAGATGTACTCGAGAAATCGATGTTGTAATCACCTCATATAACGATAGGTTTAGTAGATTTGTGTGTGATATGTTTTAAAACAATTTCGATGTTCCGAAAAAATATGTCAAAATCTGATTAAGGAGGTCTATAAATACACCAAACAATAATACCTGTAGTAGCATATTATCACTCAGAACTTCTACATATCACTCCCTTACATAAATATTACATGTGATCACATGGAAGACATTCAAAGATATCGAACGCAAGATCAACGAACGTTTGTTTACTCCAAAGAACAACAGATGTATACGCGTTCTTAGACAAGAAATGATGATGCACTGACAAGAAATACGAACGCTTTTAGGATGGTTCCAGAACAACGTCAAAGGATTCTCTCGGAGTATCAGACGGTTACCAAGGTGAAATTATTTTATTGATCACAGCTAGAAATTCATTCTGACTATAGATCTCCTGCCGATCAGACCTCTGTGAAGTGCAGACCTCTTCGTCAAACGTTTATCGACGACCGGCTCACGGATAACCGAGACGAAATCCCTCGCCATCCGAGCTCGGATCAGTCAAACGACTAAGTGCCGGTACTGCAGCATATGAACATAGTGATTGAACTTTGTAAAGTGAAACTTGAAGATTTTCTACAACTCAAATTCGTGAGTGCTGCAGGCTACTGCAAAAACATTTTATTTTCAGGAATTGCAGACGATTTGACGTTCCCTGCTGTCGTTGGCACCAAATTATTTTTCCGTTATATAAGTTTTTCTTTCTACGAGTATTCAGTTTTCGCTCACATTTAATAAGAATAAAATTCGTCCTTTTCCTGATTTTTGAATTATTTGATTTTGAAGGGGATTTCGTTACGGAACAACGCAGTTGAGACCTGTGAAGTAACGAAATAAGTCACCCCGACAAAATAAATAATTTTGGTGGCAGTCACTCATGTAAATACTCCCATTCAAATTCACGACGCAACGAGTACTCATTACACAGCAATAACTACAGATCCCAGAATGAACGATCTTATGCAGGCAATAGACAACCTAACCAAACAAATGACCGAATTACAAACACAGATATATCAACGCAATTTTCGGAGCAAACAACGTAATTTCCGTCCACGATCCAGATCGCGATCGGACGTTTGTTGGTATCATGTCAAATTCGGAAACAACGCTAAGCGACGCGTGACTCCTTGCAAATTTCAAAACCAACACGCTACTTCAGCTAGTGTCATTACCCGCGGACCGGTTCGGAGGCTGTCTCTTATACACATCTAGATGTGTATAAGANAGAACGTGCTGGTACCATTATAAACACGGCAAACAAGCTAGACGCTGCCACACTCCGTGTGCGTTTAAAGCAGGAAACGTTCCTATTCACGCGGTCAATTGCAACAAGTCGCACACTTCATTCCAACATACGCACGCTTCAGGCCAGGCTCATCCCATACAACACAAATCTATCAAGAAACCATCAAAAACAACATCTAAGATACTAGATAAAAGAAAAATGGAATTAGAACACTCAACATTGGAACCGAAGACATGAAATAACACAAAACCACGCACTTGAAAACTAACAAGATAAGGCGAAAATCTATACTTACCGCGGAATCACGCAAAGAATACACAGCTCTAACAAATACAAGGCGTTCTACTGGCATATTTTCTACAGGAATCGTCGCAACCAACGAGAAGATACCATTGAATTCCCTACTAATCCCAAGGAAAACACACCGTTTAACAGCAAACGGATTAGGTTCAAAGACAAGCCTATGTTCTTCTACTCTTACAGCGCAATATAATTATCACAATCACCCCGACAAAATAAATAATTTGGTTATTTGTGACCTTGCTTAGAAAATCTTTGATCACGTTGAGTGAGATTGCGTGTTCAAATCGCGTCTGGAGTCATCAAATTATATATTTATGCAAGTCAGTAATAACATGCATGGAGTGATAATATGTATCATTACTAGTACATTAGGTGCTAGTGATAATATGTAGCATATCATGTTACTGCTACATACCGGTGTCAGTCAGATTAACAGCAGATAATTCGAACACACTATCTACGCTGAAGTTCTCGTCATTACGGACTTAGATACACGTACCTCCGTGGGTTTTTTTTCCTTTAAAATTTTACTGACACTACGAAATTGCTAAATAATAAATAGAAATAGCAGTATCATTAAACTTGTTAGTTGAAAACCAATGTTCTGTGAGGCATAGCAATTCGACTGGATTTTCGTGTACCAGAATTTGAATGATTGTCATTTTGTTTGAAAGGGATTGGACATTATGATGAAATATATTTATTTTATTTTTGCAAAGAGTTTGCGGTTCACGAGAAATGGAATCGACGTTAGATTGAGGAAGGGAATTTGAATTTGGTACAGCGTCTAGTTCCGGTTGAAGCCCGCACACTGCACCGGAACGCGATTGTCACCTTCGAGTACCACATCGTACTCCTGAGCGCAAGTTGTAACTGTGTATGGGGTCGGCAGGAGATGTGAATGGAGGAATAGCTGAGTACGTGGAAGCAGCAAGTGAAAGAACGGGGACAGGAGAAGAAATGGGTGTGGAGATAGGACGAGTAGATGGTGATGAGGTAGGAGCAGAGTGAGGTGGAGAAAGATAAGATGAGGCAGGAGCAAGAGGTGGTGTAGGAGTGGGTAAAAGGAAAGGTGGATGATGTGAGGTCAGATGTGCTAGGAGAGAAACGAAGTGGTTTCCCAGACGGTCTCAGATGTAAGCCGTATTGGGTCCTTGGCAGTCAGGTGTGGTTGCAAATCAAAAAATGTGGTTTTTGTGTCTGCCAGGTGATGTTTTAGGGAGATGTTTGCCAGATTAAATTCGTGGTTTATTTGTGGAATGTTGAAGCGTGGAGGCAGGTTAGAGAGTACTATGTTCGTGTGCTGAGAGGCCATTTTCAGTTTTTGTAGATGATCAGACGCGTTGAAATGACCACCCAAGTTAATATCATTCTGCCCAACTGTGATGATTGCTGTGTCTCGCTCTGTGAGTTTTTTAGTGTAGGTGTCTAGTTCTCGTAAAACTTCAGCCAACCGAGCATTTGACTTAAAGAAACCGGAGACTGAGAACTGGCTAGGAAGCAATCCACGCAAATCGAAGTACGTCTGACGACCGTGCGAATCAGCTAATGAGAGCACGGTTGATTTCTGCGTGGAAGTGTTGGTATCATCTCTGGGTAGCACTACTTTACGTGGTTTTGGGTGGTTGTGCTTACCAGTGTGTGGTTTGTGAACAGGTTTGGGTACTGGACGGGAGGGGATGAAACGAGTAGGTAAGGGAGGAGACAGGGACATGTCATCTAACACACTAAACCTATTCTGAGTGAAGAGTTGGTGAGGTGCATGTGTCGTTGGTCTAACTGGGTGATATCAGTTGGAAGGACGGCGAGAATTCCTGACTGTAGTCCAACCGCCGATCGTGTTCTTATTGACCTCTTCTAGCGCTCTGATCCGTGTGTCAATGTAATGTACCAAGTCATTGTACGCCTTCTGAATGTCAGCTTTGAACGAGTTGAGGAATGCGATAGTGTCCATTGTTGTGAGTTATTTAGCAACTTAACGACAAAATCAAATGAGAATACATGAAAACTGACAACTAACACTGAATGCATGATATTAGTATTAAGATATATTTATTACTATGAAACTTACAAATGAAAAAGTTACATATGAGATATTACATAAATAAATATATAAAGACACCGACGACTAAAATGATTGAAATAGTTATTTAGGACGACAACTGGAGGTTATTTAATTCGACAATAATTACTCTATATTATATTAAAATGTAACTAAATACGAAAAATCAGGAAAAACGAATAGTAAAATGATGTAATAATTCTATGAAATTATGACGACAAAACTTGAGTGCAACAATAGGGCATGTTTTATTTGAAATTTTAATTATTATGTGATTGAATGTGCACGAGAAAATCTAAATGCACCCTAATGTTTACTCCTGATGCACCAAGAAACTAAATTTGATTTATGTAATTATCTGATTTTGTTTGTATTTATGTAAACTTTATCACACCTTTGAGAAGTACTTGAATGAAAACAATGCTATGTATGTTAGGTCCGTTTGACATGGTAAACCATAGGAAAAGTTTTAAAAGTTTTTTTTCTATTTAACACACCAAAACAAACTTTTTTACACTACAATAAATGTAGGTTACTTCAATAAAGGTAGTGTTACTAACTCGTTCAAACACTTCGGAGGAAGCGACTAAGAAGTAGAGATAAATATCATGTACAATGCTACGACAAGTTTTTTCAGTTTGAATGACTATAATGTAGAATAAGTATTTGAATCCTCATGTAAGTTGTGAACAAAATTTTGTATTGATCCCTGTACTAATAAAAATATACAGAAAAAAACCTTCTCTATTTTCCGGATGACCCACGTAATACATTTTATTTGGGCCCTCTAATACATCATATCACAAAACATAATTATATTATTTGGAATGAAAATGGGAGACGGAACCGCGATTCTAACTGGTCACCGACAGCTTAGTGTGCTCATGCGCTAGCAACTACTCCACTCCGTTAGCTAGCGGTTTGATTCACCGCAATTGAAGAGATTTTTGTATGTTCACAAAATATTGTTTCATATTTTTATGTAGAAAAATGATCACATCTTCAAGGAATGCAAATAAGTATAAAATAGTTACATATAAAAATGGTGTATAGCATATTATATGTAGTGTAATAGATGAGGGATTGATTTCTTTTTAAACAGTAGCGTACTAGCAAAGTGTTGACTTTACAAACCACACTAATAATTCTGCAAAAACAAGTTTAACAAACAGAGAACCTTCCCAAAGAAATAAGAATGTTTATTCATTTTCGGATCGCGTCCTTTTCTAGCGTACGCATACAACACGAAGCAGAATCCACACGCACACGATCATTCGTACGCTATAAGACACAGAGAGGTGTACCAACAAGAACGAGCTAGAGATAAAATATTGATAGAATGAAATTCATTATTATCACAGAGGGCAATTCTCAATATGACAAATAATATGAATCTCTTGGGGGGGGGGGGAAATGTAAATTCTAATTGACGTCTAACTTTGAATCACGTAAATGAATTTCAGCTTTTAAAACGCCATTTAAGCAATATACAGACTTTAATATTAGGATAAAATACACGTCTCTTGAAGCGAAAGAAATTACTTTTCAAATCTTTTTAGGATATTTTTAAAATCATTTTTAAAAAAACCGGTATTAAATATTTTGATATTTTTCTACAGTTCACTGAGTGTTTTGAAGTGATACGAAAATAACAGTGTTTTGTTTTGCAGTTTTAGTCTCATAGAGCCATTCCCTCGTATGTTATGGCTACACAGATTTCATGCTACTACCAAAATCATGCTGCTAAGAAACAGGCAAGAAAATTCAGTTTTAACCATTTACTTTATAAAAATAGTTTTGTTACAAATTAGGCTGTCGTTACTACTATTTATAAAAGAAACCAACTGGAAATACCAAGTAATAAAAATGATAAATGAACTTTTGTATGATTTGACGAACATGACTCTGCAGAACTATCTTACCGTGAAGTTCGATTGATTCGACTTTTCATTATCGTCAATAATGTAAAATAATACACAGTATAACAACAACAAAAATATTTTTACTGGAAGGTATATTTTTTTCTCGGCTCCTCGGCTTCAGCGCTACTATTAACATTCTGAGTAGGGGTGATAATACTTCACGTTTTGGACGATACCTTTTCTTGCTTCATATTGACAATTCCAGGACGTTCTTTATATAATCACGTCAGTAACTATTATTTAAAAATAATCTGTATTAACAACATTCAACACAGTCAATGCGATAATAGAAAAATACTTAAGAAATATATTTTGATTTTATGGGATACAGTGTGAAGTAATACTCCCGAATTTGTTTTGTACATCGTAGATTTATCGACTCAGTTTCTTGTAAGAGCAACTACGTATTGTCTGATATCAAACGTATTTAACCAAAAAATAACAAAGAGACCTCGGATTTGATATAATGTTTAAATTTAAAGATATGATCCGATTCTGAAGTAATCCCTTCTAAACTATTTTTAAATTCTTATGAAGAGTACATTTGGTATAACAATAGTAAGAGTATTTCGTGATTTATTTTTCATTCACAATTTTTATCCCTCATCTATTTCTGCTACTTTATTACCATAGTAATTACCTTACAATAGCATTATTCTGCTCCATCCTAATAAGATATATTTCAGATCATACTTAGTATCAGTACTTAAAATCACAACTTAAATTCTGAGTTTCATATTTCTGTAACTTACGAAATGTAGATTTCTAGAAATATGCAAACGCCTGAGAGCACTACTAACTCATTTTAATTTTCAATACATATGGACAATACCGACTATTATAGTTCTCCTAAAGTATGAATTGATTGCTCTTTTTGTGGTCCATGTGTGTTGACTTTGATAAAAAACTGAAGAAGGATATATTGTTTTCACAATCATGAGAAATAATATGTGAATCAATGAAAATGAAATTACTTATGATTCAAGCTATATTCTTAAATGCTAAAAATGTATTGTTTTGAGACACAAAAGTCAAAATCATAAACGAAAATCTTACAAATAAAATTTATCTCAACTCATAGTATTGATGCAATCATTGTTTTCCCAGAACAGTAGTATGAGATACAGGAGTTGCTATTCTTTTTTAAATTACCATATCTTTCATTTTCTTCTGCCGATATAAAAACCGATTGTTCAAGGCAGATAATAACGAAAATTCAGTCATTGGGGTAAGTTGAACAACATGGGGTAAATTGAACAAACTTCTCGAATCGAATGTTGTGTCATTTACAAATAACGTAACATGTAATAAAATATGAATTATGTTTAATTTATAATTAAATTATTTCATGTTACGGAATGAAGATTCATTTTCTTGTAATAGCGATTCGTCTGTTAATTACTTAATTTTAACTGCATGTCGAATCAATTTTTAACTTTATTCTAATTTTTAAACTCATTATTTAACATCGAGAGGGAAAGTAAAAAGTTTCCTCTCCTTCCTGTTCTTTCTTATTATTTTTATTCACATATTACTCAGCGGTTCAAATGAAACTATAAAATTCAAGAGCGTATCGCAACGTAAATCAAAATCCGAGGTCTCCCGTTTTACTTATCAACCCATCGCGGCGTGTGCATTCTGCTCACCCTCTGCTTTATCCGAAGTTTTAGCTAAATGGGTCGTGGTCTTCCGAAGGTTCACGCGGCTTGAGACCAGAGAGCGCCCACAACTTCGGGGCGCTGGGGAAGCTGGCCAAGCTGCTTGAAGCCCCGTCATCGTTTGACGTCACACTGGGTTGTCGTTTCTCCTCTGAAGGATGACTCCAAAGATTACTTTTATTACTAATGGAAGGTCAACACATATCTATCACTATTAGATGATGCGCAACTCGCTTACAAGGTCATTACATTTCCAATATGCGATTAAGTTTCTCTGGTGGCTCAGGTGGTAGCGTTCTTGCTCATCACCAAATCATCCCGGGTTCAATTCCCGGTGGGGCCAGATAAAATTTGTAGCTTTTTACATTCTTGTCCCGGTTCATATAGCTGTGACTACTGAAAAGCGAACCTTCCTTCTTCTATCCAGCTCCCACTGCTCCTAATATCTATAACTCGACTACTCCTACTAACCCCTCCATGTGGGACAAATTGTTGGTAAACCCAGCTAAGCGGCCCACCTAGTAACAATAACCTACCACACAACTCCTACCTTCTATCGCTCCATGTAGACAAGCTTCAATAGCACGCCACATTTCCCATTTACAAATACTACAACACAAAACATGGGATTGAAATATATATGTATATATTATTTGGAAATATATTAATTTTTTCTCATATTTTTTATTTGGTGACTGTGATGGAATAGACAAGTGGGCCACTATTCACCTCCTCCTGGTATCAATAACTCTAATTATTACTCCTACTAACCCCTCCACATGGGCTAAGTTGCTGGTAGACCTACTAACAATAGCCTACCACCCAACTCTTACCTCCTATCGCTCCATGTAGATAAGCTTCAATAGCACGTTATATTTCCCATTTACAAATACTACAACGCAAAACATGGGATTGAAGTATATATGTATATATTATTTGGAAATATATTAATTTTTTCTCATATTTTTTATTTGGTGACTGTGATGGAATAGACAAGTGGGCCACTATTCACCTCCTCCTGGTATCAATAACTCTAATTATTACTCCTACTAACCCCTCCACATGGGCTAAGTTGCTGGTAGACCTACTAACAATAGCCTACCACCCAACTCTTACCTCCTATCGCTCCATGTAGATAAGCTTCAATAGCACGTTATATTTCCCATTTACAAATACTACAACGCAAAACATGGGATTGAAGTATATATGTATATATTATTTGGAAATATATTAATTTTTTCTCATATTTTTTATTTGGTGACTGTGATGGAATAGACAAGTGGGCCACTATTCACCTCCTCCTGGTATCAATAACTCTAATTATTACTCCTACTAACCCCTCCACATGGGCTAAGTTGCTGGTAGACCTACTAACAATAGCCTACCACCCAACTCTTACCTCCTATCCCTCCATGTAGATAAGCTTCAATAGCATGTTATATTTCCCATTTACAAATACTACAACGCAAAACATGGGATTGAAGTATATATGTATATATTATTTGGAAATATATTAATTTTTTCTCATATTTTTTTATTTGGTGACTGTGATGGAATAGACATGTGGGCCAGTATATCAGTTTTGCTTTGTAGTATGAAAACCCAGATGTAACGCCTCACTGGTCTATTCCATCAGTCACCAAATGAAAAATATGATCAAAAGTTTCAAGAGTTTTAACTCCCTGACTATTTTACGTAAAAATTAACTTATTAACTATGCTACATTTGGTAGAGAATTGACTAAAAGTTTAGTTGGATAGCATTTCTTACCGACTTTGGTCAAAACTAACTTAAGGAAGGCTTTGAGAAAAATATACATTGTGACAAATTAAGTTTTCAGCATCCATCATCTTCTGTATTCACATTTTGGTAAAGCATATGATGTGAAAGTAAAGTATTATGAAAGTGTACCGAAAGGAATATTTCCGCCAGTTTAAAAGATAACGAACCTTTAAATTACTTTTTTTCCCGAAGGGTTCACACTATTGCTCAACAAGACAATTTTTATCCGGATAATAAAATCTTTCTCCTTTGACAGTGCTCCCTAACAAAAAAATTTCCTGCAGTCTCGGAATCAAGCCTCTAAATATAGCGAGAATTCTTCTATTTTATGAGGAGATATGAAGAGCATAATAATGAAGTAATGTAAGGTGGGGTCAGCACAAGTTAGTCAAATCACGGAGATGTATAATTGTTTGCATTATTTTATTCTAATAGTTTAAAAACAACAAAATGAATAATAACAAAAACATGAATTAAATAGTATCCATCAGTCAATAATATCATACAAACAATATTCAGGAATTGTCTTGACTACTTTGAAATGCATAAGACCGTGCACAAACATGGCGTCCGACGGTTTCGTAATTTATCTCACCTGAGAAAAGGTTTCTCAAATGTCCGGTGACCTAAATATTTCGCGTATGTAACTGAGGGAAGGTGAAGTATTGTATTTTGAAAGCGCAAATCGTCTTACTGATGGAAGGTTGACGTAAATCCTTCCTCCACATCCTCATGAGCTCCATGGCGTTCTCCGCAGGGGCCTCCTCCGCTGGAGCGTTGCGCGTCCAAGGGTCCGTCTCCACGTCATGGGCGTTGGCACGATACGCTGGATTCTTCTCGAGCATCTTTCGGAGAAGCTTCTTCAACGGTTCCTTATCGTCACCCTATGCAATGCCACATTGCTTCCCTTTCAACTAAAGGTTGAGTGAAACAACAGAGAACTCGTAAGTTGGTACACTTTGAAAAGGAGTATCTCTTTTGACTGTTTTTTTTTCTGTTTCGTTTTATGGGAGCTTTTACACTAGTAAACAGAATGTCATCATAATATTTTTTATGTTTTATTAAATACGTTTGTGTTCTGTTGGTATTATAACACGTTTTTATTCTTGTCTTTACAATCCGTTTCTACCTTAGGGCCCTTGATCGGAAATGTTGAGATAGTCCCTTGCTTGCTTCCAGAAAGTAAATTAGTTTATTGTCCTCCATGTGATCATTCACAGTTTGTAACTGCTTTTTTGACAATAAATTAATTTATTTGTATCCAATCTCTGACTACACTGGATGTAACTCGCATCCGATCATGAAAAAGCGTTATTTTAACTTTGGTCTCTTATTTATCGTGTTCTCAACTTGTAAATCTCCAAGCGTTAAATTAGTCTTACTTGATACTCACTTCAATTCAATTACCAAAAACAAGATAAACTTTGTTTTATTGAATCACCCGAAGGTCAGAATGCAAGAGCTGCAATGTCATGTTTCGGGTTACTGTCTACTCGTCCTATTTGCAGTACACGCCAACATTGAAAACAGTTCACAAATCTACTTGACGTTTGCCCCTGCGAGCATAGTTAATTTTTCTTTGAAAATATCAGAAAAATCTTATGTTTATTATATCTCTTATTCAGTATCTAGAAAGTAGTTTTCGAAACTCTGATATCTTTCGAATCTTAAATATTTTACAATAATCTAGATGGAACACTTAAGTCTATTCGGTGTCTATTAAATTGATAAAAGAACCAGAGCATTTATCCCTCATTACAATTTTGCGTTACACATTTCAATACACACAACCGAGATGTTTGATAATGGAATTAATTGGAAATTCTTGAAGGAAAAAAGAAAATTCTGTTTTTGCTTTCGCTTCGTGAACCTTGAAACGTAGTGAACACTGTTTTTTTTGGATTCTCATGAAATTTAATTTTAATTAGAGTATAAGTGAGAGTCTGTAATACTGAATTTAGCTTACTTCCGATCACCATCAAGACATCGTACTGAGACTGATTCTGAGATTTATAATAATTATGATGATGACAAGGAACTGTAGCATCTCATATTATTAATATAAACCAATTTTCCACGTACTACAGCTTATCAGATGATGTGTATATGATTGTACCATTCATTTGTTATCATTTCACCGATTTCTCAATGATACCGTTAGTACGTCACCTTAAAGGCGGGACCCGACAAATCGGGCTCCTCTTGTGCCACAACCATCGGAAGTGGTTTGTTGGGTCTCGGTTCGAATGGGAATTTGCCCGTCAGCATGACGTACATGATGACACCCATGGCCCAAATGTCGCACTGCTGACTGTACATGCGACTTCCGAACAGTTCAGGCGCCATGTATGCAGGTGTACCGCACGTCTCCTGTAGCATGTTCTCTTGACCCACCCCTCCACGTACCACGCTCAGACCGAAGTCTGTCACCTAAGCATGAATGTTCAATGAGAATAAATCGTCTCCCTCTTTCAAAAACTGGGGGACCATTTTTTTGCGAGATTACCAAAAAGTCAGTCAAGAGTTTTCTTAAAAAAATCCAACTTTAAAAACGGTTAGTTTTACAAATGTAGAACACACATGATAATTGTATATTTCTTTTATGAGCAATGTTTTAGATAGATTTTTCATTTGGTTGCTTTGTGCATTATTCCTTCTATTAACAACATAAAATTACGTAGAGCCAAAACAAACTCATTTCAGATACTGAGTGAACTGAATTTACGTGAAATGTTAGGATTAAGTAAGATGAACTTCTTGTGAAAACAAAAACTAACTTGATTTGATGTACTTCTCGTAGGATTATTGTATTTTCAGTCTCCTTTAGAATTCATCTCATACTTGTAATTGGAGTGACGTAAAAAAATCACATGTAATAAAATAGTTAAGCTTCTGGTTGTTCATGTTATCTTTCTAAACTCATTTTCATCAATCGATTCATTTTTTTAAACCGAAGAAAAATTTAAATTGTCTCCATGTCGAATTCGTCTATCGAGATCTCCTCCTCACCAATTCACGATGTGTTTACGCAGGTAACTTGATTTACTCACACGAAACATCAAATATTCATGAAATATTAATAACAATGTGTTAATTAAAATATGGAGAATATTTAACTTTTGTCACAATTTTCAAATGTCTCTTCACAAACTACTGACTGTATTTTATGTGAAATTCAAGGACCTACTTAAAATTACGCCGCTAAGTATTAAATATTATAAATAAAGAAGGAATATTTAAAGAAAAGTAAAGAAGCCCACGAGCTTCGAGTATTCATCACTTTAGACTATGATTTAACTATTCCAACGAACAGTGTGAGAAATCCCTTGGAATTATATTATGTCGTCATTCATACATGACATTGACTCGTTGAAAAACCTGAGATAATCAATTTTTTTTATTTAAAAAACAAACGGTGCTTTTAATGTGTATTCAAATGAACCACTAGTAACAGAACACACCATAAATTACACATCAGAACAAAAATATTTCGAAACTCGATTGAATGGTAAATGAAGAAATACCTTGACGTAGAATTTATCGTTGGGATCCGATGGATTGGAAGCTATCAGTAAGTTCTCCATCTTAAGATCTCTGTGAACGATGTCCTTGTGGTGCAAGTATGTTACTGCTGAAGACACACATTGCACCACTCTTCGGACTTCGTTCTCTGTAAAAGTCTGTATCAACGGCACTCTTTTCAGTCAACAAGTATCTAACTAGAAAATGTTAGTATATTGCACACGAAATTAACGACATTCAGGCTCATGGACAGCAAGAAAGCATACGAAGAATAATGATGAACAAAAATTGGTTTGATTTATTTTTAAACAAAATACTTCATTATCATTGATATAACTTTTTTAAACTTTCTCGCTTTTTCAAACTTGCGCTGGAATGACGAAGTTCTATCTTTACCAAGTTCAAACTGTGAACATCCGTGTAGAAATGTGTTAATAAAGCAGAATATATAGCAAGTTTGGATTTTCATATTTTGCTATATTTGCACTTTCAGAATTGTATTACAAGAGAGAACTCGATCAACACATGTAACTGTTTAACAGAAAGAGAATTTGTAAACCCACGATTACATACATTCTCAATCAATAAAATGGAAAATGAAGATTAAAATTTAAGTAGTTCCATGCTTGTCTTAAAAATAATGTAAAAGAAAGTTATGTTATTTAATATAACTTGCGAAGGATCATCTACAATTGTTACGGTAACGATAGTACTCCCTTGGGGTCTTCATAAAAGAGAATAATATGATTGGGAAGGCTTCCGCGGCCGATGGGAGTCGATGGGACTTCAGCTGTCCAGGTGACGCCGAAGTATATAGGAGTTAGCTGGATCTTAATTACTTCCAAGACCATAATATGATGGTTGAAACGTTATCTTTTAATAATTCGACGCGGCACCTGGACAGCTTAAATCACAAGACAATCATATTTTTTTAAATTTTCGTTGACCATTCGATAAAGTCAAGGAAATTTCGGTCCAAAATTTGCTCTTTTTGAAGGGAAATCATTTGGTGGGAGTCGTACCGTTTTTTTCTTGGCAACTTCAGCCAACTCGCAGAGACACAATTCCAAAACTAGAAAGAGTGCTGAAGGTGACTCCAGCACTCTCTCCAGATGGATGATGTGAGGATGGCGCACAGCGCGTAGAATTCGGATCTCTCGCTGGAATAGCGCCAACTGTGTGGCCCCGCATTGCGCCTTATTCAAGATCTTGATGGCCCACTTATCACCGGAGGTACGCTCTGTTCCCAGCATCACCTGCGGCACGGAAACTAGTAGATTTGAGGTGTCCAGAGACATAAATCAGAGAAATAGCGTGAATAAGCATGACCACGTCGTATACAATAATATAAAATAACAGTGGACGTTTCAAATCTCTTTTACTTATGCCCTACGATGGGTAAATACATAGAAGTGCCGAAATTAGTTTTGTTAAGTTCATACAATCATCTTATCTTTGAAGATAATTCTGCAAAGTTGAACAAGTGTTTTTTTCGTAAACGACAATAAATAGTCTTTGAGGTAACTAACTCTCGAAACACTAACTTAACTGTGTGGTGGTAAAGCAAAGCAGTGAATAATAATCCTATAGTAATACAGGGACCAAATATCATGACTTCACAAATGATGAAACGCTTATCCATGTTACATATCACAATTTAAATTGTCATATATCGGGTAATCTACCAACTTTACAATTTTTCAAGTTATTTGAATGCACTAAATACTACATGTATGTCCTGTTAATTTAAATTAGGCACGAACAATATGTGTAGTTAAATGAATGAAACAAATTTAATTAACATTAGGAGTTTCGTAAAGGGGAATTTAAGAATATCTTGCGGAAGCAATGTAAGTCATACTACAATTAGTTTTTCACGTTGTTATCCCGTTACTTTGTATCTCTTCTGTTCACAAAATTCTGAAACCATATTCTCACATACTATTTCTCTTCTATCTATTATAAAAGCTCCTACATTAGATAAAGTTTAAAAGTGAACAGACTAATTATTATCCAGTATAAGAACGAGAATCGAGAGTTAAAGATACAATATTTCGTGACGTTCTACAACTATGCTTAACATCGTTTACAACAAACGGATAAAACGCTCTTTACACCCACCGTGGCGAAAGCTCCTCTTCCAAGTAACGGTCCAAATTTGTAGAACTTATTCTGGACCTCTGCGGCGTCCTGGACCTTCACGTGGGAGACTGGCCTCTGGGAGACCAGCTCCATCTCGGAAGCTGACAGGTCCAACATGTCGGTGACAGTCTTAGCGTCTCCTGCCCCTCTCCTTGTTGCCGCAGCAGTAGTTGCAGTGGTACTAGTAGATGTCTTGGTAGTTTCTCTCGTTTCTTGATCTGTTCTTCCGCTATCTCCGTTGTCGTTGCCTCCGCTGCCTCCGTGTCCCTGTAGCCAATTGCTTTTTTTTTTTTTTTGTCTCACTCTCTGCCTTGCTTTGTGTGATTGTTCGGCCTCCGCCTCCGCCTCTCTCACTTCGTCGCCGTCGTCGCCGTTGTGTGTGTGTGTTGCTGCCCGCGCGCGCGCGCCCGCGACGCCGCCCCGGTGTGATGGGCGTCTCAGTGGGAGGGAGTGAATGAGGAGTGACCGATCGGAAGGGCGGGCGTCAGGCGCGGTCGTCGCCCGGCGCTTCAACGCTATGGCGCAAGGGAGGCCAAAAGGACCTCTGGCCACTGAAGGTCCTAAGGGCCAACCATACAACAGTTTTAGTGCTATCACTCAATGTCCCTGGGAATATTAGGAGGACTATGAAAAGAATCCCTACCGCACTTAGAATGAGTGCCTTTAACTGTCATTGGGAATATATGAATGCCGTCACTACTGATGTGATTGTGGACGGACGGATGTTATGTTATTGTAGACCTATGGAACAGAAGGTAGACGACATAGGGAAAAATGAAGATTTTTGTGTACTTATGTGTGATTCAGTTAGTTCTATAAAAAAACTAAATTTCATGGAAGTGTATTGTTGTAAAAATATCAAATAATCAATTTCTATTTCATCGTAACGTTTGTTTGACCTCTGGTATCGTGAAAGAGATAATGTATAATTTCATAACAAATTTATCAAACGCAAGAACTTTCCGTCAGCCGATACAGGCGAAAATAGAAAAATAATTTAGTTGAAAGCCTGCGGACCTACCGTGAGGACCTTGAATACTATCATCTCTACGAATAGTGAGAATATCCTTTCAAGCTCATAATATTCACACTATACGGGTAGTAATGAGCCTGAACCTTTAGGGATAATCAGAATCTCAGCAATTGAGATCTTATGAAAACATTTATATTCTCGTCACATGGAGGCGACGCGACGTATACTCGAGTGTCTTACCAGTCTCTTGGGGGTCCCTTCCAATGTAAAGTAATGGGGAAGCACGAATGACGGGACTACCAAGGAATGTGTATCATACCAGTCGCACGTGACTGAGATGAGAAATGTTGACGAGAAAACGTGGCAGTGGAGCAAAGCATATTATGAGTACACAATGATAGTATATTTCCTTTTGCTCAATATAAATGAAACCCAAATGTCATTGGAGTACACTGCATATAGTATATATCTCTTGACTTTTAAGTACTAGTTTAAGGGGGAAGGCATTCTTAGTGCTGGGGGTGTGAAGGGCAATACGTAAAAATTACGTAAAACGACCGATGATAGGGTTCATGGATTTTTTTGAATTCTGAGATGAATAAACATATTCCCAATGACCCTATGTACCCTTCTACCATATGAGGTGCACATCACCCCTAGAGATGGGGACTGGGAATAGGGTGATACGAACAATTATTGAAAATGTTATTAGAAACGATTTTACGAATGTTTACCCCTCGGGGAGTGAAATGGGAAATTAAGTGTTTTCTGAAAACTTTTTCTCAATTAAATAAGTGAAAAAAGAAATGGACAGAGGATACACCACAATACTATCACATTTCCAGCATTACTGGACCTCAATGGTAACGTGAGAAAGAATAAATTTGCAGACATATTACAAAATTCACGTGAGCAAGGTGCGGGCACTCAGGTAGTAGATGTATAAAAAACCTGATACATCGTAACGAATATCGCTTCTACTTAGACTACGCCGAAGAGTAGTTTGTATATTATTCAGATACCTATAAAGGAATGAAAGAAATAAACCTCCGGTCGAGGTTGCAGACGCGTTCCGGATACACAGAAACTGAGAAAAATGTTAGTGATAGTGATCAGAGCAAGTGTCCATTAAGAAATCTTTCCAACGTCATCAGTCCAAGGAATCACGGGAAACGCTAGACGCAACGTGACGTGAAGAAAGGTGAAAATCAATCATTTATGATCCTGGACAGTCGAGATATATACAGTCATCGTAGTGTTTGTTGTCTTCTCTGTGTGGTGGTACGAAGAAGTGATTGAACAGATATCGGGCACTACAGGGTACGTGAAATGAGTGAAACATTAAGAGATTAATAATGAAATCGTATCAAGAAACGTCATAAGAGGAAAACATGAACCCCATGATTCTGAGATAATAAACATTACAATATCTATTTAATCATTGTTAGTGACACTTATGTAAAACTTCACTCCCACTTTGATTTTTCTGACTCGTTGATGTTGTTCAGACATTTTCCCTGCAGCTTCTACAAGGAGACAGCCAGCAACCAGCAACAGCACCTCTCGTGAGCGACGGTACGCCATGCATCACGACATAAGGTCTGTGTTAAATCGCCACGTTCCAATCTGTGCGCACATTCGGTCTTGATCTCAACTCAAGATCATTCAGCACTGGATGTCACCCCACATCATACAGCGCTCAACACTATCGCAGCGCCTCATTTCTATTTTGGTATTTATATCACCTCATTATTTCTTGTTTTATTCATGATTCATCTCATTATACTGTTTTGTTGGCATATCTATTGTTCAACCATATCTCATCTACCTTTCTCATTTTATGTAATTTGCCTGTACATATACGAGTATGGTCCTTCAAACCCGAACTTCATCCTACATGTACAAGCAATATCACCTAAAATTTCTGTACAGAAGTTCATAAAAAAACTTATGTATTTGCCATATCAAAGGTGGTTTCTGAAAATCATCCCCACGCATTTACAATCTACTTCATTCCCACTATAATTGCGATAATAATATGTAAAATAATTGCAAAGACATTTATATTTGTTTTGTTGGGATAATCTCATAATATCTTTTCATATTACTACTAAAATCATAATTGTTCTTTATGATAATACAAAAATGTATAAAGAGATTTAAATAAAACAGGATGTGTGAAGGCGCCTCCCGCGCTAATCCAAGTGCCTGGATCACTTGAGTATGCGATTTCCATTTTCTGAGGGGGGTGGGGGAAGTAGTTCTTATTCGACCCATAGGGGGAAAATGGCTGTGCTGTTCTTGATCTTTCGCTTATTCAGGATGATGAGCTGAACTTTAACCATCGCTGCAACGTAGCAGCATCGCGAATATTTAAATATTTCTAACAGAAAATATGACATTGCCTCGCTTTCGTACGAGGTCTTGAGACGCTTCGAGTAATGTTTTCATTTTTTGTTCTGTGTTCTCGAATATTCAAAATTCCGCGGTGCCGTTACACAGTTGTTAGTCGTTCAAATTCAATACTTCTTTAAATCCATAATATACCTTCATACTTGCCTTTAAAAGTGGCGCAGAAAAAAATACAAAGTTATATTTTAAAAATGATAAAATTGTTAAATATAACTGTCTAGCTAAAAAATTGCAAAATATAACAATACTTCAAATCACAATGTATCTTAGTGAAAGACGCACCTACATATGGTAATAGGCCCAAGAGATATTTGAGGTGAACCTTCTAATTGAATCATTGTGTAAGCAAAATAATAAGCAGAGCAACGTCATTTTCCGCATCAGTGGACAAAGTATGAACTACTGTCACCATCATAAATCTAAACCACATTCTAAAGAAAGAAAGTTAGCAAAATTAAGATGTAATTCTACTGGTAATTTGTGCAAAGGAAGTACCTCAATACCTCCTGTAATTTGAAATAACCGATACGTTAATTAACGTTTATCATTTTTCTTAATTTTAACTAATTTGTCATTCTCCCAAAATAAATTTGTTGCTTAAATTGCTTAAAATGCAAATGTTTGATTACACAGAACACAATTGCATTTTACTCTTAATTTTTAGATTATTAAATGCCAAATGAAATTTCCAAGCTAATATTTGGAAATGTAGGACGAGCGAAGTATTTAAATCCTTTCTACAGCAAACTTCATTTGAATGTTTATCATGACGGAATTTTAATTTTGTGGTCCTGAATTAAAATTAAACCACATTTCTATATTACATTCGCTTTCATGCAGATTACAATATCGATCAAAACTTTATTTTGATTGTGTGGCCTATCACACCAATGGGAAAGCGACAAATAATCTTAAATTCATTGGATATACCGTAATACATCAAACGAAGTTTTTACGTAAAAGAAATTAGTTTTCAATCAAATAAGGAAATATGTTATTGTAAGTATTTGCATATTCAACCAATTAAATTGTAAAATAAATGTAGCCACTAAAACTAGAAATTCATATTGAAGTAGAAATGTTCATTTGTCTCACGACCAACAGTGAACGTTATTCATATTTAATTTAATTAATTAATAAATGTTTTTGTCAATTAATATTTTCTTAATATAATTCGCAATTTCTTCTGAATTGCCATGTTGTATATTAAAAGGTCTATTCTACTTCTCCAATTAAGCGTGGTAGCGTTTCCGCTTCCTGCGCGAGTTCGTATCCGCACTCAGCCGAACTAGGTGGGTTTTCTGCTGGGGTTTCCCTAACCTACTCCAGACCAGTCTCGGTTTAGTCCTTTACACTCACCCGCAACAAATTTAGCACATAATACACGTTTCTTTATTTAAGATTTTTAAAAAATTAGTACAGTTTTTATTAAGTACTAAAAAATATATTGATTAAATATAAAATTTAATTTTGGATTAATTTGGTTTATCAGACTTTTAAAAAATAAAAATTACATATTAAACATGTAAGTAATTAATTACTTTTTAGTGAATTCAGTGTATTAAAATAAACAAGAAATTTAAGTGAAATGATACATATTTTTGATGAAAAGTGAAATGTGTCTATCTAATCATGTTTCTGTTCATTCAAATGAAGTTGGATTATAACTAAATCCAGGAAACCTTGAACTTCAATTAAATAAGAGAAGCCGGGAAGAAAACTGTTCTTCTGAGAATACTGGATGCAAACTGAATATGCTATACATCAAAAAATATTTTGTAAACCTGGCGGTAGTAGAGTACTGTTCCATTTATTTTAACCTACTGCCTTAAAAAGAAACTGTTATACAAAATTGCAAAATAATTGTAAGATTGATGTAATTTCAAATGTTGCTAATGATATAATTTTAAGGTACTTAAATTATGGATAACTGACATAACCGTTTCCATCTTTACTAGGTACTTTATTTCTCTACCGTTCTATCAAACAGGTAGAGCGCACATACTGCAGTGATAAATTTATTGAAACATATATTACTGTAACCCATACCTTAATCGGCGAAAAATCGTTGAAAAAAGGAAGAAGAGAGGATAATAGTACTTTGGCAAAACATTTCCTTCACTCTAACACGGGAATTTGCCCTTCGAGGAAGTGTGACACGACTCGCACGTTGTAAGTCATTGTAAATTAAATGGATGCTCCAATTCTAAGAGTGTCTTCTTTGGCACAAGGAACGTTGGAAAAGTGCCTGCATTAGCACGAAAGTCTTCGAAGGGCGCCAAACGGAAGACGTTATCTACAGAGAAGAAGTAGTGAGACTGCCAAAGGGACTTCAGCTTTGCAAAAAAAAAACAAAAAAAACAACCGGGCCATCAACATCCGGGTCATTTTACATTGGTATTACTCACCCAAATATTCTGGTATAGTATTCCCTCGGGTGTTCGTACTAGAGATGTTAGTATACCAGATGTGAATGCACAACATGCTGAATCTCAATTAGGTATGATTCATTATCTGTTAAATATAATTTTCTACCGATTTATCAGATATTCATATTTTGTAGAGTTTATTAAGAAGTAATTACTGACATATATTCCGTGTTTGCGTCAATTTTTGATGCAGCAAATAGCATATTCACTTAAATTAATTTTTACTTCCATCACAATCTGAGTCCAACAATTCATTAACCCTACGAAAAAGTAAACGACGATTCTAACCTCTAGGTTTTAACTGTAATATGACAGATAGAACATGTACTTAGAATAATGATTTGTAGTTTAATTCTTCTGCGTAGTATCATTTCATAAATTCTCTAATTATGTTCGAAAGATCTTGTAAGGTTTCCTTAAGTAGTTTCATACTTCTGACCCTCGCTAATAGACAATAGTTAGGAAGAATAATGATAGGTTCAATGAAAAGACAAAAATGTACGGTGAGTAAATTCAATAAATTTTCATTGATTAATGAAATTACGATAATTCTTTCAACCATCGTGTCGGAGTTTATTAATAAAAAGGTCTCTATATTTCTAACTCCATGATATAATGTACATTTATCTTAGAACCAATTTTTTATTGTTTAACGTGAATTGTATTTTAAAAGGGTAAACATTAGTTTTTATTCACTTTCTTTTTGGATAAACATTTTTCTTAATTTGCAGGTTCATTTAAAAACTAGTGGTGCGATATTCCAATTATGCATTGCAAATTCATTGAATTTTCCAAGCGTGCTGGGTCAGAATTTCACAAAAATAAAACACCTAAAATATTTGGGCTAAAAATTACTTATTTTGACATATAATTATAACACAATTTAATTTTCGTTTTTGAGGAAGGAAGGATGGGAAAAAGAGCCTGTTTGATTTCCACGCGTTGTTTATTTTAGTGAAGGTCTCTCACCGATAACGCAGCTAACAAAAATTTGAAAATATTTATTGATAAGTTTCATAGAGATTACAAGTACGTATATTCTATGGGACAAAAGTCATGTTCTCCTGGGGAATACACGAGCCATGTTTAATGTTATACGCACGGGATTATGATCGTTTTCAGAGATAATTGCATTTGACATTTTCAGGTAACTTGTACATCAAAAATGTATCATGGAACTATGACAAATCATGTTACATTTATTTCAATTGTTTTAAAACATTGAGATTGTAATAGATTCGGCAATATATTTCATACGTGTTATGTTTAATGAAGGTGTAGCAAATACCATCTCACACTCTCGTACTTTACACCCCTAATTTTAGTTTTCTACACCTAAATGCCCCTACTGCTATTAAAATATTTATACGACGTATCACATTAAGAATGAATAAGAATTAAATAACTTTAATTCGTATAAAGAACACGAATCCTCGTCGCAAATCTGATACATTAGAGTCAGAAAAATGACACGAAAATGCATCAAAAATTACACCACTTTCACTTGCTGTTTGGCTGAAAATAATCCCCCTCCCAAAAGAAAGTCTAAATAAATCATTAGCATAGAAAATATATATTGATTTCAGGATTATAGTGGTGCTAACTGAAGAAAAGAACCATTCGTGACTTTTCCCCCACTGCAGTTATTGGTTGACACACCGCAGTGGAAAAAATGTCTGAAACGATGTCTCTCGTAAAATATAGCAAAATTGTCAATAAAGAAGAATTACCTCTGTGAACAAATAACAACATTGTCTCCAAATACTTGTGCATTGAACGTATTAGCCGGTATGTATTTCTGTAAGAGTTGTACAGTAGAAAGTGATGGAAGAAATTAAACTTGTATTCGAGATTTTTACCACCAATCGACGTTTCTTTTTCAAGAACACTCTCACTCACTTGTATTTAACAATTAACTAAGTATCATTAGCACATTGTATGGTGTAACAGGAAGAACTTCAATTTATAGCGCCAATATAACTGAATACGGACGACAGGCGAACGGTAGCCAGTAACCACCGTAGACAGTGACAGTATGATTGAATATTGACAGTAGTGGACAACGCATGAAGCAGAAAAATCGCCGCTCCTCCATTCCGCAATCTGAATCCTATTCCAGTATTATTCTGTGTACACAATTCCAGTTTTATTTTCATGATTAATTCGAGCTCAGAATCAACGATTTTGACGAGCGGTTAATTAGATAAAGGGAGAGTGGAATTGGGACATTTTAACGTCCTTCACGGATACCATTTTCTCTCTTTAAAAAAATTCAATTTTGTCATAACTTGCAATCTTTTGAGACGGTGATATAAAGCTAGCAGTTCATAAAAAAGGGAATGAAAACATTGGCATCTACTCTGAACTAGTAACTATGAACAGTGTTGCCGTAATCCTGAGTAACTTTTATACATTAAACTTGTTAGTGCAAGTTTTAAACGATATATTTCTTCTTGAAGACTCACTAAACGGTTTAAAGAATGAAGAAAGAAACCAAGTTTCGTTAATCGATTATTTTCGCCCATCAATATATCAAAACAACGATAAGGTTGATTGTAGAATGTTGGGTAATGGTAGAATTTTTCTTTTAAATTAGTAATACATGCGACAGGAGAATTAAAAAAATGTAAATTAAAGGTACCATAATGTGATAAATAATATTTTGAATACGCTTTAAATTTCATGTATTGTATTAATATGATTGTTTAACAGTGCTTTGTAATAACTGAACTGAAAAAAGTACTTGCATGTTTCCTACTTTCACCCCTTCACTTTCATTACCATTTCACTCACTACTTTGAAATGTTTCACAATATCCTATATTAAATCACGATCATCCCGGAGGCCCAATCACAGAACTTGACGTGTCCTAATTCCTCACGGTTCAACTCACATTAATTTAGCTTCAATGTCTCGACTCACCTGCGCAACGTCTCCATCCATCGCACCTACGCTACATTAATTCAAAGTCCAAGAGGCTAACGCATCCCATCCCTCCTCCCTACCCATCCACCCTCTCCGTATATCTCACCCCTCTTAGCCACAGAGCAACCATTCGCCTTGACCAATATTGGTTCGACACGCGTCGCCAGACGAACGAGCTACACCTTGTGTCACTAACAACCCCATCTCCTCCCTTCCCCCCATTCCATCCAACCCTTTCCCCTTCACTCCACCGCCCGTCCTCACCGCGAGGTCGGCAACGTTTATCCGCTACCAGCTCTGTCTACTCATTCATCTCGGCTGTCGAGACCCGCACGCGTAATCCAGACAGCGCATGATGTCGTTATTGTTATGTGACACGTAGAGGTCGCTTGGTCAAATGAGACGAGGGTAAGAGGAAGAATTCATGGTGATATTGGATAATTCTTGTGCTTTAGCGCAAATCTCAGTTCCGACGAATTATGATCATGTTTACGGACTAAAAATTTGATTCAGTGTGTTAGGATTTTTTGGTTTAAAATATGGGATTACATTGAAAATAATGTGGGATCATATTGATTGAAGAAGAATATTTACTTTCACACAACTCACAAGTCAACACAACTGCAATCACATATCATTCCTTGAGTGAACTGAGGTAATTTGCTTGTTGGGACGGACACTTTTCTGAAGTCTTAAGGATCCAGGTTCGAATTCCTTGCAAGGAATAATTTTTTTCATTTCGAGTTCTACTCGCCGAAGGGAACGGGAAACCATCATGAAATGCATTTAAATATTACAATCACTCCATCTCCATTATTACCTAGAATAACCACCTCACAGGTGCGTCTAGGGTTGCTCTGTCCCTCTTCTAAATGATCCAAATCAGTCTTCGGACTTCAAACTTAAAAATGCTCGCTGATAAAAACCGGAAAATTTGTGTGTGAACGTCTATTTCATACCTATTTCTGTACTTGCTTTTCCCTAAAAGCAAGGTATTTGAAGTGGTGTATGGCAACCAAAATCGAACATACAACCAATTACAATTCTCAAGGCAATGTAATGAGTTCCTAATAAAATTTACGGCAACACTGTTAATAGTAATTAGTTCGGAGTATATGCCAATGTTTTCATTCCCTGTTTTATGCAAAATTTTAATTACATACATAGTGGACGGAATCTAACGACACAGTCTCCCTTCACCTAAACATAATAAACGCATCAGAAATTAACTGAAGGAACTAATGAAACTAACATAAATTTTAATTACAACAGAAGTGAAATCGTGATTCACGAGAATCTTAAATTATCACTTTATATATTAATTTTAAAATAATTTCAATGATGGCACTAGAATTTTATGACGCAAGTTATTAAATTAGAGGTAATTTATTATTAGTCTTTATATCTTCAGATAATCTTATTATTAGCATGAAATAATTTTAAATTTTTTAAATCATGGTTATCTTAACTTCCATTATTTTTCCAACATATTTATCATTATCACAAATATTTATAATCAGATGTTTCAATATTTCGAAGAAATCAAAGACATTAAAAACTCTTCATCAGTTCATAGTACCCTAGGATACAGAGAAGGGAAGATTATTACCATAGCAACCGAACATGTAACATTCAACAACAATATCGAAACTCATCAATACGGCACACATGTTCTTTCCGAAAGGTCAGAAGAAACCTTTTCTGAAATTCAGCGACGCCTTAATTTCCGAATCGAAGGGAGCACAGAGGGTTACACCCACCTCATTGCTGCGAAGAGATTGGCAGCATCAACACAAGTGACTCCCCCTATGAAGATTCGGTCGCTCGTAGATCCCGAGACCCAGTGGTTGCCTCGGAGACTACGTTGAATTATTCAGGAGGGGTGAGTCGCAGTCCAACGCAAAACGAGTTTTCAAGAAGTTCAAATGCATTCCAAAGTTTAATTTGTACTGCGTAAGTCGTTGACTCGGCGCTGTGTATGCGCTTACTCCCATTTCGTGGTCTCGATAAAACTTATCTCTGAATATTTCTTATTTATGAAATTTGTTTTGTTTTCAAAGAAGAGTTTGAGAAGACAAACTGATGGAGATTTTCTTCCAAATAGCGCGCCTTAACCTCAACAATTCAAATTTCCTTCCAAAAGGTAGGGAATAGTCAGTAATGTATTCCTTTCACTAAGTACAGCCGTCTGGTTTGTTTGATTAAAGTACGTATTGATTTTTCTTTCTTTACTACTTCTTAGCTATTATAATCTTCCGTGATTTGAGGTGTAAATATTTAGCACTATACTAACATGTTCTAAAGTAACTGATTCCTAGAATAAAACAAAATCTAACTTTCCTCATTTGTTTTCATAAGTAGAAAAAATTCGTCCAAACACCATCAATAATTTTTACTTCTCTCCGTAGCTATATCATATCTCACATAAGAGTGACTTTTCATTGGTTAAATAAATATTTTCACACTCGAAAATTAGACTAAAACTACTTCATTAATATTAAATTTCCACCATTCACATATCAACTCCATTTTCATTCCCAATTTTTTTTTCGAATAAGTAATACAAACATACTAATTTTTATACACGCCAAAGATAGAATTGTACAAAAATCACCAAAAATATGGCCAATAATTAAATGCCATTTTTTTCTTGAGAACATTTTTTCATGCGACACGTACCACTTGCTCAAATTTACGTCACATTAAAGACAAGAATATTTCCGGAAACGCGATTATATATTAAAAAAGCCACGTTTCTAGTACTTTATTTTTAATCATTCAGATAGTTAGTGTACAATTGGTACTCCTACTTTTTTCTTTCTTTTTAATGGGGGAGGGGGGAGACTTAACGGTAAGACTTCAAGATCCTCAGGGTACATGAACACGAGAATGCGGTTGTAGGTGATGGTACACGAAGCGTTGAACGGGGTTGGAAAGAGATGGGGAAACGATGGCTGGCATGATGGAGGATTTGGGCTTCGGGCTTTAATTAATGAATGGATAAAATAAGCAAGCGCGACCAAAGCTGGGCCGGAGCGCGCACGCCGCGTTTAACATGAATGATTAACGGGACCGATGCTGAACGCAGTTTAGCGACAGAAGCCGAAATAATCCGCAGCGAGCTCTTTGGGTTGGTCGATGCTTCCCTCCCCGCTTCCAAGCTTTTTCCCTGCTGTCCCCCCGCCCCCACCCACATGTTTGTCGCTTCTCCTGTCTCCCTTTCCACTCCTGGTCTTCGTAATCCGCGCTCGGACCAAACCTTCTCCCAAAACACCATGTGATTATTCGACCATTTCGAGAGCAAGGTCCCAGTGACCCCCAAACCAACTTCTGTTGGTCACGCACCCAACGTAATCCACACCCTGTAACCGATGGGCGTTGTGACAGTACTTGCCCTTTGAGATACCTGGAATCTGGAAGAATTATGTGAACGCTCATGGGAAAAAAATACGAGTAAATGTTTGAATGTCAAAAGTTAACTCCTAAATTAAATATTCAAGTTTACCCACACATATTAACGTTTCATATACGATTCATGCAACGTCTGTAACTACCCACGGAAGATTTTATTTCGGTTTAACATTTTACAGTGGGGAAAAGTAACAAAGGAGGTCCAGTTGCTACCGGAAGATTTATGAGTCAAATGCAGCAGTTCAAATAAATGGACGTCCAGGCTAAAGACAGAAAAGAAAATTAGATATTTCTCCGACAATTTTTCGTTCTTGTAAATTATGTTGAGATACCATGCAATATTGGTCATTTTAATGCCGGTCCTAAAGCAACAGAACGATTACCAACTATATAGTTGGTCGCTAATCATGGTTCTGGTACAGGCAATTTATATTTAAAGCGTATGTACCATTATTTACGTGGGACATATATTATTTGTGCCAAAAATTCAATTACATATTTCTTTTCAATAATTATATACATTAATGTTCTTACTACTTTGTGTATTTTATCATAGTCATCGTAATCCTCGAATGCTAGAGGGAAAGGTGGGACAGAGAGAGAGACAAAAACATGAAATCCTTTTTAATACTTCACCCACATCGATTTCATAACTTAAACATATTTGTGTAGTTGAGAACTAGTTACAAACAGAGTTGAGTGTATTGTTAAAAGGCAGATACATTTCATTAGAAAATGTTTGCTAACAAAAAGAGATGTTCAATGATATGATTTCGTTGACAAATCAAAATAATTTGACTTTCGCGGCACCAACATCAAGTATTCTGAGATATCTTCCAATCCTATATCAAAAATGTAAATTAATTAATTAAATGTCACTAAATTTGTTTTTAGTGAATATGAAATCAATAATTATCAAGTTCAAGACGTACGGCTACGATTGTAAAGCCCGTACTCTTAGGATTCTACTGACTCACAAATATGATAAAATGCTTTCAAAATAATTCTTTAGTAGTTACCTTACATAATATTTAATACATAAGGAATAAATTATGAACATACTTTATTATAATGATTATGAAATTGTTTCCTCACTTTATATCGATATTTAATATTTATTCACGTAAATATTACAAATGATTTCTGTAGAAAATTCAATACAAATGTTTGATATTAGTTGCCATTAACTAAAAATTGTTGAGAACGAATTCGATTAAGTTCTTTTATACTATATACTAGATGTGAAATTGCTAAAATAATGCAATATTAGCATTTCTGATCTGAACTGCATTACTTATTCTCTCTATGTGACAGGTGGTACTCGGTTTGTCCTATTCTAGGTGTGCTAATAAATAGTAGTTCCTGTAAATCGGTAACAGAAATAACCACCCAAGTCACACTTACCAATTTTAATGAACATACAATTTCATTACTTTTCTAAAATTATCAATGAGAATAAAAAAAGCTACAAGTTCTTTTTTTCGAAGTAATTAGTCTTAGAATACTGACATTCAGCGTGTTTTGATAAACGCTATGAAACATCGTCAACAGCCCCCCGCGGGTTCAAGTCTCGGTCCGTCGTAATTTCCAACTTTGTGTTGACGATGCAAACACACCTCCATGAGTACATACTCGGAAGTTGAAAGTTAAAATTTAACTAAGAAATAATGATTAATATTGGCGCAATACAATTTAATTTGCGTTAATAGTGAACAAAAAATATTGACATTCCCGTCATGAATATGCATCTGAGATGACGAATTTAAAACCATGTGATACATTTTTAATGTTTACTTTAATCAATCTTCTTTCATTCTCTTCAAAGATTAGAGGCGAGTATTTCCCAATACAAAGAATTATATATAGTTCAGAGGCAGTTACCTCATGAAGCACAATGATCGTATAAAACGTATTTGTTTTACTACGCATTACATCAAAAGTAAGTTTACGAGACTGATTATTCTAATATTCAGTAGTAATTTGATTCTGAAATATGATGTTAGTAATACTGATTGGGCATACTTTCAATACTAAAACGAAATGCTAACTGGTAAAAAATTCCAAAAACTGAAGAATAATTGATTCCTAGGGATATAGAAACCAGCCAACTAGTTCATCCAACAAAATTGATGTTACTATTGATATTTGATTTTGAAATTCATACTATTTTATGAGTGATATTAATTTAAATCTGAAGATTCAGTACACTGAAGTAAGAATTGAGATTACATTGTTTAGAAATTCAATCTCCTATCAATGAGTGCAAAAGACATTACAATGAAGAAGAAGACATTAATGTCAAAATGAAATTGACAAAGTAAAAATGGTTACAAATGTACTCCACAATATTTGACATTTTATTGAGGGTTATTTCTTCTTCCAAAACATCAAAGGTAGATTTTCTATGTATCAATGATGTGGGTACAGAAGAATTTTCGAATTATACCAAAACGACTCATCAAGTTCTGTCCCTCGCCAAATCTTTTGTAATGAGACGCAGCTTGAATATTTCATGAGGTTGTGTTCTACTTCTCCGCGAAGCATTAATTTCCCTTGGTAACCTCGAGAGAATGGAAAATTGATAGTCGATAGTTGAAACCATTGACTCACTTCTCAAAGTATAAAGGATATTTATTATTCCCGATATTAAATATTCAATGGACATTCTTTCATCACAAAATTGAAAAAAAATATCATAGAGTTGCTTTAAAGTTCATTAAATGCATATGCAGAATGAGTCATGTGAAATGAGATTTTTTAATTATGTAATTTGCTCAACATGCTCACAACACTCATAAAAACATTTACCATTCAATTTTATAATACACATGCAACTACCATTTCGTAAATATTGGTTAGTAGTTAGAACTCAATAAACCATTTTCTCGAATAGTTCTAGTAAATAAAAACTGCTTTTGTTTCATTCATCTATGTTAATGTAATTGAGGGAAAAGAGAAAATTTATATATGTTCCAAAAAAAATAGTCCATAATTTATGAACCATTAGATATTTAAACAAATAAAATCTTGTCCCGAAAGGTACTATGTGACGGTGAGAGACCATCTTAACCTACCCGATCGTGTACCACAGTAATCCATATCAAAAGCTTCGGGCTAAAACTGTCCCCACAAATGCATATTCATTGGCCGCCACAAGTCGTGAGCGTGACAAATAACGCATCACATACCAATTCAAGGGAAACAGTAGCTCCAATCAGACAACACTCATTCTACGTTTCGTCATCGGGAGGCAAGGCAGTCGACTTGTCTCTGACACATTTTCCCAGATATAACTGTAATAAAATTATGTAAATTGAAAAATTAAATCATGGTGACGCATCAAAAACTGGTAAGGGGCCGACCTGAAATTACGTAAAGCAAAACTTACATTTTTTAAATAATCCCTACCCCTTCCTAACGCAACTGTAACAATACTCCTGGATTCTCTTAAATAACTACGTAACATCCTTCACTTTATATATATATATATATATATATATATATATATATATATATATATATATATATATATATATATATATATATATATATATATATATATAT
>NNCF01126318.1:555879-643866 GCA_002313205.1 Laupala kohalensis
AAAATAATAATAATAATAATAATAATTATTATTATTATAACAATGTAACTCATCATTGCATCTTTCAACTCAACTTCAATATTTTCCAACAAAATTTTAAAATATGTTACTCAATCCAGAAATTTAATTCGTGTTTTCATTAATCGAACTCTCTGGAACCGGAGTAAAAAAAGAAAACATTGATTTTCCCGGTTCTCAGTGCGCAAACGTAATTAGGTTCGATATTCGTTACTGTAGAAGAATCTGTACATGAAATGGACCCATTAAGTGTGGATCTTTGTAAAATCGAGCAATCACCACACAGAAACCTCGCCTCGTGCACAAAAAAGAAAGAGAGAGAGAACCGAGCACCGTCTGTCTGTGACAGCAAATAGAGTAGGCGTGACTGAAGCGATGGCCGGCCGCGTAAAAATTCAGCGCTGCGGCGACGCAAAGAGAGACAAATGGTACTCACTGTCACCGATGGCCTTGTCGTCGGCGTCGACGTCGGAGATGGGAGCGCCGCCACGACGACAGAGCGGTCGGTCGCCGTTGACGAATACGAACAGCGGACGATACGCGCTCTACAGTGGCCGCCACGCGCAGTAGTAGCAGGTGGCGCAGCGGAGACAGTGGAGGAGCACTTGGCGCCATGGTCGCTGGCGCAGGCGATGGTGCGTCTCAAGCAGTTGGTGGCGCTCCACGGAGAAAGAGGGCATTTAGAAGGCGAAGACATTTCTGCGGAAGAATTCCAGCTATTAAAGCGTTAGAGGGTAGAGAAGATGATGTCTCCTACAGTAGAACCTCGATTAATCGTGTCTCGATTAACCGTGTTCACTATTAACAGTGGTGCTCACTCTTCCACCTTAAAAAAATCCAACTATTTCCACGATTGAACGTAGATTCCCAAACTTCCATGATGTAATGAATTTCAGAAAAAACTGAAGTAAGGAAAATAATTTCAAACCGCAAAAATCAAAGACTATGCACTTCATATTTCAACCCCTGACAACGTGAAAATAATTTCATTACTGTGTACTAGTAGGGATTGAGGTTTGAAAAATTTCGTGACTTTGAAATATTTATTGGAATTAGAAGAGATGCAGTGGGAAAAATTAACATAGTGGAGAATTAAAATAGTGGCATTGTAGATGTGGAATGTTTTTGATTCGCAGTGAAAAATAGGGACGATACAAGTCCAGGTAAGACCCATTTGAAGACACCACGACAAAAAGTGATGTAGATATGCATTTGACTCCTGGGTAGAGACGAAAACGCCGGATGGAATTACAGGAGGAAATGACGTGTTAAAGGAACAAAAATGTAATGGCTTAAGACATAAATGAACCTTTCTATGATAAGGCAAAAGAAGCGATGAAGGCCATTAACACCCATTAGGCAAATAAAAGAAAAAAAATTGATTATTTTGAAATTAAATATAATTTGGTAATGATTTCCCGAAGCCAGAGCGTGAAAACCTACACCAACAAATCAACCTGAAAGAATATTTTCTGTATATAAATATATGTCTAAATAATTTAATGTTATCTAAGTAAGTTTGTTGTCATTCAGTGCAAAATTACCTGATTAAATTATAGCTATCTCCAACATTGCAAGAAATTTCGTTATGATTGCTGTAGAATTCATTGAGAAAACTTCTTAAAATATTTACTGGATATCATTTCTCACTATTATCACACTCAACATGTTAATGGTTTATCGCAACTTTCATTTTTTTATAATTATAGAAAACTAGTTCATTTTCCCAGTGTTGAAAGGGGTCTGGATATTACCAGTCGTAAACATGCCGATTAATTACTTCTAGATTATCATCTCAGTACTGTACAGATTTCCCTCGCTGCTTAACCATTTTCCAACCATCGTCTTATGGTTTTTGAGAACTGAAGTTTAGTGACATGCTGAAGTGAGTTAACTTACACATTTATTAAATCATTTAAAACATTGAAATATTTTCAAAAAATGTCACGAGCTTCAAAATTAAAATACTGAAAATACAAAATTAAAATACAAACTTAAATGATACTTCAACCAGAACACAAATACAGAGTGGGCAAAATAAAATTGTCCCGGAAGAGAATTTTAATCCTAACATGGAATTGACCCCTGTTAGCACTCAAAAATTGCAGTGAGTTCTTTGCTGGAAATGCTGGAAATGGCGACTGGTGACGTCGATGCAACAACCGGTTGCTGCCACATGCATATGCATATGCGCTGTCCTGAGTTCTTCGCTGTGTCATGTTTGTGAGGAGTTGAATGAAACACAAAACGGTGCTCACGGTAAAACAGCACGTGATTATTATACAGTCTCATGCGAAGCATAATTCATGGAAGATGTGTGCAGAACTGTTTGCGTAAGAGTTTAAGGATGCAAGTGTTTGGGGAAGCCTCCAGGAAAGTCTGCAATGCAAAACTTAGTATCAAATTGACACGAAACGGACTCTGTAGCGAATAAAAGTCGTAAGTATACGAAAAGAGTTTAAACACCAGAAAGCATATCTCATGCGATGGAAAACATGGAAAGAAGTTCGATGAAACCTTAATACTTGTTATCGATGTAAGTGCGAATTAATAGATCATGTCAAAACGTTATCAAAAAGTGACTGTACCTTCATCCTTACTAATTTACTGTTGTGCATGAGTTAAAACCTCCAGAAAAAAATTTCGCGTTTTGAGTTTTGCTGGTGGTTTCGGAGTGAAGTGGAATCAGGACTTTGGGATCCTCAGTTTTTCATTGTCTCAGATGAGGTCTGGTTCAGCCTGTCAGGGTATGAGAAGTTCCAGAACTGCGCCATATACTCATAGTACATTGAATAGCCAATGCATAATTTCAAGTTTGACGTTTGGTGCACAATATATGGTTTCCGCATACCACTATTCTTTCGCCGAACTGTTAATGCTAACAATTAGCAGTCCTGAAACTATTCAATCCATTTGTGGCTCAACTCACCTAAGATGAATGAATATTTTCAGCAAAACGGAGCAACTGCACTCACCGCCTTAAGAGCCTTGTCACGATTGCTTGTGGTGTTCACTAGGGCAGTAGACAGTCAGCAGAGGCAATAAAATCTCCTGGCCGCCTCGATCGCCTGATATCTCTACATGTGATTTTTACCTGTGGGATAAATTAAAGGATTATGTGCATTCAATTAATCCTTACATTCTGGAAGAGAAATGAAAACGCAATTGAAGAGCTGCTACGCATTTCTTACTGTTTGCTAAAATGTGCAAAGTGCAGCATCGATGACAATAATACTTGAACTTTCTAAGGTCGATTTTACACGATATAAGTTTTAAAGAAAGCAATAAGCTGCTATTCGATGGGAAGGAAATGGAAACGTTGGAAGACTATTTGCATAAAGAGAAAGTGCAAGCGTTGCAAGATTGTGGAGACTCAAAGTGATAAGATAGAATGGACGACATGTAACCTTCCAGGTACTGTCCACACCAGGACACTACAGAGACTGTTATTGTTGTAGGAAAATGACGTGAAAAGAAACCAAGAAATATTTTTTACGATTAATATATTCTCCTCACACATTACTAATACACGTAAATACGAGTGAAAGAGCAATTATTTTTTCCCTAAATGAATGAATTAATATTGATGCAATTATCTACACTAATTTTTTCTGTAAATTTTTATCGTTTAAAAAAGAAATAACGTTTTGTAGAAAATTAGTAAATAATAACATCAAGAGATAAATCAGATTTTGTGATTTGATCAGGAATACTAGTTATTAATTAATTGAAGAGGCGGAAGTTTTGGAAGTCGTTTCGAAGAGAACGTCGTTACCGCCCAATTAACGTAATGGTAGACAGCAAAATATCAATTTGCCACAACGAAATATTCCAATTAAGATAAATTGTTCGTTTGTTTTAAATATGAGATAATGATCTCTTACAATACACCTGAAGGACACGGTTGAACATTTATTTCTCAATCATAGTTTAATTAACAATTTCATTAACGTTTACGTAATTGAAAAATAAATTGGAGTGAACCCCGGTCAACTTTCAAATTACAAATTTAATAATACGAAGTTTCATTAAAATCTCACTCATTCATATTCAGATATAGGTAATAATCTGAATTGTTACTGTTATTGAACCTTAACTACATTTAAAAACCCTGTTTAAAATGTAAATTTAGATTTTACGGTTACTTTGGTAAGTTACATCGTTTACAAACTCGTACTTGTACACCTGATTACAACTTGTACATTTATCAGACTCTGGTGTTTCGAGATCCAATTCAATGAAAACTGATGTGAATCCAAATCATCTTTGTTCTTTTATATGTTCAATGAACAGTAATGTACAACAATAAACAATACAAAAATGTTCGGTTCCATTTTTGTAGCCACATTGTACTCGTAACTAAAGACGAATATGTTTAATTGACTTCGAATTTTGTCGTAAAAATCAAAATCAGGGGTTACAGGACAAAGAACATAGGTGTCGTCATCATAATCACCAGAAATTTAAAAAAAGTGAAAAATATAAAATCATTTTTATACTATATTTATTGTTGTATCATTAATTTAAATATATTTTTAAATGCATATTATTTTAAGTTGCTTTTTTAGTAAGAAACAACTAATAAATAAGTTAAAAGTAAATTATAGAGAAAAATTATACTGGTGACGTGGTTTTCCAAAATTGAATGATTGCAAAGGTCCGTAGTGAAGGAATTTTTAACCTAATATTTTATGGTATAAATTCCCGTATCTTCGAAGCCGTAGCTGTGATGAGGGAAACGCCTGTGAAACAGGCGGATGTTCTAAGGACCGTGGAGCGACAGCAGTGAGATACGGGCGTCTTCAAAATGTCATTCTGTGGCAGGCCGACAGGCAGCGTGCGACACAAGACGATTGCTCTGCGTTTATCTTCGGGTCACACAAGCGGAGGGTTTTTCCTTTCCAAGAAAAGGATTTTCCTGCATCAAGTGTTGGAAATAAGTAAAATTTGAAGTTCAATATCCTGTTAATTATACGAGTAATATATATTTTATTACTTCGTTTAAGGTGGGACCAGCTAAGTAAGTTAGTGAAATCACTGCGATGTATAATTGTTTTCTTTATTTTCATTCTAATTGTTGTAAAACACAATATGAATAATAATGATGAAAAAACATTATTTAATTTCTATCAGTTAATAATATAGTAAAAATAATATTCAAGAACGCGCTGGCCTATTTTAAAATGTACCAGAGCATGTAAAAACATGGTGACCGAGCGGGACGGTTTCGTGATTTATGCATCTCACCTCGAAAAAATTGAGATATCTTTCTCCGATGTCGGGTGACCTATAGAAAAAAGTGACGTATAAATACTATGGCAAATTCACTACAAATCAAAGAAAACTTTCATGATTTAAAATTTGGTGTTATTTTGTAAATAATTGTTTTCTTCGTAAGATGCATTGCATTACACCGTCAATTATAATTGCTATTATTTGTATTAAATGACCGTTGAGGTATGTTTTTCAAGTTGAAATTACAATAAGTAAATGTTACAATAAGTATATTTATGCTGATTTAAGAGGCTTCAGTGATTTAATTCTACCTACACCTCAAAAAGCTTTTAGAAAGAAATATCTATAAAATTAGAAGTACAAGCTTTACTTGTACACTACTGATAAAATAAAAGGGCCCATTTATTTTTCTAAGTCCCACTCTGACCATTTTGGATCTGTTAGGTTTGCAACGGCTCTCTCCTCTTGCTTCCCCTTCGACAGGGGAAGTTTCGTTCGACCAATCGTAGGTCTATTTGAAACGGCTCCCATATTTGGAAGACATCGTGCGGCGGGTAAATCGTAACGAGATAAAATGTTTCATTACACCGCTCGCTATTAAAGAAATATTTTGTATTTCTTTATTATACACATTTTGGACTTCTATAACAAAAATATTCTGTATATTCCTGACTTCAATAAACTTACCATTCTCTATATTTAAACGACATCTCGAGTTTTGTTGTCTCGCAAGGTCTTCATAGACAATGTAAACGATATTAGAGTTTCTGTAAAAAAACGTTTGCGTAATACTGTGATAAAATATAGTTTTTAACAGAATTTGAATATAATTGCAAGGATGGAATTGGTATAATTCGAATCACAAATTACTTATAAATATTCCTATAATTTCTTATATTTATACAATGAAGTAAAGAAATCAAATCTCATTGCCTACAAATGATGTGTATTGTCGAAAATAATTTCACATAATTTCCTTTTCATAAATGTGAAAAGGAATTAAATAAATATAGAAAACGTTTATCTCAAATATGAACTAATAACACAAAAGTTTAATTCTCGAGTCATAAATAATATGAAACTACTTAAGGAACAAATAAATTACATCTTCTAGTGACATATTTATCCACGATATAACAATTTGGTATTAATCGTACAACCTAAAAAAATAATCAGAGATCAATAATATGAAAACCTCGTTTCAGATATGAATAAATAAAAAAATACAAATCCCTTTTATTTATTCCAATCAAATTGAAATGTATTAACTCATATTAATACCATAGGTTTTTTTCTTTATCATTCTTCCTATTTCTTTCTTTCTTTCCTTCTTTCTTTCTTTTCTTCTTTCTTTCTCTCACTTTTCTCTATCGTTGTTTTACTTTTTCTCTCTATCTTTCATTCTTTCCCTCTATCTTCACGTGTATTGTCTAATGTAATTTCACATAATTTGTGATTCTTTTATTTTTTCATATATGTCAAACGAAATTAAACAAATATATAGAAAACTTTCATATAAAATATGAATTAATAACACAAAATTTTATTTCTCGTGTTATAAATTACATTAAACCAATAAATTACATGTTCTAATAATTCAATGATCTACAATATAACACTAGTTGTAATCGTGCAGCATATAAAATCGTGATCCGAGATTAATATTACAAAAATCGTGTTTTAGTTTACAACAAATATAACTAAAACTGAAATCTCTTTCATTAATTTATTCAAATGAAATTGTGGAATACAACAACAGATTCTTGTTTTCTTTCTTTGTTCCTACTTCTCACTTTCTCCCTCTCTCTCTTTCTCTTCACCGTCACTGGATATGAATTCGCGACTAAGGACGTTCGTGTGGGAGGAAGATTCCAAATACAATGAGAAACATGAGATGCACACTATCTTCCATTCTCCTTTAAAAATAACATTAAAATGACATATCTACAAACACACTCTTTGGATTCTCACCATTGGTAAACGAAAAATTACGCGATGTGAGTGGAAAATTATTTCACTGCATCTATACCAAACTTTACCGATAATGCGGATTAAACATATACTAATTACACTATGAATACAGTATATTTAAGAAAAATAAAATAGTTGGAACAGTTTTTGAATATTTTTCAAAAGTATACTTTAACCTTCAAATGAAGTAGCCTTTGCGTTCAAGTAAAGCGAAAGTTTAAATCACCTGCGCAAATTCTCTCTCTTTCTAGGTATTCTTGGTTGAAATTATTTCTTTCATCTACAACTATAAGAAGAAAGGTTTGAAATACCTTATCTGATCAGATGGCCACGTGTTACTCTGTAGAGGAAGAATTTGAGTTTAGTGAAATTGGACGATGCGATTGCTATTTTATTGCTACGAAAACTGTTAGTTTAAGTTAATAGAGCATATACCTTTTTCTTTAGTAAACATTGTTCTCCAAATGTATAATGTTGTAAATCTAGATTCTATATGAATAAATATTTATTGAAAATATGGTTTGGATATATATTAGACCCGTTTCCTAATCAATATTTTTATTAAAATAAAGTTTTAATACTTGGGGTATAATTACGAACTCGTGAATTTCTTTTAGTATCTTTGTTTTCTTTAAATATAAATTATTTGCTTTTAAATTCAATATAAATTTTTTTTGCACATGTTTATTGAAACTTTGAAGAACTTTTCTAAATTCCTCGTAAAATATATCATTGAACACTTTCATTTACACATGAAGAAACTAAAATATCGAAACTTAAAGAGAACATGAATAGAAATTATTTTATAGAAGAGAACATGAATAGAAATTATTTTATAGGAATTTGTCCTGTCGTCGCCAGATGAACTTTGTCCCTGCCACGTTGCAATGTGTGTCGTAATACTACGTTGCCGAATTGACAATTTTACAGTGTTTGTTGTGATTTTCCCAAGCAACGTGAGTGCACGAATTAAGGTTTCGTTCATTACAGCTCCCAATCTGGTATTTCGAGCTGAATTATGGTATAAACCATTTTCAAAAATAAGTTCACAAGTGTCACTAGGATTCGAGTTCACCTTGTGGTGACAGAACAATAATAGCAGTGCTTTAGTGTTCTCAACCAATTACAGTTTTGCTGGAGGAGATAAAATGTCTGTTGAAAAATTCGAACAAATAAATAGTCACTCAAGTCTGCGTGTTTTAGTTGGTTTGACAATGAATGACTTTTTTTTCTCTTAAATATCACTTATAATCTCTTTTTGAACGATCGCAATATATTTTATTGTGTTTTACTACAATATTTTGTTTCGACTTTAGTTTGGAGTCATCGTCAGGTGTAAATAAATTGTAACCATGGTCAATTGTTCTGTTGATAGGTTCACATTTCTTCTTAAAACTGCCTTAGGACCTTTGATCGGGATTGATGGGATGGTCCCTTGCTTTCTTCCGGAGAGTAAATTAGTTTATTGTACTACACGTGGTCATACGCAGTTTGTACTGCTTTTTTGACAAAATTTATTTTTATTATTATTATTATTATTATTATTATATAGAAAATAGCTAAAGTATCACAAAATATCCTGAAAACTTTTATTCCTCTAATACTAAAGGACATTTTTAGTTTCCATATTTTAACATGCGAAGAAATGACCTGAATGACTGACTTATCATCGTGGAGTTTCAACTAGTTAAGATACACTGTGCGACAAAATAAGCGGTGAGGTAAATTCATCGCTCCGTTACTTACATGTTTTAAAATGTGTCGTAGTGAAATTTGAGGCGAGGAAGTTTCCATGTTTTATCATGACACTCCCTTATTGGACGCCTTATCCATCGCACCGAAGCACTCTTACTATAACTAGGGGTACAAATTTCGAGAAAATCAATGAACAATATCATATAATGTACACTTCACAAGATTAAACAATCACCACAACTGAACTCCACCCAACACCTCCACCTTCCTCTGAAGAGTTAGTGTTCCAGATGTTCCAAAAATACATGTCGGTGTGATTTTGTTCCAAAAACAAGCTTTACGTGCTTTTTACACAACTGTGAGAGAAACCCACTGCAAGAAAAAACCCTTTAGTAAATAAAAATTAAAACTTGGAAAATTTCCGAAATTGAAGTTTCAATTTTTAATGGGTAAAAAGGAATGAAAATATAATTGCACGTTGCCCTTACATACATCAAAACAGTAGAAAAAATTAAAAACAGGAACCTGAAATTTTAACGGGATGTTGTTTACGTTTTGTAGCGGTTTACTTAGAAACAATTATTACTCTAAACGTGTTATTTAGGGAGAAATGTTTTCTCTGGGAATGTCTCAAAATATCACAAAATATCCAACGTATCATTTTTGTACCTAAACGCTCAACTTTTGTCCACAATAAATCGTTAAGAAGGGTAAACTGTATCTCCACAACAAAAACTCCCCTGCAAAAACCTGGCAATCGTCTAGTTTCCTGATTTTTACTTCGGGATAGTTTTCTTTGAATTTCACGTTTGTCATCTAATCTATCGAATTAGTAGCTATAAAACTGTCAAAAACTAGTAGTAACCAAACACGCACTTCCTCAGTGACCCATATTACTCAGCCCCTAAAGCGTATGGGAAGAACGTATAAATGGGAATGTGAGTGCCACTATTCATCTCACAGTCCCCAAAAGACTATGAATTGTATGCTAATATTAAAAATGTTCAATTATTTTTATCACGATTTGGATGTCTTACGCTCACATTATTATCGATAGATAGTAAGAACACCTCTAAGTATGGTTGAAATTTCTCCTGGGTTATGTAGGAACGCACGCACCTACATTGTTACGCAGGAACATATACACATACGATGGGCTCTAATGACCTTCGATGTTGACGAGCCCTAAAGCCCCACAAATATATATATATATATATATATATATATATATATATATATATATATATATATATATATATATATATATATATATATATATATATATATANGCAATATTCCGTCTTTAAAAGCCAAACAGAGTTTCAAATGCAAATCTCTGTTCATTCATTTCAGTACTCCGATTAAAAAGTTACCACAACACTTTTCAGCGATTCGATGATGCTGATTATAAGTCAATTGTTTACGACAAAAATGTGAATTTACAAATTAAAATAAAATTGTTGCTAATCCCTGTCTTTTCTTTGAGACTCAAAACATTAAAATTAGTGAATTTATTTGTGCCATCCGTCCGCTTCACGAGACTGTGAAAAAAATAGACAGAATCATTTGAAATATGGAGGAATGTACCACAGCGAAAATTAATTATCATTTTCGATTTTTGCCAAAATAACCCAGTTTTACTGGTGATGAAGTACTAATCTGGATTCCCTGACTTCGAAGGATGTAATACAGTGTTTCAGGTATCATGGTACTGATCATTGTTTTCATCCCTAGTACGCTGTCAGGTACTCTGTTGACAAACGGATTTCATTAAAGTAAGTAGATATTTGTCATTGACCTACTTGCAAATCTGTTCGAAAGTGAACAGAGTCGCATTAAATTTAGAGCTTCACGTGTCCTTTTAGATACTAAAAACAAATACTAAATACATGTATGGGAACATAATTAAGGGGTTCATCAACAAGTACAAAAATACAGAATTAGATGGCTCTATGAGATTGATATCGTTAGATGCAGAATCACTGCTACTTGCTTATGAAACGATATATTACTACAAGAAATCATTACATGGAGTAATATGTCATTAGTCGAGGAAAATTGTACAATACAAGAGAGGGATAAATATAGCAAAACAACTGGTATTAAAATGAAATATTTTCAATGAATCAATTAGATGGAAGTACTATAACTATAGCTAAGCCATATAACTTCAAAATTTGTACTCCGTGATTTGAAAACGTAATCTTAGAAAAAACGAATTTTACCACAAAAGTAATATGTTTAATACTTGCTTAACTTAATATATTATAGTTTCCATGGCACAATTTTACAAAATAGATAATACAATCGAAAAATACAGCAAATACTATCCCAAAATTAAATTCACATTGGAAATTCCAAACCAGACTCTTAATCTTGAATAAACCAAAAATACGCCATGTGAATAAACTATCATTTAACTGAACAGGAGAGATACTTATTTAAACAGTGTTAAATTACTTATGGAATAATAACATTGTCATAAAAACCAACCATGGTACATGACGGACAAAGCTATAAAACTTTCTAATGCAAATTCCAGAAATGCAAATATCATAATTGTTAAAAATGTACATTTACCTAATTACTATCTTTCAAAATTTATAAACAGAATTTTTTTAAAAATTCTATTTTGAACATAGATATTTGTCACCATCAGGAAAGAAAAGAAACAAAGTGTACATATTTTCTCCTAAAATGTAACATTACTAGGTCGTGTGACGTAAGTTGTGCTGGACTCTATGTGTACATTTTGCCGAAAGTAACAGATGTACGAATAGAGGGAAGACACATTATTTATAAATGATACATCTAACAAGAAATCATTTACAAGAGATATGGGGTTGTGAATCTTAAGGCATCTGCTTTATGACGTCCGATATGTAACTGTGTTGCAGACTCAAGAGATACCTTTACGAAATGAAATAACCTATCTATAGTTTTGTCGAAAGATTTTGTCATCAAAAATTCTTCTCAAGTTCCTATTCTATTAAAAAAAATGAGTCGCTCCTACATTCGAACATAGTTACAAAGGTTGATAGAATGTAATTTCTTCCTCGTGAACCAGAACTTTATTCAGAATTTTATGCACAAGACTCGTAGCAGGTTTATATAATGAAATCCTGATGGATTCCCTAATCCAAATGAAAAAGAAAAATAAACGCTGAAACTCAATACCACTTTTCCAATAAATCAGGCTCTACAAGAAATTGTATTTCAATACACGTACATTCAACAAAAGAATTAATTTCTCTTCTTTTGTGACACAATCTTCATTTAAATAAAAAGTCCCCTAAAGGCGTTTTTATCCCTGTCTCCTCTCAAAAGTTTCCTTCTAGCAATTAATGTTTTATGAAACAGTGTTTCTAGGTACTGAAATATCATAAAACACTTTCTTCACAAAACTAGTTCAAATTCTCATTTAAGTTTGAAACAAATGGTCCCAAAAAAAATTTGACACTATTACCAAAGAATAAAAATATTTTAATTTCTATCATTTTAATAAAACATTGTAACTGAAATCAAATGCTGAATTTTCTTCATTTTTGTTTTCAATATTATAAATTATAATTCATCCACCTAGAACTGAATATATTACAAAAAATTCAGAAGAGTACTACTATAAAACGTAAAATAATAAAGAAAAGCTAATGGATTTACTATACTTGTCCGCTCATCTAATGGAAACTTTCAAACAATTCTGAAAACTATACCAGGGTATTTTAAACGATAAACCTCACAAAGAATTCTTTCTATTTGCTTCGTGTGAATTCTCACAAACCAACTCATTATTTATTCCATCGACTTCATCGTTCTTTACCCATAGACATACTTATGCACACATCATCTCCCCACCAAATTCCCTCAAAACCTTCCCATTCTCCCACGAAATCCATCTGCCATTTTCATTTTGCTAAACCCTCCGGCCACAAACCGTTCTCGAGCGCCCCGACTGCCTTTCCTCACCCTTCCATGCCCTCCACTTCCGGCTCCCACCAGTCCAAGAACCACTTCCACTCCACATTCCATGCCTCTGGAGAATCCAGGCGCAGCGGAGTAAATTTCTCCCAGTTTCTGGAGGCTACCTCGGAGACGAACGCTGGGCTGGAGCGAGCTAGGGTTGGATGGAGGGAGAGAGGGAGGGAGATGGTGGATGAAGAAAAGGCGGGAGTGCCGCAGGGGACCGAATTAACTTCGACTACGCCGTAAATTCGCGATTTCTGGGTCATTAGTCGATTCCGCGTCTCTGTTATTTGTTTCCCGAGGCTCTTCATCTCCCGACCCACAACGCCGCGCCGCCGCCGCTGGTGCGGGCCTCTACCACTGGGACAGCTGCCACCATGAGGTTAACCAGTCACCACCGCCTTCCGAACGAACCAACCGACCGACGGAACTCGACAGCAGAATTGCGAACAAGACTGCTGCTTTCTCCACGCTGCCACAGTAGATATCGACTTGAGTCGATTCCGAGCTTCTATTGCCAGTAGTTACTTCGCGTTCGGCTGAAGCGTCGATTCTCAAACCGCAAGATGCAGTGTGGAGAATTAACTACTCGTAGAGTGTCAAATGGCAAATGTTTTCAGATATTATACAGGACGCATAATTCTTTTCCATTTTTGTAGGAGTGTATAAATTCACACACGTAAGTCAATTGTTGTTTTAATAAGTAAAACTTTGAATTAATGTACATTCACATTTTGTAAATATTATAATTCACATAAAATATATTTTTGTGAAGGAAAAATTAAGTAAAAATTAATCGGATACCAACAATAGATATCCGCATTTCGTTGAACCTAGTTACATTACTCCCTAATACACATTTTGTTCGGCAAAGAAATAAAAAATATTTGTGTATGAATACAGCATAATTAAGTCTTTAGTTTGATCAGTATGAATGAAGCGATTGTTTTTGGAGAAAATTATATTACCATCCACGTTGACACATTTTGATCAGTCTGTGCATTTTTTGTAACTTTGCCTGCTTTTGGTTGTGCATCTTTTTTTTTACTTTTAAGGATATTCGTACTTTAAAAAATGAACCCCATTTTTACGATCATCTGACAAGACATTATCAACAGACGGTAGGAATATTTCGTCTTTACTTGTGATTCATCGTTGATTACTATGATATTTTAGGGTTATTTTCTTTTAAACAAGATCTATTTCCACTTCTAAAATGATAATTTATGAAACCTATATAATGTTTTAATTTGTTTTCTAGTTAGTATGTTAATACCACATAATATAATCCGAGTATTTTATTTAATGTGAAGTAGAGTAATCCACATATAAACGATTTTAGGCATTTATTAAGATTCGCATGAAGTTGAAGCCCATAATACAAATCGTGAAGGAAGGTTAACAAAACAGTTCTCTAATCGTGATTTCTTTCCTAACATATGGTTCAATTATTCGTACTACATTGAAAATAATAACCCTTTATAATTAATTGGATTTTCGTACAAATTCGTTCATGTACACAAAAATATTGTATAGAAAAATATGTAATCTTTTGTATATTTCTGACACATGATTCGACACATTGAGAGTTATAAATTGCGTTGGTGTCTTTTTTTACCATTTTCTGAACGTTTCTAATAATTTTGTAAACTTTTTTCATGTTTTTCACACGCGAAATGTAAACTTTAGAGAGATAAATTCTCGTGTAAAGAGATAATGATTTTCTTTAGTAACCCCACTTCGTCTTCAATACAGGCTTATACTCCCCAAAAACAAAGAAATAATACTAACTGAAGACATATCATCGATCTTAAGTCCATCATCGTCCATCAAGTCCATCATCGTATTATCACACAATGATTATCTAATGGAATACTACTTAACTTCTAATGAAGCAATTTACTCCAATGCCATTTACTTACACTTTTAAGATCACACTCCAAATACGTCAATTCTGCGAAAAATGTCTTCAGGTTGTAACTATCCATACAATTTTACTTTTAAAAAGCTACTCATTGACGTAAATCACTTCCACCTTCAAACATCTTCGTTTATCATACTTCCTTAGTCACTGGAAATTCGCCAATATGATTCCAATATTATTACCTGAGAAAGACCTGATAGTGTCTTAAGGTTATCGCCCAATAAGTTTAGTATCATCGTTTAGCACTCTTCATAACATCCGTTATATACATCTCCCCATAACTATTATACCGACACATCAATTTGCTTTTCAGTTACAACTGTCTACCTGCCATCAGCTATTACGCATCACGGAAGACATATTAGCAACATTTGATAAACACGAGTATACAACCGCTCTATACCTATTTGTCGCAAACTGTAACGCATACTATCCTTTTGCTGTATAGTATCAAACAAGATTTCTGGAAAATCTTTCATATCCGCTTGAAAGATACTCTCGTATGCTTATCCGGCCGTATCGAGTGTACCACAACTTCCACACTCTAACCCACCCTCTTGAATATCTACAGACCTGGAATCTCAACCACAAAAGAAAAATCTATCGCACTGTTTGCGGACGATTCTCTCATTTACTTAACTTATTGTTTCAACTCAGAGAGTGGTTAATACAGTACAAAATCATTTAGAACTTCTCAAAATAACGAATGACAATTGAAGGATTTGTCTCAACCCCCTTAAAAGCCACACCAAATATTCACACAACGTTGACTCGACCTCCTAAATCATCCAATCACAATCACAATCATATCGATGACAGCACTCGTAAAATACTTAAAATATATTATTAATACTTCCAAACAAAGGTTTATTACAATACCTTGTAAGACATTCTTCAAAATATCAGATAAATGCTACTCTTCGCTTATATTCCGACAAAAATTAACACACGCTTTCCCCGTATAGATATGCGTTGCATGCACACACATAAACAAGCTACCAATTTTCCAAAATCGATACCTTCGCTAAGTCATAGAAGCACTCTGATTAAGTCTCAATATATTGATCCGTCATGTACCAGCTATTCCTCCATTTTCAATTTCCACACCACAATCCTCCACGAGATTTTGCAATAAACACCCAAAAACCCTGGCAACAAACCATTTCCACAAGAGAAAAGAAGTCATCCACTATAAAAGAATCAGATGACTTTTATCTCGTGGATCACACCAGAGACATGATATAAACTAAAATTCTCATTAATTGTTTAGGACTTGCTGTAAAATTTATTATTCAGCCTTAAATACTCCTACATTCTTAATGTTTTCTCATTTGCAGTTCTAAATTGGTCGTTCTAAATGAGAATGAACCTGCCCAGCATAAGTCCCCAGGACAAAGCTGTAAATATATATTTTTTATTATTTCGTCTGAATATTGAGTGAAGTTTAATTTTTCAAGAATTTACCATTACACTGATTAAAGATCTTCATTGTAATGAAATATAACATTTTATTATCATTTTATTAATTAATCAATATAAATCAGCGTAAAATTATTTAAAAAAACAATTTAGAAATGTTTATGATAATAAATAGTTACTATGTTATTTGATTTATGTGTATTAGGGAACAAATATGTGTATTGCTCTCCTCACAAATAGACTTATATATGGGTTTCGAGATTGCAAGAGGTAAATAAGAAAAAAAACCTTTACCGTGTGATAGAATGAATAGGTTTTTAACTTGTTGGACAATTTAATTGAACGTTCAATTTCCATTCCATTAAATTCCAATCACATGCTACGGCACTCACCTGCTGGGTAAGTAGTGTTCCGGATAAAACTAAATTATTTTCCTCAGTAAGTTCTAAGTAGAATGCCATCCACTCAGCAAGTTAGTGCTGCAGGTTGCTTACTGATCAGGTGAATCCGCATCGAACTATACCACTCGAACACGCAGTCCATAAGACAGTGTACGTTGATTTCCGAGCTCATAACCTGCGTATTACGGGTTACTTACTATATTACGTACAGCGTCGTATGTACAGGAGCTAAGCGGGAAAGAATTCCACAGCGTCGTGTCACTGACTATGCTTTAGCCGAGTTCGCCCGCTTAACCCTTGCAGTCATTATCTTAACTCTAGCTAGATCTCTGTGACTGAGTCCAGAGTCCAGTAGATATGCATTGTGAGTGTGTCCCAGAATCAAAAGTTTACCGTTGTTTTCAGACCTTAGGGTTTCTTCTTTTAGTAGCAGCAATTGTCCGTAAAGACCTAAAGACATGTCCTTCTTCTGCCATATGTGTCACAAGTCGACCCCAAACAGTTCAAAACCTTCTGCTTTTTATTTTTTCGGTTTGAATAAAATGAAAACGCATAAAATTCAGTATGATGGGAAAACACAAAACCCGTGTAGGTGAGATTAACTCACATCCATCTGTAATGCTTAGAAAGATTAGGAAAAGTCACCCCTCTTGTGGAGTTGCGATACATGGAATCGGGTGGGGTTTTCGAAGACAGGTAATGTTTCTCATGTCGCCATGAAGAGAGGACTGTCCTTAGCCACTTTACGAAACTGAAACTTTGTTCCACTTTTGCAATTTTTCACCCCGTGACATTAAGTTATAGGTGTGTAAATGGGAGAAGAAGTGTAACACTCTTTTCTTCTCCGAAAAAAAAAGATTACAAAATTACATCACGCAAAGAAGCTACTTTACTCATGTATTGGGAAAGGATGTTACCTGACTATTTGAGTAATTTAGTCCTGACAATTGACCACTCTGACGCTTTTGACCGTGCTGGAGTAAACAATATTCGCAGGGAATCATGCTCCATTTTGCATTATCATTTAATATTCATAACTGTTTTGATGTTTAATGTCAATGATAAATGTAAAACCGATTGAAATATGCATTCTGGCAGATCAGGATGGTAGTATCTTCCATGTAATTCAGGTCAATAAAATAGTATTGCTAAATAAAACAAACATTTGCATTACCTCACAGAATATTAGTTTCATTCAATTCCCTGAAAATTGACTAGTTTAGTGTTTTGTATGTGCCAGCCGTCGTAATACCGAAAGATTTTTTAATATTACTTTTTTTCGGCGTAAAATTTCTATCGAATTTAATTTCTACAGAGCTAAGGAACCACCAGGTGCAGTTTTCTCTTGACAATCTAACATTTATTATATTTTCAGACGTATTCTACTCATTTAATAAGTGATAAAACTACGGTCTGATATATCGAGTAGTTAATCACCCTATTTGTCATTTGAATAAACATAGTGTCATTGAAATAAAGCATGAATTTTGAGACAGAAACCAAAGCTGCTACATTTCCTATAAGATTTACTCATGATTTTGTATTATTAAATTTTACGTATAATTGATCTCGGATAAAGGGGAAATTTTTCTGTCTGATTCAAACATTCTCTCACATCTTCCACATCATTTCCTCTCTCAATCCCTTTCTCTCCATTTTATCTATCCTTCCTTTCTCTTGCGACCATAACTCACTACACCCGATGTTCTCATAGGGAAAATAAAACATTCCCCCGACTCTACACCAGGGATATGAAACTCTTCTGCAATCCATCTTCCAATTTGCCCGGCGATATTTTCAAAGGAAACACTGTGTTGGGAGGGTAGAACCAGCCTCACTCCCTGCTTGCTACAACTCCCTCAACTCCCTCTTCCGACGATGCGTCGTCGGCGCTTGAAACTAAGTGGTCGCGAAGCTCTCACTTCCGTCGCAACAACACTGAGGATGAACGAACGAACGAACGGTCCCCTTGAATTTCTCACGGCCTTCCTTCTATAATAAATGAAGTGGATCTTCGTTTCACCCTAAGCCACGACACTGTCCTCGGGGTGACCACTGCGTCTCTCTACCAAGAGGCCCTTCAAGGCACACCTTGTAACGAGGCAATAAAGAACAAAAAAATCAATGGTGTTGCGTTTCTAACGTATTTGATAGAAACAAAGTGTTATCACAATAATAAAATTTGTATTAAACACCTAAAACTCCTGTTCTATTTTTAATTTACATATTTTCTGTCCAGTATCAGTAATTAATTCCAAAATGTTCTCTATGAAAGATTGTCCACTTATTCTTCGTTACTGAAGTTTATCCGTGTTTCAGTTTCATTTGTTACACGGTTAAAAATCATCTAAGAAGAAAAGAAGACCCCTATATTCAGTGTCAATTTGATATAGTAAAATTGCATTTGAAGTAATGAATAGTTTCATCCAACATTTGATCATGTATTGTAGACCCGTTATAAATGATATTAATTTTATATCTGACAAATATTTTTGTTAATTAAGTATAGCCTGCCCTATTCTTTTTGATCAAATGATGGACTTTTATGAATCTTGATGAATTTGTTTAAAACAAAGATGTATATAAACATTCATGCATACGCATAAATATTTATCTCTTCTCTCTCTCTGTTCAATATTCCTTTAATTATATTTATTCAATTAATATCATTTTCTCAGTGAATACTAATAAATTTGACCAGTTTCTGATGCGATAACAATGCTATCGACATCGAGATACTAAAAATAACGTTTTGCGTTAATTTTTTTCGAAATGGTAACAAAATTTCAACAATACACCTGTCACTTCAGCAGATTGAGGACTTTAATGACCTCGATGTCGGCGAGCCGTAAAGCCCCAACTAAAATAATCAACAGATTAAAACCTTCTTTAATACCAATCTTTTGTTGAATCATGTTCATTGCGATTTTTTATAGTGGAATCGTACCATGACTCAATTAGAAAAAAAAAGCATGAGCATCACAAGATACGACAGAACGAATATATTAATCTGCTTAACCCATGACCGTACATTCTCTTCCAAATCTATATTCACAATGCCTTGTCTCCTGTGTACCTTGTATGACCTCGCTCTCTGAAAAATATTGTGTTTTGCCCTGAGTCATGATTTTAACACATATTTCAGTAATTAGCGGAATAATAATTAGCGGAGTCATTTTTTAACATCCTCAATTTTACGGAGCTGCTTTCTGCATTTCCTTATTTATTCGTTAGATTAGTTATATGCCAATTAAATCTGCAAAAATGTTCGATATCATCATTCGAGTTCAATCAACTAGGGAAACGAAGAGTTAGCTAGCAACAGCAAAAGATAAGTAGAATTTGGCGTAACGAATGCTAATGAATGTTTTAAAAGGAAAGGGCACCAAAGGGTGTAAAGAGAAAAAAAAAACCTAACTCGTCACCACACAGGGAATGCCACCGGAGGCACTTCGCAGTGTATTTACAGAAGTTGGAAGTTCTGGGCCCGAATAAACTACGCCATCCCTTCAAACACTTCACTTTTACTCCTCACATACGGTCAGTTAAAGCAGAGGAATACTTCGTGTTAAAACTTTGAAATGCTCTGAAGTCATTAATATAAGGCAACAAGAAATAAAAACAATATTAAATATTAACAAGTGTGTGTGTGTGTGTTTTTTTTTTTTTTTTGCTCTTGATTCGTATCTGTAACTCAAAGTACTCGTATCGTTATTAACCAACAAAGAGTTCACTGTATCAAGAGTAATGAACGAGGTTAAAATCATAAATATACATTTACCACATCTGAATATATGCTTTTTGAAACCACTGAAACTTTGAGAATTTTTCAGTCTTTATTTTTCGTATTAAGGTAAATTACGTTAACAAAAACAGTAAGAAGCTATTCCAAAATTTTCAGAATGACATTTTTTCTGTTTTACTGAGAGTTATTCTAAATAAAACCGTTACAAATAGTTCTGTTCTAATTATGAATTAAGAGAATATTCATGGTTTCCCGAAATTTTGTCCATCTTCCTCAATTTATTTCCTCATAGTATTATCGTGTAGTAATACAAGAATTATTAGTGATTTCCCAACTAGTGAACTTTAAACAACCGTATTAAATGATTGTAATATTGTTATTAATTTTTATAATATTGTGTATCACTTCTTATTGCATAAAATTAATTAAAATGTATTATTTGTTAGTTTCAACAGGTAAACAATTGAGATCATTAGGAGATATTCTGATTTTTCTTTTATTGGGCTATTATCTCATCCCACAAGTATATTTACTCAAGTTATATTTATGCAATTCAATTCTGTGAAAAAAATTCTTGTAGATAATTTCTGACAACTGACGTACATAACTGTACTTCCACCAAATTCAATGTAAAATTATAGCATTTAGAATATGTTACAAGTAGAGAAAATTCAAGACTATTGTTTTAGTGCGTGCTATTGTGAAGATTTTTTTAAAAATTCTCTATAATATGACAAATACGGGTGGAGAGATGTACATTCCCATAGAGATTTGTAATAACTGAAATTCACACATCTGCTAAAAGAAAGTGACCACCATCGATTTTTTAAAAGTTAAAATAAAAGCATTTTGTGTCGCTAATATGTGGCAGTTTATGCAGCAAAAATGTCAGAAATTTCGTATTACACGATCAGAAATCTTTGTAATTTATACTAAAACCAAATAAAAATGCTATGTTTTAATTCTGTATAAACAAAAAACTATTTAAATCATTCATGAGAATGAAATATATGAATAAAAATGTATAAATTATTCTTCTGTCTCGAAAGATATTTTGGTATTGATTGTAACAACAAATTCAAGGAGTAAGAAAGTTTCTCAGGAGTTAAGTTCGACAAACGCTTAAAGGTAAAAAACAAAATACGAGAACCGAAATATAGAAATCTAATGGTAACGTATACCATATACTCGAACTCTGAACAGCACAAACACATCCCTGACACTATCACGAGAATAGATTTCCACGTGCGGCTTGCGGGGAAGGAAGAGATGAGGGGGAAGGGGGTGCGGGAGGCGTGAAGGGGTGACCGCTCGGCAGTGGTGAGATGGGCGGGGAGGAGGAAGAGAAGAAGAACAGCCAACCGGGAGCTGCTTAATTGCTCTAATGAGTCAGCGCTGGTGGTGCGAACGAGATCCCAAGCGAGCTACCCGCCCGCCGGCACCTCCACCATCGCCAGATCTGCGCCACGGCGGTGGCGGCCGACGGTGGCCTCTCCCACGGCGTTGTGTGGCGTTGCGTTACGTTGCGTTGCTTCCTGCCAAACAGTCACTCGCAGTAGACGCCCACTCTCCCTCCCACCCTTACTTCCCTCTCCCCCCTTCACCCCTCTCACTCTCTATTACCCCATCACTTCGGTTGTGGCTACACCCTCACGTCGCTCCTGAGCTAAGACGGCGGCCAATTAGAGGTTGCATTAGCAACGAGATTAGAACAAGCACGGTTGACAGACCGTGCTCCTCCGCTTCTCCAATCCACGATGCTCACTCCTGACTTCCTCGGACGAGACAAATACTCTCCCTGTTTCAAGAATATGATGTAATAAACCGAGATCTATATTTCAATATATTCATCATGCTGAAACAAAAACGTTAGGAAATAACTTTGCTAGCGTTGAACAGAAAAAAATATCGAACCTCCCATAACGAAATTATAAATTCCAATAAAACGTGCAAAATTTGTAGTTTTTGTAACAGGTAAACAGGTGAGAATTGATGGGATAAGATATTGAGTTGAAATTATTATTATTATTACATCCTACTTTGAGGTAATTGGATTTGACCATACTTTTTATGAATATTTATTTCGAAATGCCTTGTGGTAGACTAGTATGTTGCGTAGAAAAAAAAATTTGTTCACATAAATTCTTCTTTGTAGTAAAGAAAAGCGTTCTGCTGAATTAGTTACATATATGACAGTAATAATTCAACCAAATACGGACTATTAACGTTACGTAAAATTATATCCTGTGTTCATAATCATTCTACCATAATATAAATATTATGATATTGTTTTACGAATTAGTCGAGAGAATTCAATTCAAATAAATTTCAATAAGTGACAGTTGAGAGTAATACGTCGTGTAATTCTCAAGTGACATTTACACGAGGACAGTAGTGGGACAGACAGTTCGCAAGGGAGAAGTTATCATGGTGAGCTGACCGGAGCGTTGTCGTAATGTATGACTGGGCGGCGAGTGACAACTCATAGCAAACTAAAGAAAATTGTCCTGACATAAGCGTGACAACGTTAAATACGCAAAGTAAGACGCCTGTTTAAATGTTTTTGGTCCGATAAAACAAATATTTCTTTCAGAACTAAAAGAAACAATAGCGAACGAGCAAAATGTGTGGGGGTGGAAATGGGTAAGTTGAAGGGATCAGTTTCGTGAATCCGCCGCGCTCCTTAAAGAGTTGATGTTGCAGGACCAAAATTCATTCAAAATTTTAAAGAAAAAAACTTCTTTTTCTGTTAGGAAAATTTAATGGTGAAGTTAAAATAGAAAACAATTATGAGACACGCTCTTCCTCCACAACGTATACTGTCCTCTGCATCATCATAAACGTATTTACTCGGAGAAAGTCAACTGTCTCCTGGCATCTGTTCTGTCTCAAATCTTGAAAGCGACGCTGACAGGGACGCAGGATAGTGGGCTGTCACTGGAACTATCATCTTCGCTGTCAGCAACATTTACACGACGCCAGCTGCTGTCTCGCGAACTGTCTGTCCTCTTACTTCCTCGTGTAAAGGCCGGATTAAAAGCTTCCAGACAGGACTGTGGCTGGTAGAACATTTCGCCAGTGGTCAAACAAATATATAAGAGTGCGACTCTGGCAGAGCTGGAATCTAAGGGACACATTCTTGGCCCTGAACCCTTGTTTGAAATATCTCCCCGAAAGGTGAGACTGGAGACTGTCAATAGGACACATTAGTAACATCTCACCATCTGGAAGTCACAGAATATAGCTAGAGAGATCCGCGAGTTAGTTACTGGACCAAATCAAGATTATAAGAAGTTCCAACCAAACTTAGGTAGGAGTCGTATGAGAGAAATTGTAGGACAGTATCAAATGAGTAGGATATGCAGCATGACGGAGACGACCTCCGTCCACGTACTCAGTTTGTGTGAAGCTTTTGCCCAAACTAGATACCGTTACCTAGATTTTTTCCTGAACCTAGATGATATCAGGAGGGCTAAGATCCTGTCCTTGGTGTCCTTCAGTGAGACCCTGAGGTTGGAGTAAACCTAACTGTATCAAGGAGTACAAAAAGCTAAGAGTATGACTAAGAAACCTATGATAAGTATGTAAACTTCAATGAGAAAACCAAATAAGAATGAAACTCAATATTAATATTTGAAAAATATTTCTAATTAATAAACCTTCAGTAAATAATTAAATTCAATGTCACTCGAATTTTTATCAATTAATACTTATCAATTCGTGAACTCCGCAATAAGACCAAAAGAAGGTTTGAAATGTAATTTATATATGACTTTGTCACAACATATTTTGAATAGTTCATACAAATGTCGCAAAATACATTTCATAACAATAAGTAATGTTCTCGATTTTCTTACAGATTGTTCGCATAATTAGCGATATTTTTTTTCTCTCTTGGGTTGCTGTTTGTGTCAAAATGGCTTCACCGGTAGTACCCTGCTGAATCATTTTACTCAATCCTCGATTGCCACTTGAAGTAATTGTGAAGTGGTAAACATAACAACTCGTGAGAGACACATTAGACAGAGGCTAACTGTCGTAATGTTGGGAAAGAGACATTGAAGTAATGAAATCAATATATATGCCACCGCACTTCCGCGGAATGTCTTCTTTCATCTCTGAATCGTATAAATTCTCCCGACTTGTTTTCACGTATTTTGCATCCTGGTAACTATTTCAAACTAAACACAGTTTACAAATAACTACAGATTTTAACTGTACGTTTGAATTGGTAGAATAAGGATGAGTAACTTGAATCAAATGGGAAGCGGACAAACTCAAGAAGGTAGAAGAAGCACATTTCTAGTGACTTCTGATACTTTAATTCTAATATAGGAACAGTACGCGTTTGAGGCAAATGAAACCACTTTCTCTACGTCTATACTATACTTTCTATACTACACGAATTATTTAGAATGTCTGTCATATGGGAATAAGAAAAAAATAATCACAGAAATTATCTGAAACTTCAAAGGAAACTTCTCAAGGGTTTTTGCAATTGAAAAGCAAAGTATGGTTAGTATTAATGAATTACGGGAGCAGAAAAACTGAGAACCTTGTTTATTTATGTAATTATTGTTTATAATTGTTTATTATGTGTAATGTGTATGTTCCTTCTGTGTGGACTTTAAAATATTTCGCGATTACGTGAATATTAGCGTACTTTACTAGAAACTCGTATTTTTTGTAGGATTTTAAAAGTAGTACTGAATTATCGAAATAAACAAAAGTGAAAAATAAATACCACGAAAGTAGTGAAATATAGAAACTAACATGAATTACAAATATAATATAAGAACCCCATACAAAATGATCTCCATGATAATATAAGAATACAGGCGTTTTGACAAGTGTATTCATACCCACAGTAGGGTAAAATATATCAATTCTTATTACCAATTTTTCTTTGAATGTTGATGTAATTTTTCGTATGTTTGTTTAACAATGCAAACAAATATTTTTATGTATTATTTGGGAATTGTCTTAGAATTTGAAATGTCCTGTCATTATTATTTTAAGTTTCTTTTCAAATTCCTGGCAACGCTGGGTAGTTTTGCAAGATCCTCTATAAGGGTGTTTGAGATTCGTGGCGAGTAAGGCTACCCGCAGGAGAATCAACAAAGGAAGGAGAAAAATTGCGAATAGAACAAAAAGCATAACATTTCTGCAGATAATATTTTTTAAAAGATAATATGAATAATCATAAATCGAGGCGTAACGAATGACAATTAGCAATTCTTCAAAGGACTAACAAATTTCTAAGACTTATTTCTAAGGACCAGGACTTTTAGTATGTATTGAAAATATTAGTACGTGTTTAGGATGATAGTAATGAACTATGATTAAACTGCCATGATATTTTCAATATCTTTGTTAAACAGATTGCACGTGAGAAATAAAATTATTCTTAACAATAGTAATAAAGTGTCAATAAAATTGACCACACTTCATAACTAAGTCTAAGCTTTGTTTTATTTACGCTACATGTTCATTAAATTATCAAAAATTAACTAAAGAAAATTAATTTTGTATTTCAGAAAAACGAAATGTCTCAACATCCTTTATGTACATTTAATACAGTTAAAATTATAATATGCATTCCGCAGGGTTATTACTGATATGACCACAAGGGGTAATATGTGTTACCACAGTATATCCATAAAACACCAACATAACATAATCCATATTTATAAATTATTTGCGTGAAGAAACATGGAAAGATGTTTACATTTGCCAAAACACCGACGAAAAATTCGATGTATTTAATTCAATATTCCTAAAACATTACAACTCTAGCTTTCCCATAAAACGCAAATTAATTAACACACAGAAATACAATAGATGGATCACCCAAGGAATAAGAATTTCTTCACAAAACACACGCCGTTTGTATTATCTATCAAAACTCTTTAACCAAACACACGAATTCCATGCTTTTTTTCGGAAATATAATACTATTCTTCGAAAATTAGTCTACGCAGCTAAAGTTATGGAAAACGACAGGCAAGTACTAAAATCGAACAACCGGACGAAAGCCATGTGGAATATTGTTAAAAATTACACGTCAACTTCTGAAAATCGTGAAGAAAATAATTCTCTACGAAGCGATGGCTAAATCTTATCAAATCCTCAGGACATTGCAAATTTGTTTAATTCTTACTTCTCAGAAGTAGGTAAAATAACGAACTCAATATATCTAAATCAATGTCCTCCAATTATATCCACTTACATACCCAATTATATGTTCACTTCTGAAACTAACGCCATGAGAATCATCAGCTCATTAAAAAACAAATTTTCAACAGGTATAGACGATATACCCGAGTTTATTATTAAATTTTCGTCCCACGCTATATTGAATCCACTCGTAAATATTTTTAATAGTTTATTATCGGAAGGAGTGTTTCCTAACATATTTAAGAGACCTACAGTTAAACCTTTACACCAGAAAGGAAACAAAATTAATATTGGAAATTACCGACCAATATCTCTCCTACCCACTTTCTCAAAAATCCTAGAAAAAATGTTATATAAGAGTCTTCTACATTTCTTATCAAAAAATAACATTATCTATGACTATAAACACTGTTTTCGGAAATCCTTTTCCACTACATGCGTCATATTTTCTTCCTTACACGATGACATCTCTTGACCGAAGAGAAAATCCTCAGGGTGTTTTTTTAATTTATCCAAAGCATACGATGTCGTCGATCGCGAAATTATTTTTTCCAAATTGCATACTTCCATATCAATGGCTAATTTCTTATTTAAATGATAGATATCAATAAGTCGAAATATCCTATACTATAAATAAAATACTTCACCGATGACTTTCAGAAACAAAGTCACTTACTTGCTGAGTACCCCAAGGTTCAATTCTCGGCCCTATATGTATGGGAACGACATGTGATCATCCACATCAGATTGCAAAATGGTTCTTTTTGCTGATGACACTAATTTACTATGTAAACACGCCAAAGCTCAAAAGTTCGTCTCATTGTAAACACTGACAAAACAATGTCTATGTTAATTCACAACAGTATCACAAAATTTTCCCCCAGGTTTCTCTTTCTTTAAACAGAACACAATTAAAAATTGTTTCGAATACAATATTCTTAGGTCTCCATATTCAAGACAACCTCAAATGGAATTGTCACGTTGACAATTTTATTTCCCAATTAAGCAAATTGTGTTACTCATTCCGAATCTTAGTTAACGTAGTTAGTCCACGTATTTCCCGATTCGTATATTTTGCAAACGTTTACGTTATGACATTTACCTTCTGGGGCAATTCCGGTCAGAGTATTCAAACTTTCAGAATTCGGAAGAGGATAGTTCGGATAATTTGTAAATCTCACCCCCGAAACTCTTGTAAACCTTTATTCAANTATATTTATGAAACGGTCGTGTTTATTAAGACCGAATTACTGAAGTGCCACCCGTATTTCATACGAAACTGTCTCGTTCACGAACACAATACTCGCAATAGTAATAATATTCATCGCCCTAGAGTGTCAACCACTCATTGCCAAAAAGGACCATATCATTCGGGAATCGTTCTATATAATTCCCTGCCCAAGAATTTAGAAGATATTAAGAAATTGAATCTCTTCAAATCCGTGGTTAAAAACTACCTCATGCACCAGTGCTTCTACAATGTAAAAGAATTTATTGATTTTAATAAAAGTTAAATCCGTCTTGTACTTTATCATTCCATTGCTGTAGTACTTTTTAAATAACTTATAACAATTTCAAAAACTATTTTATTGCATGATTTGTGTTATCTTGTCTCTCATATTAATTTAGTTTTTTGTGTACTTAACTTTGGCACGGTTGTGTACATTAATTTTGTAGCCTCATCCTGGCCCGGGTTTTTCTCCGTTTTTCCTTCTGGTAGAGGCGGATTTATCATACAGGTTCTCTAGGCTTTGTCTAGGGGCGTGTTTATTGTAACAATAAATCGTGAATATAGTGTTATTTCAATTCTTATGATTTTTAAACACTATACTCAGAATAACCTATAGTTCGATAATAATTTGTACATGTAAAATAAATGTTTTGGGTTAAAGTACAAACATATTGACATTCTATTATAATTATAACTCGTAGCTAACTTTTTATCTTATCTAGCAATTTTTCTGAAATATTTGAATCTGTCTCTACCTTAGGGCCATTGATCGGAATTGATGGTATGGTTCTTTGCTTGCTGCGGGAGATTTTTTTTTTTTTTGTGGGGCTTTAGGGCTCGTCAACAGCGAGGTCATTAGAGCCCTTTGCTGCGGGAGAGTAAATTAGTTTATTGTCATTCAAGTGGTCATAGGCAGTTTGTACTACTTTTTTGACAATAAATTTATTATCATTATTATTATTATTATTATTATTATTATTATTATTATTATTGTTGTTGTTGTTGTTGTTGTTGTTGTCGTCGTGTAAAGACGACCCGGTATCGCTGAGAAAGACGCATGTATTTGATTATACTCGGAGGAAATCTGGGGGTCGTTCTCTTCTTTGGAATGTAATATGAAATCCATTCATCTCAGGAGGTTTCGAGTTACCATTTGCACAGATTAATTTTGTATTTTATTAAGCTTTAAGTTTACGAAAGATTTACAAAAGTATCAACCCTGTACTCCTTATCAGCAATTGTTTGAAATTTCTATCAATATTTTATCATCTTCAATTAACTGGAACTGCATTGTGACGATGTCTGTGAACTCAAACTAAATACAAATTTGCTTTTAATGAGTAACTGAAAAAATTGAGAAACTGAGAAAGATGGAAGTCAACATATAGCTCCGTTTGAATTTTTGTGTTAATTTTAATTTATCTATGGGTGTTTTTTGCGATATTTTATTTAAAAAAAACGAACTTTTTTAAATAAAAAATATTTAAAAAATCAAAATTATTAAATGTTGTACGGTGTAAAGAAAAAAATAGTTACTAATCGTTTCATGTTCCAAAGATTCAGCAAAAACAAATCCAGTCTCAGAAATAAAGTAGATTAATTTGTTAAGGAAATATGGCAGCGATGGCATTAGCCCCCACAGTGGTGCCATCTATTGAATTTTTTTTTCACGTTAGACTAAAGAATCGTTTTACCTGTGAATATTATTCTACTGGAAGAGCTCGTACATCGCCTCCAAAACTACCCGAAGTTTCGATAAGTCAATAACTTTTTCATTACTGACCGAACACAATTAAGGGATTGCTAAAATACAGTATAATTATAAGCTGGGTTTTTAGATGTTTAATTGCTTTAATTTTAAATGTTGTAAGATTCACATCTCAAAAAGAATCCATTATAAGAAATGAGATTCATGTCGCAAGAAACATCAAGAGACAAGTTAGTTTCCATGGGATATTATTTTAGTAATGCATGGTTTAATTTTAATAAATTTAGCAAGGAACACTATCAATAATGAACTCTTAATCCCAAATATATAAAGCTGGTGTGACAATATGAGAACTTAAATTATCAAGGACAGATATGAATGCGTTTATCATGGTTACGGGAAAAGTATATTAGACAATGCAAGTGGTAAAGAAGAAATGCAGCAGGAACTTAAAACTCCTAAACGAAAAATAATGATGATGTTGCTACCTAAATTTCGTATAGATTACCAAAAGTTAATTGTCAACTTAAATTCTACCATTGATAGCATAATTTTGAGTTACTTCATACCAAAACTGTTTTGAACACAATTCCACGATTATTCAAATCAAATAAATCATTTATTATTCGTGAGTTTTGATGATACATTTATTACTCCAACTAACATCGTTTTATACATCCATAATTAGTGGATTAGAAAATGGGGATCTCATTTGCTCTTTCCATCAGAATGAATCAGAAGAACCTCAAGGTCAATTACGAGTGTCATTCTGAAACAATTATGCAAATAAAACAACAGTAGAAAAGATTTTATGATATCAACTCAGTTAATGTAGAAACATGGACTTTTAACCTTAAGAATAGTAAGAAGAAAATTGAATGCATGAAAGAAATGCCAAGTACCATTCCTCATTATTATGTAGCAAATGAAAAAACTTCTAAAGAAATTACAATAAAAATTGACGATACCGTAGATCGATCTAACGTCGTAAGTATCGATTTATTCATCTCTAATGATAAATTAAACGTCGTTTGTTTGTTGCTCATAGTTTCATAGTTCTTTGATAATGTTGCTAATGCTCCACAATAACCAAGTCATGTCTAATGGTACTTTAATGTCTAATGGTACTTTAGCTGTACATCTTGATCGAGTTGTATCGTAGTAGGACGTGATTGGCGAGAAAACAATAACTAGGACATAGTAATATTGCGAATAGTTTTGTGTGTCACGATTTCGTAGTAAATAAAGTCGTAGAGAATGTTTTTTTTGCGTTCGCGAGGCTAGTACCAAACTGTATCTGTTTAGATCTGGGGAAATTACTTCTTCATTTATAGATGACAAAATAAATTTACAATTCATGGTTCCAAAATGATTAGTAATCCAACTAGACGGAGAGGAAGTCATGTATTGCTACAAAAGGATGGACAATCAAAATTACGAAACTCATATTGCATGTTAGCCAAGGAAGGTGGAATAAATTAACAGATGCTTAGCAAACTTTAAAATTTACAACAAAGTAGCGGAACTACCCAGAGTTGTCCGGGATTCGAAAAGAGAAAGAAAACAAACATTACTAGATATTCTAATTTTTTAAATAATTCACAAATAAAAAATACTTATTTCCATTGTGAACAAACAAACAAACACAAAATTTAGGAGATTTATTTTACCCTACAGAGAGTAGTATAAAACCTGTCAACATGTTTGAATTGTTTAACCCATTTTTCCCGGTGTTGCCAGGGATTCTTATAATATACCAAATTTATATGTTGTCTATATTTCTCTACTTTCGTAATATTGAATTTTCAGTTTTGTTAATTTCAAAAATTAAATATCACGAAGAAAACGTACATACAACAATAACTCACAGTTTTCACTAATATATGATAATATGTACGCAATTGCGAATTGCTTAAAAAAACAGACCGGAAACGTCATTTACACGGAAACCTTATAAATAAAGCGCATATTTAAGTTCTCTAAACACTTTGGTTTTCATGTGACTTGCATAGCAACCCTCTACACTGCAAACCGCGGTCTGGAAAAGACACACTATTATATATCATATGTAGATCAACGAGACAGCGCAAAACGGAACAGTTCGCAAGCAATATTATAAAAAATATATGGTCAAACTAAAGTTATTGCGTACCGATACTACATATATGATAGTTCGAGACATATCTACATTAATTTGGTTATTTTTTAAATTTCCTTAAAGTTGTAGTGTCTATGCAAGTTTATTTAAGACTATACAATTGATAGATATTTTGAGAAATAACTTCACTTGTCATAAACGTTTGTTCTTTTGAAAGGGATAAAAAACACTCAAAATATTGATAAGCAATTATGAGTCTAAGTGTCCTTCAATATCTAACAACACTCCTTTTAACACTGAAGGTCTGGAATCTACGACCCTTACTTCCAAGTTTAAAAACATTTTCGATAATGTAGTGAGTGCACACCCGTATTACGTTTAAAAATAATTATTGAAGCAAAAATGACATAAAGCGTGGTTACAATTTGAAAAAATTGTGTTGGAATAATGTCACATTTTTTCACTGAATTAAGAATTAATGATCGACCATTATGTTATTGCACGTAACTTCATCCATGTCTTCAAGTCATTGTATTGAAAAGGGTTTTATCTGTTACTTACTATATGGTTACAATATAGCATAGATTTGGTGGGGCCAAGAGCCCGTTCGCCTATGATTTGGCCCTGTAGAGGTCGTTGTAAGCGGAGACCAAAGAATATGAGAATAAAATACTAGAAAAAGTGATTGTTTTTATAAATGGACATTATCATTTTCATCGACAAAAAACAACAAATACTGACATATAAACACATGTAAGAATTTGATTTTACCTCTTTATAATTTTAAACCTCTACTCATAGTTATTTAAGATGCCTCGGGTGTGTACTAAAAAACACAATTTTTTAGTACACACCCGACCGCTACATTCGATATATTATATTACCACTATATTCGACTGTGGTAATATAATCATTTTCTTGCACGACTAATTTAACCCAAAATTTGGTATTAAAATAGCTGAGAAACAATTAATTTCTAAATGACACATTTCTTCATTTACATTTCTTCTATCCATTTTTACCGATGGGAGAACAAAACGTTATTACGACTTAGTGCAACGCAAATACAACAAGCTCCAAGAAATACAACAATATGTTATCAATCATGTCTACGAGAAATCTTCGGACCACCATGCAAGGTTGCCAAATATTGCGTCCATGGCTTGTAGTATAGAAGGCTGTGTTGTCAGAAAACAATGTTCTTTACAGTCTTCACATAATTTTACTTCTACAATGTCCCACCTCACATAGAACTTGGGCGGACACCTCATTGGCTAGCCTGCTCCAGGTGTTCGCTGCGGTTGTGAATGAGCTCTCTATTTTTTTAAGTTAAATCTTCCTAATTATCTTACTTTCTCGAATTTTTGTGATTCAGTAGTTGAATTAAACCCCTAATTTTATAATAGAGTAAAAAATTTTTGTATTGTAAGTGTTGATTTAAAAAAACACTAAAAACTTTTCCGAAGTTTTATCAAGCCTAACGTACTTAACATACTTCATATTGTTTTCGTTCAAGTGCTATTCAAAGGTTTGATACAGTTTACATGGGCGCAAATGGAATCGTTTATTTACTTTCTTGGTGCATCAAGGTTATACATTGTATATCAGGATATAAAAGTCAAACCAGGATTTATTGTTAAATTTTCGTCACATGTTATATACAATCCACTCATTAGTAGTTTGAATAGTTCTTATTGGAAGGATTGTTTCTAACATATTTAAGTGAGCTAAAGTGAAGTTTTTACATAAGAAAGGAAACAAACTAAATGTTGGAAATTATCGACCAATTTCTCAAATTAACCCATTGTCTCAATTTTCCTAGAATTGAGCTAGAGTTGTACAAAAGCTGTTCTATACGAGACTTCATCAAGAAATAACATTTTTTTCTGACAATATAGACAGTTTTAGGAAATTCTGTTTTTTCTACTAGCGCTATATTTTCCTTCTTAATAGATGTAAATCACATCTCTTAACTCTGGAGAAAACCTTAAAAGTATTTTTCTTGATTTATTCGAATCATTCGTCATCGATCACGAAACTCTCCTTATCACTCAGAACTGCTACATATTATCACTTCATATATGTTATTTACTCACTTGAATAGATATTACATGTTATCACACGAAAGACATTCTGTGTTCAAAGACACCGAACGCAAGACAAACGACGGTTTGTTTATGTGCTCCAAAGAACGACAGATATGTACGCGTTCCTAGACAAGAAAGCTTACTAGAATGTCAAGACAAGACTTATTGACAAGAAATACGAACGCTGTTAGGAAGGTTCCAGAACAGCGACAAAGGATTCTCTCGACGAATCAGAAGGGTACCAAGGTGAAATTATTTTGTTGATCACGGCTAGAATACATTCTTACAAGAGAGCTCCTACTGAGAAGACCTCTGTGGAATCAGCTCACGGATAACCGAGACGGTTTTTTCCTCGCTACCTCAGCTCAGATCAGTCAAATGACTTAAGTGCCATTACTGCAGAATATGAACTTAGTGATTGAACTCTGTGAAGTGAAACTTGAAGATTTCTACAACTCAAATTCGTGAGTGCTGCAGGCTTGTGGACATAAACTGTATTCACGATTTTACGTGACCCTACTGTTGTTGGCAACAAAATATTTTTTCCATGTTTTTCTTTCTATTTAGTTTCTGATCCAAGTTAATAGAATAAAACTCGTCCTTTTCCTGATTTCTGACTTATTTATTTTGGAGGGGATTTCGTAATGGAACAACGCAGTTAAAACCTGTAAAGTAACGAAATCAATCACCCCGACACCAAATTGAATTCTTTTCGCATTAGTGAACTTGCACACCACAGGCTAACTTCCTATTTAAAAGATTATGTATCAACATAATCTAATAATTATTCTGAGGGCTTACAATATTGTATAATTAAGGGGGAAAATGTTTATTAGGTTTTTATTGAGTTGCTCGATTTTCTCTCAGAGTAAAGAGCACCAGCGCCGCGAGGTAAAAAATCGTGAAAATTTAGATGAAATCCCCTTAGAAATAGAAACCTATATAATCTACACATTGTAGACATTTTATTTTATAGAAAAAGTAACTTACAGGCTCTTAAAATGACAACATACGTCTAAAATTTCAACAAATACGTCAAAATTAATTTTTTTCTACAAAAAATTATTTTTTCAAATACTCCATCTCAGAATTTAAGGAAATTTGGTGGCTCAAAGTAGAATTAATGAACACTAATTCCACCAATTTTTGGCGTTGGAAATTTACAACTTTCAAAGTTATAGTAATTTGAAGTCAAAATCTGAATTTTCACGTAGTAACTTCCTTGCTAACACATGACGACTTGATAAATAGCCGCGTGACATTGTTGCGATTCACGAATTTACACGGTAAAACGTTACACGAAAATCTACTTCATTGGATGGGAAGAATCTTTTAATCCCGAGTAATTGTGAAATTATTATAAGAACCCCGTTGGTTTGTGTTTCTTCTCCTGAGAGGTATTAAAGATTAAATAAATAAATAAATAAATAAATAAATAAATAAATAAATAAATAAATAAATAAATAAATAAATAAATAAATAAATAAATAAATAAATAAATAAATAAATAAATAAATAAATAAATAAATAAATAAATAAATAAATAAATAAATAAATAAATAAATAAATAAATAAATAAATACTCTTTGTCGTCCTTCCACGTCATCTACGTATATATAAATACAATGAATTGAGAAGACTTAGAAACGCATAGGAAAGTGTAATCGTTTCGTACCACTAGTTCGTGTCAACGCTATATAGACCACTCTTGCATAGCATCACTCTCTACTACCCCTGCCTGGAAAGCGTGCTTTCACAGCTGTCGCGTTCTTCTTACTCCTTCGTTAGCGCACTTTCAGTCTTAAACGTTGAGGCATGTAGCCTTAATTGCGTGGGCAGGGAGTAGGGTTTTGCTCTGTATGCTCTGGTGTAAACGCTACTATTTCTGTTCTCTTCGTTGTTGCGCTACGTGCACCGCTGCCAATAATATATGGATTCTTTCTTTTCTTCTTGTCCTTGATTCTTTTTCTTTTACAACATTCAGAGCCGACCCTATAGACAAACGGAGCGGCCGCTCCAGGTGCCGAATTTGGGGGACGCCACGGTGGTAAAATAATAAAGGGGAAAATTTTGAATTCGTATTTCGATTTTTGATATTTTGCTTGCAACGTTGTGCATAGTATGTGAATGACCTCAATTGTTCAGTCGCGAGGTGTTTTTAACTAAAAAATTGGCGCTCCACCAGCGACTCAACGATGGATTTTTGTTACGATTCCGGTTACAACGGCAAAAGATGATCGTAGCTATAGTAAGCTAATTAAGACGTACCTTAGGTCGTCTATCAGAAGCTTTCAGATCTAGCTCAGCTGTCCTTTGAAAATGATGCAGCTCAGGCATTGTCATAAGAGATCATAAAAAAATTTGCAAATGCCAAAGTTTTTGAGTAGCGATTTACTTAAACTTTGTTCACCAGATAATGTAAGCAGTCTGGAGTTTTAAAAGCATTATTACACAAATTAGTGAACTTATATAAGTACCAGTACCAAAGATGATTACGCCTGTTGACCTCTTCAAATTATGTTGACAAAAGTGTATTTTAGGAGTTAGTAAATAAGAATTTTTGTAAAAGTGGTGATTACTTGTGGTTTATATCTCTATAAACGAAATATATATATATATATATATATATATATATATATATATATATATATATATATATATATATATATATATATATATATATATATATANATATAATGAACAAGCAAAGGGGGTCGCCATAGTTCGATCTCGCTCCATCATAAAACTACACTGATATCAACAAACCACCACAACAACTGTCTCCACTATCTAGCTGATCCCTCAATTATTTTCCGAATGCACAAAGTCTTAATACAAATTCTTGGAACTACTCCTTTCCTCGAATGTGTGCGGTTCAATCCTTATCACTGTAGATTCCTCTATGCTTTAGTGGTCCAAACCACATTCATCAGTTCACATTGAAGTACTATATGTGCCACTGTTTCATCCCTATGACCGCAGTCAATGCAGTCTCCATATCCTCGTAAATTTCTTTCTCTCCAATATAATATGTAGATGTTATAACTACGTCCAGATGAAAAGGGTGATGAGGTGCGAATCGAACACATCATCTCTGTATTTTGATCGAAGGGGTGTTACCCGCTACACCATCCGATCGCCATTCACAGTTACATACCAATTACATCTCAAGCCTGGTAATCCGGAAGACCAGGTGAATATACCTATGTAGGGGATAAGTGAACCCTGGTGGCACTCACGCCACATGCACAGACATATCTGTTTCACACGTATATCCACATTAAAAGTAGTTAAACGCATTTCTTCCGCGGGTCAGTAAGTGAAGAAGAAATGTGATGAAAATGGTGACGATTCCGCATACGAATTGGTGCCCCCTTGGTTCACTTTAAGGGAATGTGATCTATGTCTTCTGGAGCATAATACTCAGAAAGGTACGGTGAAATGCTAGCAGGTGAATTCGCTGACTGACCACCAATTTCATCTACCAATAATTATTACATACCTTCCTCTTGTGCAAGGTACCGGGAAGAAATACTTGCATAAACTAAGGAAGGTTCAGTATGGAGAGTGCTGACCTGCTAGATGTAAGGTCTTAGTTCAAAATTCTTAAGTCATGAGGTTTTTTCCGTACCCCATCAACCAGACTTACTATCAGGTTCACTTAGGCGAGCTGTAGATGGAGTTGTCATCGGGTATATTCTGGCGGTTAGAGTCGTGGCCTTATAGTCTGCTCTTAGCGACAAGAAAATCGTAGAGCAATTCTCTGTGTGAACTTCCAAGGATCCACTAAGGTCAATAGACTACCTTACCCTTTATTCTCTTTTTAGGAGTGTGATGTAAAATTTAGCACGTTCAACCCATCGCATAATTTAAATCAGAATACCCTTTAAAATATTGTACATTTTATTTCATATTAAGTTACTATACAATCGACGTATCATTAACGTTTCGTTATATAGTGTACACAGCGTAGGTTGTATTACATTATTTTTAATTTCAATATTACTGTATTCTGGAGATAATAATGAGGGAATGTAAGAGCAAAAAGAAGAACAGGGTAGGTTTAATACTTCTCAATCTTTAGTCATTATATTGTCTTTAGTTTGCCTTCTTTGATAGAGCACTATAGGTGATTATTCATGTTTATCGTATAATGTATAAAATTTCCGTAACATTTTTCTTTCACAAAGTTTTGATACGCCCTCATTCATTATCAAATGATCTTACGACTCCTAGAGACGTATTTGAATATATTTACATTCTCTGGATGACTGTCGTTTTCTTACTCAAATTAATGTAATGACAGGAAATGGATACTTCCTAGTGGTCGTGGAGTGAGGTTAGAAGAGTTCGTCTCCGTCTCGTCGAATGATAGACGAGCTATCATCATACCTCGGGTACCTTTAAAGAGAGCAAGACCGATCGCTAGTTTGTGCCTAAAAGCGCGCCCATACTGCGGCGCAAGGCTTGTAATGTAACCGCACCGAACAAGCGCATGCGAACTGTGTTGGCGCATATGTGTAAACGCGGTTTAAGCGTTGCCCGGGAATTCCAAATTGTAAAGATTGATTGTCAAGGTAGCACGATGTAAAATATATTTCAAGAGTCTGCGCTTCAATATTTATACGGTTGCGATTCAATTATGCAATTAAAAATATAAATATGATAATAAAGATAGTGGACGCGAGTTAATAAATAGTCACATGTATAATTTATATGGAAATAAAAAAATAAACAACATAATTTACAAAATTCGAACAAAAAAACGTAAAATTCATGTGTATCATTTTCAAATTAGTGGACGTGTTTTACATAAAATACTCACATTACACAATACTGCAGATTTCCCGGGTTCCCAAGCTAGTTTTTTTGAAAAACTATATCCATTTATTTCTTCTTTCAACATCTTTTGGAAAATGACAAATTGCAGATTGCCGAGAACAACACATAATTGCACACTTCGGTATTCTGAATATATGCACAAACAATACTACTGAAAAAAATAAATTTTGCACATAATAAATGCGCCAATGCTCGACACTGCAGGTAATAGAAAACAAAAAGGATAAACAGCTTTTACGAAAAAATAAGATGTTACGATTATTGTATTCCAAAGGTATTATAGGTTTACTTGTTATAGCGATCCCCCTTCCTTGCCAGCGACAGTGTGAGGAAACACTGGCTGTAATAGATTTCGCAGGAACTTACAAGGACACCACAACGTCACTGCGAAACTATAGTCCTCTTCCAGTTTTATTCGGACTATAGATACTGTATATTATTTTTTATCAACCAAATAATCTTTCTTTTTCCCCAAATAAAATAACAAATTCATGACTATCCAACCATTTTTTTATTATATTCTACACCCACGTGGACATTTCCCATTTTCTCTCTTCCTCTACTCTATCTCCCCCCTCCCCTCAACCCCGGTCTCTCTCTCTCTCTCTCTCTCTCTCTTAGCAAACATTGCCCCAAGTCTCCCCTTCGAGAGCATCGTGTAGTCGCCAACCAAGCGCACATCTTCCTCCATTGTGGCTTCTCTTGCGACGAGGGACTCGCAACAATGCCACACATCGAATACAATGTCGCTTTCGCTCGATGATCTTAACAGAGGGGCTGAGGCAGGCAAGACGCTCCGCCGCCGTCGCCACCACCGCTGCTGCACCCTACGGGCTTCCAGTCATATGAGCAGTACTTGCTTGCTTGCTCGCTTTGGTTGTAGCCGAATTCCTCCACGCTTCACGAACAGCGCGCTACTATCAAGAGGAAGGATGAGAACGACGACTTGCGGTTGTCGGCAGCTCACACAACCAAGGAGACGAAGCGAATTTACGACTATCGCTTCCAAACGAACGTTCGGCACATAATCCATTTTCTAAGAACATTCACCTCGATGACGATATTTACTATTGTTCTCTGTATTTCCTCTTCTTATGAGAAGACCCGACCCGGCACGGGAGTTTGGTTCTTATGATTGTTACGCATTATTTTTGTTTAATTCTCATTATGTTACACAATAGTGTTTTACGATGAGAAGTATTATTCTGTTTTACGAGTCGGAGAAGTATTATTCTGTACATGCGTCAACGGTGTGCTCACCACGTTATCGTGGGCGCATGACGTCAGTACTCTTTGCTCGAACCCTAGACCGCGAGAGCGAGATGCGATGTATACGTGTTAACTTGATCTTCATCTCAAGGGAAAAGGACGTGTTACCTACACGACTACAGAATTTGGCGATAGGACTAGGTGGTCTCGAATAACTGGAACAATAATTCAGATTTTCGCCTTCAAATTTATCCTCAGAGCAAGCTTATTCAAGGAATAAAATAATTTAACCAAATATGATTTGTACTCCAACTCGTGGCACTAGATACTACTCAATATTGTTATGATTATAGGAGTATATTTCTTCATATTCTTCACCAGGCTCTACAACTCTGAAGGGAGAGTTTTGACCTTCTCAACAATCTGCTTCCACGCGTTTCTATCTTTGACCTCCTTTCTCCGATCCACCTTCATTCTACGTAAATCATTGTAGACGTCCTCAGACCATTTCTTCTTCGATCTTTCTTGAGGTCTAACACCTAATGGTTTCCATTCCCATATCTTCTTAACATCTCTTTGTTCCACCATCCTGCAGAGATGGCCAAAACCAGCTCAATTTTTGATATTTAATGCAATTTATTATATTTCTATTATAATTAGTTTGTTTAATTATGAATTTGCTTTAATTATCCAGAAGTCACTTTCTTCTCTTGTAGGACAAAATATCTTCCTGAGTATTTTCCTTCCAAACACTGCAAGTTTTTTTAAGGAAGTCAAGGAACTGCAAAAGAAGAAAATCAAATGTGCCTACCCTATGTAAGGACGAAGAAGGAAATACTATCTTTAAAAAACGTACAGTACTAGAAAGATGGAAAGATTATTTTAAAAATAATATAAACATAACAATTGCAGATACACAATATGTTTTATCCAACTGCCCAGAAGGATTATTAGAACTAGAGCATGAACTGGAACCCCCCTCATATAACGAAGTATGTTATATAATTCGGAATTGAAAATCTGGTAAATTTGCCGGTTCAGACAATATTCCCCCAGAGTTCATAAAAAGCGGAGGCAGGACACTTGGTCAAAGATTATTTGGATTAATCCTAAATGGGAAAAGGAACAAATACCAACTAAATGAAATGATTATATGCCCAATGTTTAAAAAAGGTGATAAGCTGGACTGTGAAAACTATAGGCCAATCACTCTGTTGAACATAGCCTACAAGATTTTTGCAATCTTGGTGAATAAGAGGCTTACCGACATGATACTGCAAAAGTAATTCTCATTATTTTCCGACAAGAGCAAGTATAAGTAAGTTTTAATATGGTGTTTTTCCAGAGTCTTTGAGTAAGTAGTTGTTGCAATATTTAAAAAGGAATATTGCTTTAAATTGAGTAATGACGCCAATAAGCCTGCTGTCAGTTCTCTCCAAAATATTTGTACGAACTATAAAATCAAGGCTTCTTACATTCTAGGGGAAAATAATTTTTTCTTCATTTCTTGTCAGTATGGCATTAGAAGAGGAAAATGTACAGAAGAAACCATATTATATGTTACTGAAAAAATATGTGATAATTTAAATTCAAAGAAAAAGATTACAGGCATATTTATAGATTTCAAGAAGGCTTTTGATTTGGTAAATCACGATATTTTGTTGCAGAAGCTAGAATTAGCAGGCATTCCAGGAAATGCTTTAAACTGGTTTAGTAGTTTCTTAAGCTTTAAGACACTTTAATTTCATAGCAATTTATAACAGAAGACTTGAAGATTGGTGCATAATAAACAAAATGCAAGTAAATGTTTCTAAAACTAAATTTATTAACTTCAGTCAAACAAGTTTCGATTTTTCTTATGATATAGTTTATAATTACATAGATTGCAACACAACTCATTCAGAATGTCAACTTATTGAAAAAGTAAAAACTTTTAAATACAATGGTGTAGAATTAGATGAGAATTTAAATTGGAAGAAACACACAATAACGTTGCACAATATAATGAAGTCCATAGTAAGGAAGTTCTATTATTTAAGGAATTTTGTAATGAGGCATCTATTTCGCACTTATAGACTCACGATTACAATACGCAATACAATGCTGGGGTGGAACTTTTAAAACTTAGATAAAGAAACTAAAAACTACTCAAAATCATTCAAACTACTCAAATCAAGTTCATTACCGATATATAAATTAAGAATCTTACCAATTCAGTATGATTTTGTAATTAAAGTCTTAACAATTTTTTATATTAAAAATGGCAATACAGGTATTACCAATGTTTATCATAACACCAGAATTGGTTCCAATAGAAATTTCATGCCCCCAAGGGTAACAAAAAATATATTCAAACAATATTTTCACTACATTGGACCAAAATACTTCAACCAATTGCTACAAGAAATTAAAAGTTGCTCGAGTTATAAAAGTTTTTCATTAAAATTGAAATAATAGCTATTTACATTACCAGATTCAATCTTTTTAAATTTCTCTTTAGCGTAACGATTTTGAATATTTCTTGAGAGTGAATTTAATATATTTATGTTATTTTATACTGTTAAAATAAAAAAAAATATTTCATTTCTTTAACTTTGTTTTGCTTTGTTTTTGGTTCTTTTGTCTACAAATTGTAAATTGTAATGTAGTCTTCAAAAATTATATCTTAGCTGTGTGTTAGTGTTGTTGCAGTTTCTTGAATTTGAATATGCCAAACGCCACAGAGAGCAATTTAGTTGTAATGTCTGGACAAGGTTACTTTGTTTATCCTTTCTGTTGATATAAATTTCTCACTAACCATTATTACTGGTAATTGTGGTCAGTTATTCCTACGATTACTATTTATTTTGAATTTTGTAATTATATGGACGGAATAAATCATTATCATTATATTTTAATTCTTAGTTTATTTCGTCAAGTATTTGAAACACGACAATCACTTTCTGGTTACCCACATCCGCCCGCATGCATGATCTGAAATTTCGACGCAAAAACCATATCTTGACCGATGAAAGGTATGGATAACATTGACATAACAAAGAAAGCATATTGTTGAAGGAGTAATATAAGTAATTTTCACCCGAGAGTTCGTTTTGTAGGTATTAAACTACTGTAATAAGAATCTGACATACAATCAATCAGCTCCAAACAAAATGTACCCGTACCAATCGCATGTGAGGGTATTCTACCGGTGAACAGTGTAAAATGATAATGCCAACTGAGAACAGTTATTACCATTTGTACAGAACCAAATTTGTGTTATTCGGTTTTCACATAGTCAAGAAATTCTCTCAAATAGATTTCGCAGCATGTAATGAGAAAGTTGAAATATCAAACGTTTTTTTACCCCTTGCGTGGTTCTCGTTACACTGATTGTAAAATGTAATTGGAAACACTAAATTTAATTAATTCGATCAAATGGTTTAATTCAAAGGAAATGTTGTTTTGTTTCAGCAGTCATTACCAGAGTTTGATGTAAAGGAAATAACTTAAATATTTGAAACAGTTTACATAGCTTTGTGTTCTTTTCATCAGTGGTTTTTGGAGCAACAAAGATTACCAATACATTCATCTGAAATAAAGAGAAATTAATTAATTGTTTCTAAAAAATTTAAAAGATTCAATTCTTTTCTGGACGAGTTCAGCTACAATTATGGTCAGGTGGGTTAGTTTTAAATAAAGAGTAATTTAAAAATAGAAACCGAGTACCCAGTAGAAATTTGAAAATGAAAAGATGAGGAAAACTAGAAGAAGCACTATGAATAAAATATAAAGATTTAGAGCTTTTGAACCCAGCAGCTGATCGAATGTAATTATATGAAAAATGAGTTTTCCAAAACATAGAAATTCGAAATTTCTGCACTGCGTTTAGCGTACTGCAGAAGAAAATTGATTGAATGTTACGTTATTTTTACTAACGTAAACGTCCATTATATAATGAAATTAAATAAATACTGAAAGACTTACGACCTTATGCCAGTTAAAGTTCACTAAATATCACTAAATGTATAGTATTCGTCCGGCATAAGGTCGAAAGTCATTTATTTATTTAAATGGCGTTACTTTTGTTATTTAGAGTCAGTAATATAGGAAGATAACATTTGATAATTGGTACTATCTTCTTGGAATATTCTATGTCCCACAGTTGCATGTTTACATTTATCCCACGTTTCTCTTGGGTAGAGGAAAGCCGGGCAAAGTATGATGACATCTTATCATGGTTCCCACATTATTTTCATATTGGTGCATATTTAACTTAACTCACAAGCAGTGCTGTGAAAATCCCAACAAGATGATGGCTATTACCAGCAAACCGCACTCAATCATCTCCGAATAGCACTTGGTACCATGACTGCCGTGGAGTAGACCGTATTCCGTGAAGTGCCCTGAACCGTTAACTGTTATACAGTTAATTTTATTCTTCATTCTGCAATATCTGTATAAATAAAATCAATTTTTCATCTAGAGAAAGTGAGTTTAGCCTGCGATCCTTGTGCACCTGGTCTAAGTTATTAATTATTGTATTTAGTTTATTTTAAAAAATCCTTCAATTATTCGGTAGCTAGGAAATCCATATTTCAATGAGGTGTGACACAAACCTCGGATAATTCTTGAAGAATTTGCAGAGGTGGACAAGGCAATTTTTTCCTTGGGGAACTCCCGTTTTCCTGACTATCATTCCACCGAAACAGTTACTCATCATTCTCCCCTCGGGGAGGTGCGAGGAGAAGCAACAGATTTTAAGGTCACGAATCAACTCCGAATTATTCTCCGTATCAGACACTTTCCAACGTACAAGGAAAACGAGTGAAGATTAAAATATTATAATACGAATAACATTTAAATAAAAACCCTCTCTATAATTTGTATTTATATGAGACAAAATGTAAGAATGAAACTCGGGTAAAATTAAAAAACCTGAATCATTTAAAATACACAATCCAATTTTGTCCGTTTGGAATACTTACCACAAGAGTTTTGAAAATATTATTTATTCAATACAATCGTTTATACGAAATTTCTTTAAAACAGCTGTCTTTAGCTATTATTACAATAAACATTTCTTTATATCTTGATGCTAGACATACATTTCGAAAAATGCGAAAAAAGCAAATATGTTATTAAAAGCATTAATCATTTTTATATTCCCGTTTTTAACTTGTGCGTCTCAGTTAAATTAAATCGCAGTTTTTACTAGAATGTACACGGAAATATAACCGCGTTTGTAATGCCGTCACTTGTTTGCCGACGTATAAGTTATGACTGTACCTTCCATCCACAAACGTATTAACAAAAAGGTTGTAAAAATGTCAGGGTGAAGTCGCTTAATGTTTGTATGTTCATCAGACTAAGAAAAAATATTCTCAACGGATTTTGCTGATGTAACATTACCATATAATTTCCATATTTGCTCGCTGGGGTGTATCATAGATTACGCGAAGTTATAGTGCACAATTTTGGGACATAAATATGTCGTGGAGATGGACACTATACCCGAAAGCAGGTGGACGCAAGACCTCGCAACATAGTTTTCGTTTTTTGGGTTCCGATACTATAATATGGACGAAATGGGTACACGCGCGAATGAAGATACACACGATGATAGGATTGCAACTTACAATTGACTTTTCATCAGGTCAACAAAGAAATAAGCAACCGATATGTTTTTTTTATGTACGGGTCTCGAGCACATCCAGTCCTCCCCATTGCCTCTCTCTAATAAAGCATCCACTTCTCGCAGACTCCCTGCACGTCAATTAAACTCTGCCCTGCTCGCGTCACAACTCACGATGCTCTCCCGAGCAACCATCGTCCTTCTCTACCCTCTTCACACCGTTAGCTGACATAGTTCGATCTCTCCAAATAGTCAGTAAGAATATTCGATATTTCCTTCGTGTGTCGCACTCTACCACTATGCAGATATTTATACGAGGCGACACAACAAATCTTACCTCTATAACACGGAACTATTAAACGTATGAAGTAGCCAATACTTTGAAAAATATGAAATCAGTTAAGTCACTGTGAATCCACCACGTGTCTCATATTTAATACATCAACTGTTCTTTGTGAAAGGTTTTGGACGATGCGTATATTTCTTCTCGAAAATACTTTGGTCATTTTCTGTTGTGTTGTACACTTCAAATATTTCATCAAGAGTATTCACTTATGCTACGCTTCAGACATTCTAATCCAACATTTGTCTGCAGTCGTGGGAAACACCTGTACTCCATCTTAGGTACACTGTTTCTATAGGATGGAACACTAGTATTTGGGCTAGGGGTGGGCAAATCATCAACGGAAACCGTCTTCCAATTTTAGCGTTTGGTCGGGTCGTGAAGTCGGTTAATGCAAAAATCATTCAGTAAACATACCAGTTTATAGTTTATGATGTATTTTAAGTTCATATCTGCAACAAAGTTGTTTCAATAAACCCACTGCTGGTCTCACCGAACCTAAGCCGAAAATCAACGATCGGTTTTTGTTGGTTATTTGCCCTGTCTTATGTTGACACGCGAAGTGCAATCAGAATAAGAACAAGAAGAAAGAATACAAAAGAAGAACAGGAATGTCTAAGACGTTGAATACGTCAATATGTTCAAATAGTATAAAACTGTGATAAATGTACGCATGATCTCCCATAAAAATGATATCATTTATTATCTTTTTTCTGAACTATTACTTCGATTTGGCAAAATCCTAGGAGTATTCCATATTGTAACAAAGTTTACTTAATTTTTTTGTGACAATAAATATTAAATTCAACTTGTCATACGCTGGAGCCAATTGTAACTAAATAATAAAAAGATCCAAGGTATGATTTGTATTTCTTATAACATTACTACTTAGCTCTTTAGTCAAATCAAACATATTCGGGTTTACTAATCAAGCGAAAGACAGATCTACGCTTACAGAATAATTAATAACATTTGGTAATGCTGTGTAATAGCTGAAAAATTATTGTATGTTTTCTGAGAAAATTAATTCTTGATAACATGTAATAACGAAGGCTTGATCTCCGCGATGACGCAAGGAGACAAATGACGTACGCCAAAATCAGTGGTGTCAGATGAATTGGAAACAATTTGCAAGTTATAGTGAAACCTCGGAAGAGACGTATCATAGAGAGAATTTCTCAGCTTGCTCATCGGCTGAGGCAAGTCTTTCTGATTGGAGGCGCTGACAGGTATGGCGTGACCACAGTAGCCGGTAATGTGCAGCGACATAAAGGGCTATGCGTAACTGAACAGCGTAGCACCTTACTAACACATGGTAAGGGCCATCGCACAGTGCATCGGCCTCTACATAAAGGACGTCACGATAACAACCAGACACTCAGAAATCAACGAAGACTGCAAGAACCAAAATTCTCTCCACTTTTAATTGTCACTCAAGTAATTTTGACCTGATCGTTACTCAGCCATTCTCTCACTGATTTTACCACTCACTGATTACTGCCGACCTCTATTTGGTATATCTCTGAGCAAGGTGGTATAGACTCGCAGAGCAAGCTAGTATAACCTCAATGGGAAAAAAGAAAAGATATAAAGGTAACTATGAATATGTAAAGATGTTTTCATGTTTTCTTTAAATATTTGATGTGACATGAAAGAACTGCGCTTCACAAGAACTGCATGAAGTGTATTTAAGAGTGAATTTCGTATATGATCCATACATATATGTACGCCATTAATGTTTGAATACGTTAAATGCACTTAGATTCATGTTAGTTTTTGAATTAGGTATAAGGGAACAAATGGCTAAGTTCTTTATCAAAGACGCCAAACTGGTGCATTCCAGGTACCACCTAATGTGATACAAGGAGGAACTTCTGGGGTCGTGAAATGGCTTGCAGCAATTTTCACTGGACCCCGATTAAGGCATTATCTCTACGTTAAATTATAAAGAAAAATAATTGTAAAACAAAGTTGACATTTTGATATATGACTCTGAGTCTTGAATGAGGAATATAAATTCGTGTCATGTAATTAAATGACTGAACGTAGGCTTAGTGTGGATATTTGAGAATGCGACTTAGCGTTCCACAAAATCTAGCTCGCGTTGGGAGAAGTCCAAGTGGTCCACTGTTGGTGCCACTGATGATATGTTGAGGGTTACAAGATCCGTCTTATACCACAAGTGACTTCCCGACCCGCGAATAAGCACTTGGATAAGATATATTCTTGGTTACTATCACTTAAAGAACAGTGACTGCAACCAGAATTCCCATAATACGCGAAAACAATTCAAAGGAAACAATAAAAAGCAGATAGTTCCCATTTTTCTATGGAAATTTTATCCTCAAACCTAATCATAACGGAATTGCGGCTTTATCCCGCGATGAAATTTGATTCTGAGGGGGTTGATACATTTCGTTATCGAGTTACAAACGTGCCCCAATCGACATCACAAACACGCCTACTTGAATCCGCACATATCTTTGCTGTATTAAGTAGGGATGAGCCCCGTGTATCAATAGCAATAAAATTGTCTCTCAATAAAGATTTTTTTCCGTTTGCGGTTGATTTAGAAGATTATTTTACGAGATTTCAAAGCAGGAGAAAACTGACAAATAGCAGTTTAACCGTAACTGCATAGCACAACATCCTGAGTTCTCTCATAGACGTCACGAGATTAAAAGCCATTAAAGAGGTGGTTTTGTTAGGAAGAATGATTTTGTATAAAGTATTTGTAGGCCGCTTTTCAAAATGTAAAATCACGTAACATAAATAATATCAAAATTCTGACTGGTCGGTACAGAAAGCACATTTCTTGACAAAGTAAAGTTCAACTCGGAGTTCTTTTCAAAAATGTACTAATTCCATTTAAAAAAACAGTGAAACTATAAGCATCGGTTTTTTAAAACATGCACTGAAGAAGGAGAACACTTTTTTTAAATTTCTTAAAAGTTTATTTGGAATACGTTATGAGTCAATACGTCTCAGGTAGTCGGTATTGGAGGATTTTCTCCTGCTTTATAATATTAATATTAATAATAATAATAATAATAAAAGTGCCTTTATTTTGGCGAGACTCAGACCTTGAGGTCTGCTCTTCCGTCTAACCATTTAAAAACTTTTATATTTTAAATATAAGATGAAAATTGGGAGGGTCGTTTTTACATTTAAAACTGGGAAGCAATACTAGGGACCATCCCGGTAAAACCTTTAGGATGCAGGATTATATGATCTTTTATGGTGATATTTTATGATCACAATCTCTCGAAGATCTTTTAACAATTTTCCCCACAGATTTTGTTTATAAAATTGTTTTCATCTTAAAATTGAATATTAAATGTAAAATAATATGTTATATCTTTCCAATCGTGCCATCCCTATCAATATCTGTTCCCTTAGTCATTTCTTTATATTACGAATTTTCACATGCGTTAGGTGTGTTTTTAAAGATCAGAATAAATGTTGGCGAAAAATTCTACCAGATAAAATATTTACAAGTCTTAAACAGTCGTCAAAATCTGGTAAAGGACAAGGTGTCAAACAGTGTAAGAGAGTTTTCAATATTTGTAAACAGACACGTGTTACATGGTGCGATTTCGTCGAACACGGTTATAGATGGGAAGGGGGAAATGAAAAAGTAATACTTTTTGATTTGCATAGGTGTCGAACCGTAAACAAAGAACAAATCTGATGCTGACATGGAATTGGAAGAACAACTGAAAAATTCTCATTCTTTTTGAAAGGTTCGATTATCAGACCAAAATGAGATTTTCTGATATATTTCTACATTTCAAGTACCTGATCGAGAATGAAACGTTTGTGATAATAATATTCAAGAAGATAGATTATTATACCACTAACAGAAGATCATCAAGGAAATATTGAGACCGGGATGTAATCTTTATTGTTTCTGTTCAGGAAGATCCATGCAAAAATACTTATGACATTCGATGAACAAGTTGGGGACAGTTTTTTTTTTTGATGATGTCAAAGGAAAAACTGCAAATATCCGTTTTAAATTTTGGCTGATGAGAAACGGGGCACCACTCTTATAAACCACAGCTACAACGGAGTTTGTTGCAATTGAAAATTCTGTGACAACAATTTTTGGTTCAAAAATATAGAAAGTTGGAACACCACATGTACAGGGAAAACAATGTCCATAGTTACCAATTTCTTAATTCAGACGTTGTTAAATTGTTGGAAAGATAACAGCTCAAGAGTTATTGAATGGGTATTATGCAGTAGGTTTTCTAAGAAATTTTTTTTCTCGGTTTTTCTAGTAACAAAGAAACTTGTTTACTTTCCTTAATTAAAATTAAGTTGATGTTTCAGGTCTACTCTTTGTTAAAAAACTTGAGAAAAAACATTTTCTCAAATTTCTCTACCTTTTATAAGACTCAAGCTTCAATGTAGCTTTCGGATGAATAATATTATTGCAGTACTTATATCAACATTATTTTATATCACAAAATTACAAAATTCTATCTGAGCTAGAATAATGATCACAAAAATAATAGCTAATTGTACGAAGTTTTCAAGATGTAAAAAGTAAGAAATGTATAGAAACATTTTTAACATTAAAAATAATTATTATAGATGAAATTAGACATACTGTTTTTATCATATTTAATGACTAGTAATTTAGAGATATGATCATTTAAAGCTCTATGAATTGCACATGTACTCAATGCAGATTTTGGATTTCAAAATATGTAACGCATAAAAGTATTTTTGTGGTTCAAGTTTTGAAACGAAAGAAGCACTTAACAATTGTTAGTAAACGACAATGATCTATCATCACGACTGACAATATTAAAAGTAGTTGTTTATATAGTTACGAAGTAACACTAGTACCTAGATGACAAAATATTTTTTTTAAGTTCAGTGAATATTTTGCAAAAAAATATTCTAATAAAATTTGTATCAATGAAAATATATTTGTTTGTATTAATTTATGTAGATACATATACTTGAGAACTATTTGAATTTAATATCCAGTTAATGTTTTACAGATTTACACTGTTAAAAGCTTGTTCATGCACTGATTTTTATGATTTTAATATTTGTGAAAGTTCTTTGATATGTGAAGATATGAACTGCCTACTCCTATAAAATAGATTTATTTTACGCAGCGTTTTTCCTATTATTTATTGCACGAATAAAATAGCTGTTTCTTCATAGTACTCAATTTTCTCTCTCATATATAAATTTATTACACGACCTTTCGCATACTACATTTTCATAATTGGGAATTAAGACTTTCCTCCCGGCTTTCGTTTGCTTCCGTAAACTATTCATATTTTAGAGATATATCATTTAAAATAATAAAAAATATTGCTAATTATAATACTTAGTAGTGATAAATATAATTTTAGTCTTCTATTTTTTTCTAATTAATCTATGTTTCACGTTTCATCGGAATATAAATGTGTTTTGCGTTCAATGATGCAAATCTAGTACTCTGAAGAAATAATTCATGTTTCATGTAAAATTATTCTGCAATATTTGCCAATAATTATCTTTCGAAATAACTGATTTGATTTTTACGTCATATTTGGAGATTGTTTGTGCCCTATGGTGGAATATTTAATAGTAAAGTAAATTATAATTACTTGTATTACGCTGATAAGTGGAACACATGGTGTTTACATGTGCAAAAAGAGCGAACGCAGGATTATATGTTCATTTTAATACACAAACTAGGGGCTGAAACAAGAATCAATACGAAATGAAATCCTGTCACAAACAGATTTTACAGAGAAGATTAACTCGGAATTATATTCATATAGTTGAATGTGTAGAATTAGTATGATAGGTTAGAAAATCTATGAATAATTGAACAGAATATCCTGTATTTAAACCAATAATCCATTTACCTTCCAGTAATCAAATATAGACATAATTTTACCTTATTTTTGACATGCATGTACTGTTAATCAACGAACTTAAGGAGTCTTTGCAATTGCACTGAACCTCACTTACAGTAATTTCTTCGCTCAATATCCAGTAAGAAGTAAAAGCCTTACCTCGGATATAATACGGAGCTTCACCAAACAAGGAGAGAGTTGACAATCAGGCGACACTATGGTGTGCATAAGGAGAATATTTTCATACTCGGCGTCCTGGGCTCAACTCAATCTTGACTGCAGCAGAGAGAATATGCCGTAAATTCCAAAGCAGTGTATAGTGGAGAGAACTGGAAAAAGAATGGAAGATGTTTATTACTCACGACCTACTTGATCATATCTAGTTGTCATTACCGGTTGTACACAATCTCCATACATCGCGTTTTTATGCCGAGCCGAGAACGTGGGAGCCCCGGAAAGTTAGCCGGAATGGAATTTTTAGTCTCAACGATTCGAACGATCTTGGGCTTAAATGAAAGGTCTGACTTTGCTCAGGCAATTTTAAACTTTGCTCACCCTTATTTTTATACAGTTAATCAATAAGAATATTTTCTAAATTTTCGACTTTTGGGCTAAGTGTAAATCCTATTAATACAATCACCGAATAATGAAGCTATTTTTTATCGATGTGTATTGTCCTCCCGACTTTGCTCACCCACTACTTTTGGGTGCAATAGCTTGTTTTTGCAATAAAATTAAAAATACAGAAACATTGCTTATTATGCATGCATGCCGGCAATTGTTCACATCCTGCAGAGAATTAGAGCGTAATTTAAATTCTGCCACGGTAGGAACACAACATATGCAAGCTGAAATACTCCGTCGGTACAAGAAGTCCTATTCTCGAAAAGTAAATAGTTGATGACGACATATAAAACACAAGCAACATCAACTGCTAATGTTGTCATAGCAGTAAACGCTTAGAACTCTTTTATCTTGATATTTTTAATAATATTTTTTTCATTTTTTTTCTACTATTTCGTCGCGTTCGCGCGACCTTGGAAGTAGGTTTATGTTTTTATTAACGCTCAAGACGTTTCGACAGCTGCTTTGAGTCATCGCCAGGTGATTAAATTATATAAATAAATTATATCGTGAGAGTGAATCAAAATTTAATCCAGTTACAAGTATTATTAAATATTCAAATTGGAGTATGATAGTAAACAAGAAAAATGTCAATGTTAATATATGTAGCTTTTAGGTACATGAGTAATGAGTACCAGAATGTACTAAACTTAATACAATACAATAGAATCCGAATTACCATGAATGTTCTTATTTTGAAACATGAACTTTGTTGTTAGGTAAATAAGGTAATTAAATGGAACGTAAGAGCAAAAGAGAACGAGTGATAATTCAAAAAGATTATCTTACATTAAAAGTAATGAGGGATGAATGATAAGTGAATGTTGTGGTAGAATGATAGGCAAGGGAAACGGGAAAACCCCGAGAAAACCTGTCGCGAACACCGCTTCGTTACCGAACACCGCGAATTCTACTTGGATAAGACAAGGTTTGAACATGCGTCACCCGAGGTAGAAGACTAGGCACTACGCCATGGGTCGCCCTGTAATTCCGATAAAATGTCAGAAAACAATAATTAATTTTGTTTCTCAAAAGTTTGAAATTTTACGAGCATAAATTGAACAAATAAACGTAGACTTCCGAAGCGATATATACTTGTTTGTCCAGCAACAAATAAGTATATATAAAGTGAACGCAACTTCATACTTCACGGAAACGAACCTAATATCGTGGCTAACTATTATCAAATATCTTATTCCAAGAAATGGAAGTTGCTTTCACTAACATTTTAAAGTAAATTTATAGATGTAATTGTCTCTCTTAAAATTATGTGAATCGTATGCGAATTTAAATTAGTAGAGACAAGTAAAGAAGATGTTGCATAAATCAGAAACCAATGTCGACTGATATTCACAAACCAAACCCATTATAAAATAACATGAGTACAAAAAATGTAAAAATATATGTGGCACACGAACACACACCTTTAGAGATATTTGAGTGATTTCAGAAATACGCAGCAAAAATACAGCAATTTTCAAAAGACGCAGCAGCAACAACGATCATGCGAATACCTATTAAAATTACCTTATTTTCTGGTGAGTTATTTTTCCATTGTAAATGAATAATGTAATATTCATAAAAAAATGATGGATCGGTTTCATTGACCATGACTATGATTAATTTGTGCTAAAAGTCAACCGATAACGGGTTAAAATACTTAAAAGAAATTTGAGCCACCAATGACGGCAATAAAATAAAACCGCTTCCTGCAAAAAAGAACACACACTTGTGACATCGGTGACGGACATTTCGCTCGTTACAATCACCTCCCCCTCCAACCACAAAGTGTGTGATGACTCCCATCATCGCGGACTGCTGCCAGGGTCATAATCGTCATAGTAATTGTCACCTCTACTGTTTCCTCCCGGCGAAGTCATTCTGTAGCAGCTTCCCGTCCACCAAACGCAGTCGCAGGCGTCGCTCATTACGTTTTAAAAGCCACGCAGTGTGCACCACCACCATCCTCTTCCTAATGGATGCTTTAATCTCCGTTATGTTTAATGAAGATACGTGAAGAACGACGCCCGTCGTAGCACCAGCACTGAATTACTGCTTCGCTGCCCGACCCGACCCGGCCCGGCCCGGCCCGACCTCGCGTCGCAGCCTCACAGTCCACGACGTGCTACTGCAACTCCACCAGACAGCAATGCAGTGCTCGTACAACACTATCGATTCAATGAACAATCCCACATGATCTTATTCGACTCACCTTCGATGAGTAAATGTTAGTGAGAATTATGCATTTTCTTGCACAAAGTTGGCATTCAAAAGTATTTATATACGAGCGATACCTATTAAACCCGTTCAAAACAATAATGATACTTATAACAAAATTGTCTGGAAGTTACGACAGAAATACGAAATACTTTGAAACGAAGTAGAGTCTTAATTATTACCCTAATCATTTCAGCCAATGGTGTCATTTACAGAACACAAAAAGGGCAACTTATAAGGTTGTTTTTAACCAGCAATGTACTTCCGGTAACGCACACATCAGATTTATTACTGACATATCACTTAATAAGATAATTCCTTCGTTTGAACCAAATTTTTCTTCCAACTTGGCATATAATCCCACCCCAACTACCTGTTTTAACAGAGTTGTATAAATGTACAACATAAATATTATAATAATAATAATTATTATTATTATTATAACTGCTATCTTGTTCTGTCCCTATTTATTGGCTACAAATATCTTTTATGACTAGGATTTTATGACTGACGTCATGATTCACTTTGAGAATAGTCACGTATGGTATGACTATTATATATTATGTAGGGCCTACGAGTATATCCTGGAATTGGAAGGAAATAAGAAGCCAGAAGGAAGAAGTTATAGAAACGTAGGTATACTGAGTTTTATTTCAAAATCAAATCACCTACTGGCACGATTTTAAAAACAGTTAATTTGAAAGAACTTAACACATTTTCGGTGACTTCAAGGTTAGCATTATCAGAACCCCCCCCCCCCCCNACGTAAGTATGTTGATTAAGTATTATATTAAGGGTTTTCGTGTCTGTTAATAACGTAAAATTTTTAAGTTACGTTTGATGTTTGAATATAAATGACAATAGCTTAAGAAGTTAGAGATAGCACAGTCTGTGCTTCTGTCAAGACGTAGTGACAAATCATTGCAAACATCAAAACATTTGAAATAACTTTAAAAATAGTAGATGTTTCGCGAAGTTAGAATGAGTACATTGTTTTATTTGAATTACAATAAATGCACCTAATCTCAAGATTAATCTTAAATTTTACTTAAATTACTGTGTTAAAATGTACCTTGTAACTGATATAATTGATGTAACGTTATTTATAGACGTTCTCATACCAGCGTCGTTATTAAATGATGTATCAATGAACTTGATTTGTTTTATTATTTTTTTCAATTCAGTGTCTAGTGCCTTTTACAGGACAATTAATTACAATGAAATTCAATATAGCACCATACACTATAATACAATGGTAATTAATATCATTTGGGAAGTCATTCTCTAGGTTTCTCCAACTCAATTTGGCAGTTTGTCATGTAAATTTAACTTATTTAGTTTTGAGATATTTAATAAATGTTTAATAGGATCATTTATTTAATTATCGATAATTTTCTCAAGAGGGACTGATGGAGTCTTTGGGCAGACGAGAACAATTATGATTTTCTTGGATCTGATGTTTCACCCAGGTGAAATAGAATGCATGGAGGGAGTGAGCATAGTTTTTCAAAGAAACGGTGTGACAAACAAGTGATATTTTGTTCAATATTATATGGAAATATTGCAAGTGAATTTTATTCCATGACGACATATACCTCTCCGTCAGCAGGTGACTTATATCGAGGGTAACTGCTTGTCTGTCTGTCCTTCCTTCGAGCGTCGCCAATATGCAACTATTATGCAGTGATGCTTCCTGTCAGAGAACTAACAGCTAAGTTAAGTGAGTTATTTGCTGGAAAGAACAAGTATAAGTAAAAGGAAGGAAATAAAGTGTCCTTATCGCAAAGTAAATAATTTATATTTTTACTAATCTGTTTCTGACTGTATTTCCTTGATTACCAGTCTCCCAACACACACAATAAAAATTAAAAAATCAGAAGAAATAAAACGAATGTCAATACCTTAATAATACATATTTTCTTAAAATATATAAAAAGAAAAAAATACAATTGAAGAGTAAAAACCATTATGAATAATTTATCGCTGAAATTATTTAGATTATTTGACCACTTTTCTTTAACAGTATTGTTAAATGAGAGAGATGGACTGTTTATTAATGTGAACAGCAACTTCTTCATTTAGTTAAGGTAGCAAAATATTATACTATATGGTCCAGTTTTTTCGGAGGGGTGGTGTAAAACGCAAAATTAACGTAGCATAAAATTTCATTTCCAATTCGACTATTGATCTTCAAACTCATTGTACTTCATTGTCTGTAGTCAAAATCCACTAGTTTCTAGACACTATCTGGAAAAAATGATACGTTCAGCGAGTTACTGTAATAGGTCATCCAGAAAGTATACAACGTTTTCATATGACGCGCTGTGTGATTTGCTTTTTCAATGCAAAAAACGTTCTTCCAATTGAAAACACAGTTGATGAGACTCGGATCTCGCAAAAAACTCGAAATAATGTGCCAGTCAATGGTGTAACATCATTCGTGTTCCCATCGAAAAAACAAAACAAGACTTGAGCTCCAATGAGGTGATAGCCACTGTGTTTAGGGATCAGAATGGTGTCATACTGATTGACAATGTGCTTGGAGGTACGACGGTCAATGCAGGAGGTTACGGTGAGACGTTTCGCCAGCTCCGTTGCGCTTAAAATGCAAACTATGTGACCTCCAGTCCATCGGGGTCGTCACCGTGCTACTTCAAGATAACGGATGTCCACTTTCCGCCGCGTTGATGCAATACTCTCCTCAGCAGTTTAATAGAGAGATTTCTGAACATCCATCGTACAACCCAGATTATGGAACCTAGTATACTCAAGTTGTCGAGAGTGTGGACACCAAAAGAACAAAGATAACGGACTCGAGTGGTGTATCAGGACAGCCACCACAAATATTTTAGAACAAAAACCCCGACACTCGTTAAGACTTGGACTACCTCAGGTTGTCGTTTGATATTAAAATCATAGTTTGGTAGCACTTACACTACCTTACGGGTGTGCCAACGCTATGGAAACAACAAAGAGACTACCGTAAAATGAATTTCGTTGAAAGTAGATTAAAAAATTAAGATTTCTTAGATAATTTATGCAATGTACTTTATTAATAGGAATATTAATTTTGTGTCCCTCTACAAAGGAAAAAAGGTTTTTTTTTGGGATAGGCTCTCCTAGAGGTATTTTGTCAAGTTTGGTGGTAGTCAATATAACGTATAAGATGAAAATATCACTAAGTCGAGTAATGTACGACATAGGTGGAATCAATTGAGTAGGTTGACAGTTCTCCCGAATTTGGTAACTTTTCGTACGGCAGCTAGACTTTAATTACAGCCTTTTTCCAAAACTGAATTTTTTTTAGTTAGTACGAAGTAGGGATACAAAATCGAGGAAAACGCCACGACAAATGTTTGAATTTGAATGGAGATTACGTAAACAATTAGCTAAAGCGTCATATACACTGTTAGTCAAATTAAGTATTAATATCTTTACAAATAAAATGTACAGAAAAACGTGGTTCACTGTCCGAAAACCCGCGTATACACAAATTGTGACAATCGGAATGTTGATTTTATAAAAGTAAGATAATTATTTGTCATTTGCAAAGTACCAAAAAAGTTGTGCGTAATAGTAAAATCCAAAATTTCTAATAAAAATAAAAAACTAAATTAAAAAATGTAATAGAGTGAACATAACGTTGAATTTTCAAAAACAAAATCATTTAAATTATAAACATTCTCACTTGTTAAAAAGAAATGTTAACATATTTGCAGGATTCATAAACCCAGAAAGTGGTATACTTATTCTTTGGTCAATTGAATCAAAAGAATTTCTCTGGAGTACGTTCATGTAGCTCAAAAATAATCATAAAAGTTTATGAATCAATTTTTTGGGGGTACTAATTTATTTTTATTTTTTATTTGTATAAGAAGGAATTTTTACAAATTGATCATACATTCTCTCAATTCTTTGTCTTTTCTATACATAAATTAGTATATTCACACGGTGGATAAGAGCCCATACTTCATTAGAGAAGAGAAACCAACGTTAGTAATTCGTCGAAAGCATGTCTCGCTCTAATGCCTTGCTAACGACCGTAAGAAAGCGTAGGGTGTGTAGTAAGAAACTTAGCCTTTGGATTCAGGAATTAGTAAGCACATCTTAGTAAAGCGCGTCCCACTGAGAGGTGAGAGAATTAATGAGCTGACATGAATGCAAGCATTGTGAGTAATGTACAAAAATGTGTGATGAAAAATATGCATAACGAGGGCGTTATTCCCTAGGGCATATTACATTATATACATAAATCTCAATGTTTAATACGTGGCCTGGTGTGATTATTTCATGGATATATACGAACAATGTATTAACATCGATTAAAAATAATTTAAAATGATTTAAAAAAATTTAAAACTATACATGGTTCGTTATCCCATAATTATCAGAAAATCATTATTCGCGGGTTAAAAAGGGTAATAGTGGTGAAATAATGTGGGAGCAATACCTTAAGAAAATGTAATAGAAACAACTTTTAAAAAATTATTTACTGTAAGAACTACAACAAGTAGATAGAGAATGCGTTCGACAGAACAGCGTTTGTAAAACACACAACTGCAAATCCAAAACGTTTGTTGGTAAATTCTTATTTATATTAAGATTTTTATTGTTCAACGCACACCTCAAAACGAAGCACTATAACAGAATGTATGGAAGAAGTTAAAACTTTTGGAAAGAAATCAATCGCATCATCATTTATCCATAAATTATTTCATGACTTACATCCCCTATTTTCCTTTTGTTAGACCATAAAACATTCGAATCTACGTTCAATAAGTCTTGTAGTGACATATTGAAAATAATAATGGAGGACTGAGTGATCAATAAAACGTTAAACGAATGTCAAGTAAATAAAAGTTCTTAAAATGGAAAGAACATTTAACGATTCATCAATTTAACATTTTTGAAACTTTTGACAAAAATTTATCATTACAAGTAAGATAAACGTATCATTAATTTACGTTAGCATTGTATAATGAATATCCAATAAAACGATGTATTGTTCTTCATCTGCAAATTTATTTGAATAAATTTGAAACGTTTTTTTTTCTCACTTGTTCCCAAGTTTAAACCAATTGCATTAGGAACAGCTTCGGATTATGATAAGATCCTTTTGTGTATTTTTTTGGATTTCGATTCTTTTGTACATTTTAAAATGTTCACAAATTATTTTTCTTCTCTATTACGGCAAAAGCGGCATCTAAGTTTGTACAATTGACTAAACAATGATGGCCACAGCTGCCCATTGTGGGAATTGTGCTTGTGAGGGCAATCGCGGGCAAGCGGAGGGCAGTTTCTGTCAGCCATCTCGCTGAAGGGGTGGGGTGACTGGACACGTAGTGATGGGTGACAGAAAAACACTGCCTAACGCCTTCTTATCGCCGTAACAACCGTGTAGATTGTGTTGTGGTTTTTCAGACAAGTTCTTATCTCTACCCACATTTACCTCTACCTACGCTCTTCGCGGTTGTACACACTAGACCTAATCATTCGTCTAGTAGCAAATCGCTTGTCAACTCTGCACTAATGGTTTATCTGTTCTTTGTTCCTCCGCAACACCTCTCACGAAAATACTAGTTTTCATGTTCAGCCCCAGAGTAAAATGTCTTTCGCGTTGAGAGTCTAAATCGTTGAGAGAGAAAAATGGAGATGTTCAAAACATGTGTATGGGTTTTCATATGAAGTGAGCATTGGATATATAATTCTTCAGGCACTGATGTTTGAATGGTCTGCGTTGCGGTTTCATAAGCTCCTGTGAGCAAGTTCGGTCTAGTTGTCAGATATGAAAATACACACACAGAATATCATATGTTCAAAAGCTTTCTCAAAGTTCTCAAATATTGTTTGACAGAAAGAATCTCATTAATACAGCATTAAAATAGACTTCAGGCTATTTGAATACAAACATACGAATTGCCATCATGGTTTTTCTAAAGGCCTAGAAAATAAGTGGATTTCGGGATGCGAATCCTACAAGAGCGTGTTTTAAAATTGTCGACAGAAAAAAAATCCACTTCTATATAAGTTGACTCAAGTGCTTTTTTAGAATATTTGCCTATACGTTCTGATGGAGAAAGTAGAATTTTTAAGAACCTACCTTGTTTCATGGACTCTAGTTTCATGGAAATGCAATGATATCGGAATTAAATTCCTGAAATGTTTCAATATTAAATAAAAGTAGCGATAATTTCTCTAATTTTGTGTACCTGATTGTAAATACTTTGATACTTCAATTTTTTCGTGATGAAATGAGGTCAGGATTCGTATTAGACCACGGATGTATTGCGGATGCGTCCGTTTTCTCTTCTCTCTTTCCTGCCTCTCCTACTACAACGTGAGCGTGGAAATGCTTATACCATATGAGCACAGAAAATACTTTCTATATTACCTGAGTACTTGCACATTTTATAATCTGGTGTACAGTGTAGTAAGATTTCAAAAATTAATTGTACTTTTGTGATTCGTCATACATAACTAGAATGTGGGTGTTTATGCTCACAGTTTATTATGATCATGGGTTTTATATGATTTAATAACCAAAATTTGTTTCCATTTTAACAACGTATTATTCTAACGAATAGAAAATCAAGGTATAATCACGTGACTTACAATCGTATATATTAAGAACTAAAATACTACGAACTATAATTAGCATCATTGGACGTCACCTGATGGCTAGCAACAGCCACCAATATACAAGATCTGTGTAGAGATTCGACTTGATGCTGGTCTAATCATTTTTCTCGAAATTGACGCGGTTCATCATTTTGAATAAGTGAGCAGGTCCGGTGCGATGATACGAATTCAACGTCACAACAACTTCCGTGAGAAAAACAAGTTTGACAGCCTTTCAATGGGCAGTTTAATCACAATTTCAAAGGAATTTGAACAATTTGTACAAAATGGATTCGTCTTTGTATGAATTTTAGGGGAAAGATAATTCATTTAAAAAGCAGCCTCAAAATATGTCAATAACCATTATAACTCAAGAGCCAACGGAGATGATTAATATTCAGGTATATAAAAGGAAGATAACAGAGATCAAGTCTCAATTGCAACCCTCCAAATCGATTACACAATCCAAGTGGAGGCACAAGGGGAAGAACCATGAACAGGTCGCAAGGTGAGAATTTCATCTCCCTCTCGGAGATTCGTTTGTTTACTCCCTCATTTTTATGACTCAAGGGGAGAGCTTCTACCACGAGTTCTCTTGCTGCAACCCTCTACATCCCGTTCTTTTCCACTTTCACATTCACTCAAGAGATTTTTTATGCATTAAAACGGCTGAGGGAGAAGCCGACAATTTCAACTTTCCTCCCAAGAGCTGTTCCACATCGTTATAACGCCTGAGCGGGACCGATGTGCAGTAGGGAGTGGGAATAGAGAATAGGGAGACTGGGTGGAATGAGGGAGCAGGTGGGAGTCGTAGAGTTGAAGACGTTGCTAGAAGGGAAAGTGGGATCTAGTGGGAAACCTGTAGTGAACTCTACACAGCATAGAATGGAATGTTGAGAGGTTTTGAGTGAAGTAATTCGAGTCTAAAGGGCTGACGAGAGTTGTTGCAGAATAGTGATGGAATTCAAGAGGTACATTGGATTGTAAGGGTCATAGTGTGAATGGCTCTTCAGTTCAAATTTTGGTTCTAATGAAATCGAGTTCCACAGAGCAGGATGGATTTGGAAGCGAGGAATACTGACTCGAGGTCTGGATTCATTTCCAAGAAACAACTTATTGACTACTGAAAACCATTCAACCAATTTCTTATCTGCAATAAAGAAAAGCTCTGTGAAATTTTGAAAAATTGCCAACTCCTATCGGCCAAAGAATAATTTTTGTTTCATATTTATTCGTGTAATATGCCAGACTTTATCTCGTCAAAATTAAAAATTTATACAACTAAGGGAGGATGACCCAGCTTAAATTGTTTAGTACTTAGAAGTACCTCTTTTTACACATTTAAAATAAGAATGTTATCAACCCATCCTTTATAAATGAAAAAAGGACAAATTATATAATCTTCCAAATGAAATCCAGCTTCGTTTAAGACATTACAACAATTTTTGGTGAGATGGGAACATTGTTAACAAAAAAGTGTGGGGAGAAACTTAAACATATTTCAGAAACTAATTATCTTACAACGCCTGTCAGAATATCACTGTTTTTGTTCTTACATAAGCTTTCTTTGAAGTCATTAAAACATCCAAGAGTTGCTTCTTGCAATAACTAGCACAAGAAAACTAAAAAATGGTTTTTATGTTTTTGGCAATAATTAACATACGAATATTAACTTACAATGTCTCACGTCATTGGGTTATTGATGCTAGTAATTTACTTATTTAACTATTCGTCTAGGATCAAAATCTGAATATAAGATCAAGAAACATAAAAATCACAAATTTCAATTAAAATAATGGGAGAACATTTTTGTAATTACTTACATCACCCAATTAAATTGTTATATTCTTTAATTTTTCCTCTCCTGAACTGTGGGAGTCCTGAGAGAGTATTTTCCCTTATTTTGTCATTAATGAGAAACGAATTAACCAATATTCTCTTATTAAATATTATATAATTTCATTCATGACATGTTAATACTATAGTATTTATGTATTTAGAAAGGTGATAGCATCATAGCTCGTCACAAAGTCTTCCTGGGTTCAATTCCCAGTGGGGTCAGAGATAAATCGCACTAAAAAATTAATGTCCCAGTTGTTATAGCTGTGACTACTGAAAAGCGAACCTTCTTTCCTCTATTCACTTTCTCCTGGTATCAATAACTCTAGTACTAACAACTCCTACTAATCCCTCCACGGGGGCCAAGTTGTAAGTAAACCAAGCTAAGCGGCCCACCTACTAACAATGACCTACCACCCAACTCCTACCTCCTATCGCTCCATGTAGATAAGCTTCAATAGCTCGCTACATTTCCCATTTACAAATACTACAGTAATAAAATTTATGTGTCATTTAGCGACGTCGCAAATTGGTGACGAATCTTTGTGATTGATCTATATTTTTTAAGATGAAAAAGGTATAAGGTTGACAATTTTACGATATAATTATGACGGACGTAAACTGTGCAATGAATTATCCATCTTTGGACACTCCTGCGAAGAATCAAAAGGCCTCCCAATCCATTTCCAATCACACCCTTACCGTATTCCTCCTTCACAGTCACCGCAGCGGAGTTCACAGTCCATAAAAGACGACGGGGCGGGCAGCTGTAAAATTTTTCGACGCACCGATAGAATTGTAATGTGGCTCAGGTGGAGGCAACGTGTCCGACACGGCAGGAGCTTTGCTCCATTCGCTTTCTCTTGGCAACCTCACCCTTTGCAAACGAAAGCCTTTCGCTCGACTAGGGAGCTCAATGTCGATGCCATTGCCTCACTGTGATTGGCCGTTTGAATCGGTCACCCTCGCGCACTTCACATACAATCGGTCGCTGCACACAGACCCCGGATTGTCGTTCGAGATAAGCCACGGATTCAGTAGCTCTAAAACACTGCGAATTTCAATGGGTTGGACAGGATTAAACTGATTCGTGAGTGGGAAAACGTTTTTCCTGATTTAATATAAAAAACGTTAATCAAATTCTTTCTCGTTCATGACATGAAACTAGAATTGATTAAAAAAATAATCCTGAAAAGAAAAGTGAGGTTTCAAAGGTTAATGATTATTCCAAAATTTGGTCACCAAATATGAATTTAAAAAAATAATTTTGTCATTATTATACCGTACAGAATCAATGTGCATCTCCCATAAAATACACCCAACCAAACCTTTTTTGAGAAATTTTTGAGATATTGAGAAATATAGTATAGATTAACCCTTATTGAATCGAATACAGTATAAAGAACATTATTCATTTATTTCTCCATTACTTACTCCATAAATAAAAATCTGAAATTAAATTATAAATTAAGATATATATTTTACTACCATAGAACTTCAAACAAATTATCAACATCTTTCTATTAGTATTAATCTCTTATCAGAAAAAATTCTTGCGGTTTCGCCAATTATTTATTAATACTTTGCCAACGTTTGGGTAACGAACGTTACCTCCATCAGGCCTATACAAAACAGAAACCAATTTACGGCTATTTCATCATTCATAATGAAACCTATAAATATTATCCACAACTTCAAATAAGATAACCCGATACAACTTTTACCGTAAATTATATAAAAACTTAATAACATTAGTGAAGAAAACTACATACCTTAGTAAAACTACTGTCACACACATTCTCTCTAGCTACCAACACATATATAAAAAATAATTTATGCTAAAACTTGTAACGAGTTGTCGTAAATGAAGTAGTGTATTGTATTTATAGGTTCATTATGAATGTTGAAATAGCCGTAAATTGGTTTCTGTTTGTCTAGCCCTGATGAAGGTAACATTCGTTACCGAAACGTTGGCAGAGTAATAATAAATAGTTGGCGAAACCGCAAGAATTTTTTATGGTAATTTCCAATGGCTGATAACATCACAGTGTTAGTCTCTTGCATGTTTTCACTATTCTTTGGAAATTATTCGGTGTGGAACAAAATTCTTCTGCAACAATGGCTACTTTTTCAAAGTCATCCGATTACGTCTTCTGTGTATTTGTGAGTGAAAGTGAATACATATGAATTTCTGCATTGTCTTGGGAGTCGGTACTACCCTCAGTCACATGAAAGGAATACATAAACATTGACTTTCAGTTCACTATTTTTAATCATTTATAACTAGAACATTACAGGGTGATTCATATACATCAGACTAGGGTGGTGTGTTCGAGTTGAGACGAATTTGGCTCTAACTCAGCTGCTTGCTTAGTGATGGCAGATAGATGAAAACTATTAAAGAGCAACTTTTGGATGTTCGATCTTAGTTCTCGAATTAAAGTAACTAATGTAACTATTTCAGTAAGTTGAGGACTTTGCATTGTCGACAACTTTCATACATTTCGCTGGTAATTCTTTCATTACATCAAAAAGGAAACTCAAGCTCATATTGTTCTTTACTACGTACCACAAAATGTATTTACTCCAGCTCGCAAGAGTAAACCTAAAAACTCTAGTCAGATTAATCTCAGAAAACGGCAAAAATTAAATTAATTACTTAATGTTGGTTATATTTGAATGTGAGTTTTCGCTATTTTACCAAAACTCTTCATTAATATAATATATGAAGTTTATTACTCTCTTTATAGAGTAGGACAAGCAATAGAACGAGTCACATTACCTACCCCTTCACCTCGGCGATGCCTCCTCAATGAACTCTTATTTCGAAGCCACCTATTTCACTTCACTGATTTGCACAATGAAGCTGATGCGCTTTGCCTCGTATTACTCTCAGCGTTCTAAAATGGTTAGGGAATATATATTAATTTATTCGCATAACCATAAATAGTAGTTTTATAATGTTGAAATATCAACTTACAGTGAACATCTCTGTCAGAATTATGTTAGATTTGAGTGAAAACGATCTCAAGTTCTTATTCACTTTACATGGTTTTAATAGATCCCCGTTGTTAACAAATTTACAAATTATCAATAATATTCCCTGGCAATAAAATTTCTATTATTATACGTATATACAAAAACTAGTAGTTTCCCACGGGTCTTCACGACGTAATACGTATATTTTATTTGAAACACTATGTTCCTATAGAAAATAATTACAAGAAATTGGGAACTCATTTCGTAATTAATTCTATATCATGATTTTTAATTATAATATAGACCACATTAACGACCCGGTAAAAATGACATTTTGTAAAGATTTCAGTACACTTCTTGTGAAACTTCTAAGAATGAATGCTTCTTATGGATATACTTTTTAAAGTTACCTCCTTATGAGATTTTTCAATTCATTTTTCACATTCCTTTCACGAAATAATTCATGTATTTTATTTGAATCATGCCTAACTACCTTACTCAAATTTTAAGTCTTATTTTATTTTTGTCTCAGTTATTTGCCTTAATTGAAAACGCTGAACTATTAATACAAATTATTTTAAAACACATATGTAAACACAGTTCGAAACAAAAGTATCTATTACCAAACATTATACACATTGTAAAAATATTAATATTAATTAGTTACGTTTACGTAAATTAATCAACATTATACTCAACACAAAATATTGTTGTGGAGAAAACAAAAATTTACCATTACATATAATTAAAAATTTATGTGCATTCCGGCTCCATCTAAATGTAATTCTTGATTTTTTTGACATTCATAAATGAGTGAAAATATACAAGTCTAAACTTGAGATTTTTAAAAGACATCACGATTAACTTCATCACAAGGAAATGTTGCTAAATACAAAAAGTTACACTAATTTATCTATAAACCATCGTGACAATATGCTCATTTGTCATAGAAAGCGGTGTATTCTACCAGTAACTGTTAGTACAGTGTAAGAAATTACACGTTTACTCCCAAGTACAAAGACCTTCGTAATGTTTGCATTATTTTTAAAACAACTCAAAATGTATAAAAATAGAGTTACACGCATTGGGTTCTGAACATATTATTCGTCACGGTACATTCATCATAAATTTATTGTGCGGATTTCTTTCTCAAACATGACTTCCCATTGAAAGATTACGAAGTGTTCAACCATTACCTCCTAGATACATGAAGCCTGCTAAGCGTACGTGTGACGGGAAGACTAAAGAAGCTAAGCGCAGACCTACAGTTGATCTTACGCAAATACCACATTGACTGTAGGATCTGTATCCCCATACTAAAATTATTGTAGTCTGTGTTTCAATCCTGTCTGCAACTTGTATGTGTGGTATCAATCTTGATCAGTCCTCGTGCGAATCTGCGATTAAAAGAGGGTTTTTAGAAATATTGAACTATTATCTCGCAAATATCTAACGCGAAACTCTTTTTAGAAGAAAATAAGGGACATAATCAAACTCAATAAGTTTTTACGAATAAACAATACCCCACATGCCATATAAAATACAATTATGTGATTCTTCAATTTTTTTCGATAGCTTAAGAAAATCAATCTAGAATTCGAAATTTTATTACTCCGAAACGGTCCACCTACCGCAAAAATGTTTCACATAAAGGTTAAATGTTATTTTTATTAAAGTAATATGACTTTAATAGAAATTATATTTTTTGATTGATACAGATATTAAATGAAAAAACGAAGTTACTGCAAAAAACACATTTTTGTGTATTTTTCTCAAACAAAATATTTTTGAAATATCATAATAGGATAAGATGGTTTAGTACAAATATTATATCAACAAAAAATTTTGGTTTCAAAAATGATTTTCATGTACAATTAATCAGAGACTTTTTAATCTCCAAAATGGAGATTTCCGTTTCATTTTTGTGTAAAAATTATTTTCATGGCGTATAAAATAGGTGTTCTAATAAAGCATTTTTTTTCGATAAAAGCGATATAAATATTATTTTTTGTTTTAAAAAATGGAGTCAAAATTTCGGGATGTAACGAAAATTTGTCCCCTAATTGTTTTCGAGGCGAATTAAAAGAGCCTTGAACTAAGTTTCTAAGCCGCCGGAAAGTGCCTCACAATCAGTCAGTGACACGGTTGCTTATAGTATGTTAGATATAAAAATGAAATTATGGTTAGAATTTATTTTATGTACTTAATCTGTTTCATTCAGTCCATTTACATGTAACTTATTTAATATTATGCAGTTAAGGTTCATTTAGATATCCTATACAAATGTTATTGGGAAAGATTCATTTATCCATAGAATAAAGAGATTGAGTATTGTAGAAGTGTTATCCTCGGAGTTGGCGGTACTCAGTCTAAACTTCAGTTTGAAGTCACGAGTTTACGTTCATTAATAGAGTAGACTGACACCCTGCTGATGCCGGGTTTGAGATTTCCGGGTCAACCCGAAGGACAAATCGACAAGACAATGACGTTGTCACATCATTTCATTTTTGCACCGAGGCCAAAGAATTGCAGAGCTCAACTTAAACAGTTTTATTTAAAACTTAAACAGAGCTCAGCTTAAATAGTAAGATTAATTAACGCAAAAAAATAAAATTTTTAAACACACCTATCCCTCTATAACCCGTAACGGTACATCTTCAATAATTTCATACTGCTGTCCCCTTAAGGGTTTTGTTGCTTTTCGGAAAATACACGGATACATTTTTATACCATGCCTTCATACCCTCATACACTGATTGGTAGCGTGTAGGGATTACAGTGACAAATGTCAGGTTAAAAATCACCCTATAAAACATACACCATAAAAGTATTCCGTTACGCAAAGGCTGGAGCCCCCCCCCCTCTTCCCTTTCGTAACGCAGTGTAATGATTTCACAATCGCCTCTCTCCCAGAGTGCTCAATTTATGGGCGGCCTCTGTGGCCTTTTATGGGGTAGTTTAACCTGAGAACTTTGGCATAGATTGATGTTGTAATGTTTGAATTTGTACGTATCAAGTTTCCTTTCAGAAGCCCCGATATTCAGATCCACATAAAATAATGACTAAACCACGAGAAAAAAGCAATTATAGTAATAATACAGTTATCAAGGCAGTATTTAAAACTCTAATGCTAACAATACGTTGTTACTGACGTTGGCTTAGTGTCAATGTTCAATTTAATTTAATCACCAGTGTGTTTAAAGAATAGTACTTTACATGAAAGTTTCTTTTGAGAATTGTTTATCAGTGAGTCACAGGTGTGGATTTTTAAATCAATGCATGTTTAAAGAATGGTGTTGTAGGATTAATATCTTTCACAATGTTTTACCAAGTTCTAGTTTAACAATAGTATCAGTAGTAAAAACTTTAAAGTATATGAAAGAAATTTTGATATAAAAATTGTTGGTATGAGTATATGCTTGGAGAGCATTGTGATCATCATTTTATCGTATTTTCGGCCATTTTTTAGAAAAATGTAGTAACTTCAGTTTTTTACAATCACGACAACTTTGTATGACCTAATGAGTATGTTTTCCATCAAAATAGTTCAAATTAATAAATTCAATAGTTTTACCGAAAATACATTCTTTATAATACTGTATTCCGAAAATGCAGTCTATCTTTAACTTTACATTTTTTCGTATATTTGTGATATTGATTATTCTGAAGAAACTTTCTTGCTGTTATTTATTATCTGGGTTATTAACGTAAAAAATCTACCACTATTTCACCACGAACCACTAAGAACCACGAACTGAACTATTAGGTAAATTACGTTTTAACGGCACCATTTTGTTAATTCATGTCACGTCATTGGAAGCATTGTTTACCTGAACTATCTACTCAGTACACCCAATAGTGGATACCTATATTTAATAATTACCTTTATGTGATAAGATGGTTTATGATACATTTTCACCTAACGTTAATTGACGACTCCGGTTTCTTTAACCAATTTTAGTTAACTCACACTTGTTAAGACACAAATATAAATTCACGAGAGATATATAACATCACATATTAAACAACTTTACAATGTTCTTCATAAGCAGAAATGACATAAAAGAGAACACGCAAAAACATGTTTACACTCTGTTTGTGTCACCGCAACAACTGAGACACTGTATCTACATTTTCACAGAACATAACACGGCATGATTCGTCAAAGAGAATGTATCGAGGTAATTTTCCATCTTCTGTCGGACGTTCCCGAAAGATGTATTAAGTAGACGCTAGCAAGCAGTATTTTGGCGAACATGGCGCGCAGATTGAAATTTTGTTTCAGGAATGACGCTCAATGCTCGTCAAAGTGATTTGGGAACATTATAAATGCACAAAAAGCAATAAACTCTCAGGAAAGAAAAAAACGTATTTTACAAGGGAAGAAAACAATCCAATGTTTCTTATATGTAATAGAAACGTAAATATATTCTCAATACCAGTATCAATAGCATAAACTACAACTTAAGATGAAAATAGTAGACTTATGTTTCAATATGTAATATTCCATATGGTAGACAAAACAATGTGGTATCTAGATTTCATTATGAATTTCATGTAGCCTTTATTGCAACTTATGCCTCAGTACTTGTGCTTACCGGTCTATCCTGAAACCAAATATAATGAGTGTGAGAGCACATCACTATTTTGCGTCTTATTGTTAGAATTAAATGGGAACAAGTAATAAGGAGATTATGGTTACAAGAAATTAAGATTGTGATAAACTGTTTTAAACCATTTTTTTCTCATTACGTCTCATTATTATTTTGTTCCATTTTGCGGCCCGAAACCACCCGTAGAACAGTCTTGAACCTACAAAACAAAAAAACAAAAAAGAAATCTTTTACACTTACAACATGAAGAAAATATGAGTTATTCCATAAATTTAAGTGTATCTCGCTATAGGTCACCGGGTATAATTTACTTTTTCCTACAGACCCCTAAGGACTCGGCGTTAGGGATTCGTCAAAGTAGAGCTCTACATGTTTGTCAGTACAAAAACGTTAAGATTTCGTATCTTAAAGTATATATATATACTAAAACGTGTGAACCAGTGAAAGTGATCTATTTCAAGAGATTATAATGAACATTGGGCGGGGTCAGTGATATGAGATTCCTAACCCCATGTTTTACCCATCCAGAAATTTTGTTATTATCGATTGTTTGTCAGGTGACTAACAGGCGTTCACCATTGCAGCGTCTCATGAAAACGGATTAGGTGTCAACGGTAGAACGCAAGGACAGCAGAGCTCTGGTAGACGTGTTTAATTTTATCTTTCTGTATTGTAGTTTTTGTTTTTCTGCTAAGATTTAGTATTTCTATCAACTGGTTTTGTATATAATCAAAAGCGAAATATACTACTACAATTAATGTCCATTATATAATCAAATTAAATAAATAATCAAAGACAAACGTTAAAGATTGTTAATGTTTTATAATTTATTTAAAATTGTATTATATATTGTTTTGTTTATTTTATTATCGCTATTGAAAAACCACACTCGTTAGTCTCATAGCACTGAAACCGAAAGGAACACGTGGTCGGAATCATCAGGAAATAAATTTGTGAACCCCTTCCTGTCATCAGAGAACAGGAGCCATTGTGACGACTTTGATCTTTGAGCACGGGGTGCAAAGCTAATTTGTGCGCGTGCTCCTTCACTTAACACCACTACAATGGAGTGAATATCATTTGGAAGTATCGGGCGTTACCCTTTTGTCGCGAGATATGACTTCGAACTCCCTCACTTACAATCAGGATTTCGACCTTTGAAGCCAGTGTATCAACTCACACACACACACACACACACAAAAGAAGTAGTATTAAAATAGTTCGTACAACCAATAATTTTGAAATAGTTCAAAACGCGACGGAAAGAAGTCGTCACAAAAATTCAACTTACTGGTGTAATTCTGACAGATCAGCGTTTGAAAAACTTCGTTTCGATGGATGGAAATGGAAATCATCTCGCAGTTTTATCTTTGTGTTGTGGTAACTGACTCCCAACTCCAATCATTACGTTGGGAATTTTCGTGATATTCCACTTATCATTTGCTGTAAGTAATCCAAGACACATAAGACAATAATAAAATCATTTCCTTTAAGTCATTGCGATGGCTGAAACGCCAGGATCTGTCCTGGCGTTATCCGGATATACAGATATTATTCAAGATTTCGACCAATGGAGGCATATGAAGTAGAATGAAGAACATATCCATGAATATTTATTTCCATACAACAAAGGTAAATAGAAATTCAAAACATATGCTCTCCGTATATAAAAATATATTTTTTTAAATAGGGTCTTGCATTAAATATTTATTGATGAAGAAAAGTTTTTTCCATCCTATAGGTAACCATTAAGTTACAGATCAACAGAATAAATAATGCTTAGAGAAACAATTTAAGACAAATAAATAACAAAAGAATAAATTAGAAGAAATAATAGAATACGAAGTGTTGACTGTTTAATGAATATTGAATGATATTTTGAGAGGTGAGAAACATGAGAAAGAAATATCAGTGGGAATAAAGGAATTAAGGAAAATAGTTCTCAACATTAAAAAAACCTTTCACTCTGAGCTACTTTTGATTTTTATACAAATCTACGTTTTTACTCCGAGCTTCATGAAATTTTGTATATTTGATCTTCATGATACGAGGGATGATATCACTGTCTACTATGCCGTTTAAGTTCAACTTTAGTCATCATGTGGATAAAACGCCACTAGACGTTGCAAAGGAAAGAGGTGAAATTTTAAAACCATCGATCCGATCGATATTAGTAGTCATTGAAGTAGACGAACAGCTCCCATGGGGTAAGAATCACCTAAAACCTCTAGAAGCGAAATGGGATGTGGGTGTAACAACTCGAAAAAGGTGCTCCTGACGTCCAAACTGAATGGTGAATACAGTTTTAGAGGTCACAGGTGAATGATGACACCGATGTGTAACCAATTCATGCACCCGAGCAAAACCGGGTATGCTCAACCTCATTCCGAAGGTTAATTTCATTAAAGTTTTAGTTGGTTGTTGAAACTTGAATGGAAGTTAATTTAATATTTAAAAAGTTAAAACTCTCAATTATTCAAGGATTCTTTAGTTAGTCAAGCACGCAATAGTTTATTATAACATAGGTATAGTGTAGGTAGGCTACACTAGGTAGCGACGATAAATAAAAAATAAGATAATTTAATGTTTATTGTACTGTATTGTTTATTGTACTTGAAGTAGCAAGTGAATATATTGTAAGATAACATTGAAAAAGGTACATTTTTCTTTTGATGAAATTTAACATTCAATTTTCATCTGAGAGGGCTAACGTTTCCTCTGCAAAATGTATTCTTTAGGTGAAGCCATCAAATGGTATTGGTTTATTGTACGTCACATGCAATGAAGTTACGTTCTAAAAAAGTAAAGAATTACAACGTACACAAGATCGTGAAATAAATACAAGTAATAGTAATGCTTTTTCCATTCGGGTTCGTTTACTCTGTAGATTTTGAATTCAAGGTCTGTCCACGAATCGGAAGGTGGGTGCAGAATTGAGGAAAGGTCCACAAGCTGCAAAATGACTGGATCTGTTTACATTATGCATGTCCTTAGCAAATTAGAAACCCTAATCCCAGTGTGAACTTAATTACATGACCATGGTACGAATCACCTTACCTGAGTAAGCCTTGTTCCCTATGCTGCGTCACCAAATGTTTTCCTTTGGGCAGCAGAAGGCAGTTGATTCCAATTTCACGTCCTTCCGACGACACATAGCGTGGGAATCTAAGACGGTATTGAGGGTTTCTTATTATTTATTTCTTATTCATTAAAAGATAACTAAAAGCTTTCAAAATTGTCATATACATGGCGTTAGTTAAGGTTTTCAAACTATTTTTTTATTTACTCGTATCTAATTAAATTTCATTAAAATTGGAACAGATAAATAATAAATAATAAAAAGAACATTTTGGCTTGAAAAAAATCATCGCAACTGGCATAAATTATTCAAATGACACCTCGTTTCTTTAGACTGTAAAAGTGAAAATTATGTGTGAAAAGTATACCCAAAGTTTAATACATTGAAGGAAAACAAATATACTTCTATAGTTCGTCATAGTTTGGTCAAATGTATCCAGTTGATGAAGCAAAACGTGTACACACGACATACCTTAATTTTTATTAAGTGATAGCAGGCACCCTCCAATTGCAACTTTAATCTTTTGTGTTGATAGCGGAAATTCTGGTGAACCAGCACATTTCAGCCATCTAGATTTAGTGGCAAATATCTGAGCACACCTCTACATCTCACTTCTCGCAACCACGTCAACCCTCGCAGCACCGCCTGACAGCAGCACTGTCACGCCACGCGAAGAGCGGACGTTCGCCCTCAGCGACGACGCGTCGGTGGCTAAACTGCGAAAGGGGTGAGACAGGGGAACAGCGTGGGAGGAAGGGAAGGGCGACTAAGCTAATTGCTAACGCCATAAATCAAGTAGAAAGGCAGGGGAAGCTGCTAGCCACGCCGCACCATGCAAACGCAAAGCGTTCACTGCACCTTCCTTGTCTGTTACCCAACATCCTCAACTTCCTAAAACGTGAGAGAGGAAGTTGAACTTTCTATAGGAAAACAGTTTTGTCTTCACATCGTGATAGGAGCCAGTCACATTAGCAGCTCCTGTTCAATATGGCGCAATGCTCTCGTTATCTCAATGTAGTGAATGGTAAAGTTTGGCGTTGCCAGATTTTGACACAAGTTCATAACCAGTGTGTCACATACGATTAACATTTCCAACACGGGTTCTCTCGGTAATCATTCAAATTCAAGACATAGCTAATTAAAAACTTTTTTTTAAAGAGCAGTACAGCTCGATTTATGCGGAATTATTCAATTCTACAGGAATCCAGATACTGAATATCCAAATACACGGAAGAGGATTACTAAAGTTATCACATGTCATTTTGAAAATGGCGTAATAAAAATATTTAAAAACTTTTTAAAGAGTATCTTTTGTCGTTTAGATAACTGCCTCTATTTCTCCCAAACCACCTTCTTCACTTTAAAGTTAATTTGTTCACGCTATTTTTAACAAATACAACGTAGGAATAGAATTAATTTTAAACTCCTATTCAAGAAACTCGTGTTAACTATATCCTGACAATCTGAGACGGGACCGAAAGTGGAGGATAAAAGTTGTACTGAGTGAGGAAATGAAAACGCACTCAAGTATCTTCCGATTAAATTTTTTTATTGGTTTCGTGAACAGACAAGTAAGTTTTTTCACAGTTACTTCAAAACCCGTGAAATACATATGACATTAAAATATGAATTAATTTGCACTAATAATTGAGAAAAATTATAACTGAAAATATAATAATTACATTAAAATACTTCAAATCTAATTGCATTTCAGTCAACTCTTACAAAAAATGGTGTCGAGAGATTTGTTGCAAGATCTGAATCCTAATAAACCTATGTTTTGCCCGGTATTCTTCGGTAGCTCTTTTCCAGGTTCCTCCAAGTACTTTAACGTATCATCATCTCATCTCATAATCGAACGACAAACACATCATTTTTTATTCAATATAAGGTGTACCCATACTGTATCATTTACCCATACTGTATTAAAAATTAAATATTTTTTATAAATTTATTATAATGTCTATAATAGTTCTATGTTTAAACAGCTTTCAGATATCGATCACAGATGGCAGCACTGTTCACGTAAAACCATAGACTTACATATGATTTAGACCTAGCTATCACTGCCGTGGATTTTGATATAGAAGGTACTGTTAGGTATCGTCCTCTCTCTCGTACACCCGCTTGGAGGAGAGAAGGTATCGTGCGCATTGTCTCGTGCACAGCAGTCAGTAATCAGAGAGGAGAATCGAGTTCCCCCACCCGTCGTTGCGCGAGAGAGACAGAGATACCAATCTCCGTTTTCCGCTTCGGATAACTGCAGTCAGAGTGACCACAACATAACAGGCTGCGTGTTCACGTACGCGTTGATGTCATTAGCAAAACGACAAACATGTTATTTTGTTAGGAATTTTAGGATGTTTAATAATTGTAATAAAAATTATCTCACTCTCTAGCCATTGACTCAAAGGTGTGCGCAATCACCATTTTAACGTAAATAACGACACAGATGTCGTTGTATGGGAGATATGCATGAAGTAATGTAATGAAGATCCGGAAAGAGTCTGGAGGGGAATCCCAACGAGCTTGAAGGGGTGAAACGAGTCAAATGAATAAAATAAAATGAAAAAATGAAATATAAAATATAGTATGTAAATCAATAATGTCGAATGTTAATTAATGAATTCTAGATTAGCCACTAATGAAGCCATAAAAATGGCAATCGAATGTCGAGTGTTCGGACCTGCTAGTACATTTTAAATTGGTCATATCTTAGTACAACATTATGAGGTGGACACAAAAAATCATTGGGATGACCACAGCCTATCCACCCCTCCCTTTAGTTACGCCACTAAACTAAAAGAGGCCAAAAACGTGAAGAAAACGTTGAAGATAAGTTATTTTTTTAGGATTATGAAAATGAATAGGGTTTCAACAGCAGTATCTGAAACTTTTCAGTGCACTGCGATATAAATAATGTTGGATCCGCTGAAGGGTTCACGACATGTTATCCTGGCGCGTATTCAACAGATCAGCGTGCCCACTACGCACAATTTCCTTTGCTAAAGGTCTTTCTATTCTAGTAAAAGCCGTCACGTACGAGAAAGATGCGCAACCAAAATAATGCACAACGCTCGGTATTGAATTTCATAGCATCCATACAAATTAGGATTCTTCTTTAGTCTTGTCCTAAGTATAATTGAATAAGCTTTCTTTTTGAGTGTAATTAAAAATTTTTAAATTGTCTTAAATTTGTCAAAATTATTATTTAGAAAAAATTAAGAGAAATCACTAATAAACTGTTTTGAAAAATAAAACAAAAAGAAACGAAATATTTTAAGGTAATACAACACAGAAGTACATGGATCTAAAGGAAGAAAAAGCAAAATAAGCTCTGTTTGAATCGTCGAGAAACTTTTTTCTGATTTGACGAGAAATGCCTCATACCTATCTTATCAGTGGTCTTTTTTTTTCACAGCAGCAGTCAAATGAACACCGACTGAATCGTAAATAAAGACGTACTCGGACAAGTGCTCTATTCTCGCTTAGTAGTTCCACTAGTCACTCGCCACTGTTCTATAAATGACCTAGTATGAATCAGCTTTTTATTTTTCAAGGTATGAATGTTGTGGAAATAAATGCTTTATAAGATTTTAAGGTGTGAGCTCAACTGACAACAGATGTTGAGAGCAGTTCAATGGTTGATCAATGATAAGGCGAGAAATGGATATTGACCTTCCAATTGTTCTGGACTCGATTAAATACTTTTTCCCCAAACATTTAGTTTCTAAATTTTCATAACTTCACTAATTCTCTGGCATAGAATGAACTAACCTAGTTATAGTTAAGGTTAATTTAGTAGGACTACGAGACATTTTTCTCATATTTTAAGATGTATTTACAAGCGTTTAAAAGAGAAACGTTTTGAGCCTGATTAGAATAAATTTTTAACGTCAGTAAAGAAAACTACATGCTAGTAAAATAGACAAATATTACACTTCACAATAGTTAGATTACAATTGTCTATTTTATTTTAATAAGTTCATTCAACTTCTATGTGTCTTAATTATAGACAATGAATTAATTACCTTACAGAATTACTTTTTTCTAATCTTCATTTAATAAAGTTGTTACAAGTGAAAAAGAACTTGTAATAACTTTATTAAATGAAGATTAGAAAAAAGTAATTCTGTAAGGTAATTAATTCATTGTCTATAATTAAGACACATAGAAGTTGAATGAACTTATTAGAATATTACACTTCTTATTATAATGCACACAGTTTAAATAAAAGCAATAAAATTATTAAACATCGATAAATGCGGATCTATTTCCGAAAGTTTTAAAATTCTCAAATTTTGAGAAACAGCAATAAGATACTCTTCTCTAACGTGAACGAAAGGACACATAGCCATATTTCAATTTTCAAAGAGTAAATGTTCTTCATAGGAGCAACGCCATTGAGTATGTTTCTGTTTGAGACAGATTAATCACCTCGAAGCAAGATATCGTACCCATGAACCAGCAAGTCCAGATAACGGGAGAAAAAAGAGGACTGGAACGCAATTCACCTCGATAAGAAGACAATGGCAACCAGGGCAGTAAAATAAATATAAAAAAAGAACTAGACACCCCGCATCGATTATTAATTAACGTCAACATCGAAGGAATTGGAGTTACATCGTGCGGAAAGGAATGGAGTGAATATAAAAAATTCTCTAAGCTATAAATTAACTTTAAATCACCAGGTCATAGAATTATTACAGTCATTATCAGTAGGTGGAACTGCATATTTATGAAAGATGTGTCATAATTCGATTGAGGTTGAGAATTGTAGATCTGGAGATTCACATTTTACTATTCAATGTCGAATATTAAAAAAATATATTTTTTCAATGTTCTTTGGTAAATTTGACTTTTTTTCTTCGCTATGCAATGAAAATACGAGTATCTTGAGGCTGATTACTCATAATATGAAGTAATATTAACACTTCTCGGTCTCACACTTACGTTATTCACAGTGCTCGCAAATAACGAAAACAATGTAACAAGTCAGACAATGTGAGAAGAAACATGAACCTCGAGACTGAAAGTTGTCTGTTCATCACAAGGGACTTGTAACTAAAATAGTGTATTGCAATAAAAATGCTGATGCGATGAATAGAAGAAATGGGGATGAAATATAAATATAAGTGAGGCCATCGTTACGCTAAAGCCTTCAACAACCTGATCTCCACGTTGTTCCACCAGGTCATTTCGGTTTGACATCGTAATAGTGCTTAGTGCAGAAAAATAAGGAGAGTACGCTATACGCTAATAAATATATTCTTTTTGTATTAGCATACCGAAAGACGTTTGTTATTAGTAACAGTATAACAGATATTGACATAAGTATGGCTGTTAGTAGTTAAAACACTGTAAATACGTATGTTGACCTACACGCATCTAATACGTTAAACTCGAGTTTGATAAAAATGAATGGAAAACTTAATTAATATAGCAAAATTACAAACAAGAAATACATATTATGTTATAAATCAAACATAAAATTTATAGTTTATGAATTTTTCTTATATTTTTTATAATACTTAAATAAATTAGCTTATTCTTTACTTAATCGTTATTGCTTGTATATTTCAATTCCGTAGAAATTTGTATCGCGTTGAAATTGGTCCGAGGTGAAGTTATGATGACATATGTTTCGTACTCGCGAATGTGGTAATGATTTGTGCTAATAGTCAGTAATGCATCAATAAAAAAAGAATTTATCTAACAAGCATTCGTTCCAACAATCTATTCACTTCTGACGTAATGGGTCCAGACTTCTAATATATCTTCTTATATATAATTGATATGTTAGTCATACTTAAAATAATTCTACAGTAATGAATATGAACATTTTGCACTATATGTCAAACAGTTTATTTAGGGAAGTGTCAGTTTCATAATTTTTCGATTCCTTTATCGATTTTGTTTTTTTACCTCAATTCTGGATGCCAAATTTCAATCCAACTGCTTAAAATTAGCGTTTTATTTTTGTACCTAATTTTCAAGCAAAATCGTATTTGCTTATATAAGCATATTCTTACATGTCAGTAATATTTTACATTTGTAATATCTAAAATAAAATTTGATAGAAAACTGCAGTGACTTTCCTCAGCTTAGAATTCTCCATGGATTGAAATCAAATGTACGGCAACACCTTAGTAACGACCCTCAATCCATCGACAGCACGTTATCTCTCCTAAGATCTGTAAAACTATATAGCAATATTTGAAATTTGAGTATGGCTAAAGACCTCAGTTGTCGAGCCCAATGTAAATTTAAAAAATCATGTCATATTCATCGAATATTCAATCAATCTTTTTATTAACTTAAGGTCACTTTTTAACATCTTAGGTCATCAGCGACCACAACAAACATTACTGTTCAGACATTTTTGATAAATTCTCACTAAACAAGTGAGTCGAATCTTTTAAGGAAATGTATTGACTCAGTTACTAAGTGAATCATCTCTGGAGAACAATCTCTTTGGCCAATTCAAGTGATTTATCGTAATTGTTGATAAGCTTGGGAAATTTTCCTTTCAACCCATTGGTTGATTCAAATATTTTGCCATACACTTAACAACAAAAAAATAATAGAAGAATGATTCATAATCATATGATTTACTGAGTTAATTACAAGTTCCTTCGCCGGTTACATTGGAGTGTTAATGCTGTATCACGCAGAGTTGGGCGAAGCCAAACTTCCTCATCATCTCGAGTTATCACTCCTAATCGACTTCGCAGAATGTCACATCGATTCATCGAATCAAATTGGCAACTGCGCACTAGTTTGAAACTGTATAAAAGCACATGGCCTCTACTACTCGCTACTCTTCTCCACGCTCTACTTCTAAAGGAGATACAGTTCTAGTACACGACTACTATGATTACTACTACTACTACCAATGAGAGGATAAACTTCTGATTTAGCCTCTTATCAGTTCGAACTCTTTACTGTCGACGCCAAACCGACATATATTTTCTCTTATTATTACGTTCGAACACATCGCATCGCTGCTACTTCACGTCCCCAAGCCGACATTTTCTCGCAAGATCGAGCTTATAATTGCACCTCGGAAGATACGTGCAACCAGAAATTCACTACTCATCAATTTTCTGGTCAACACATCAACCGTCCGGATCAACTCTACCACAGCTTCTACCAACTGGTTTCCAGGATTTTCTCTCAATATCACCATGTCAGCTCTAGGAAATCAGTATTGTATTATTATTTCTCATCATATCTTAACATGTCATTAAATCATTTTATTATTGTTAACAATTAACTTCATCTCACTCCCTCACCCATCATCACTTTGCTTTTTTATTCCAATCACATGTTCTTGTGCAGGTAAGACCAAACTTGTCTGTACAATTACAATGCTGACAATACAATACAAACATGGCTAATTGTAATTGTTACTGTACATTGAATGAGAAGAAATCACTGACAACGAACACAGAAACAAAATACATATTTGAAAGACAACAACTTAACGAAACAACTTGAAAATTAAACAAATTTAAATTAGTTTGTCAAGTTGTGAATATTTTAAATGTCGTACCACCTTCTGGCATGCACTAGGCGTTACGAATATATTAGAAATGTCGTTTGGTATATTTAAGTTCAGGGTACTGCAAGATGAGGTGTGGGGTCGACACAAACGGGACAAGGCTCTTGGTTCGTCTGCTTCATCAAGTGAATGTGACTGAGGTAGAATTGACCAATCCACAACCTAGTTTGGTCTCTTCTTCCCAAGGTGAATTAAGGGAAGGAACTTCCTGTAGTTGATTTTCTTACCAGATGTAATTTCCTGCATTTTTATTTACGTTTTAATTCTCATTGTTTTAAAATTGTTGACTTCATAGTTTCTTAGCATCTTTTAAAGTTCCACCAATCTTTATTTTAATTTACTGAGTTTAAATCCATACTTAAAATACGTCTTTCAAGAGCCATCGTATTATCCCTTTCCTCACTCCAACCGGGTCTTCCTTTATAGGGTTGTAATATTCTTTATTACCTTTCAGCTAAGAACCAATAGTCAACGAACAATGATTCATATTTTCGTGAATATTAACAGTTATTTGGTTAACAATTCTTTTTACACACCTTTAAATTGAATTACAAGATATAATTTAATGAAGCATAAACCTTAATTATTATCCTCATGAAATTAGAATCGATTGAGTTTATTAACCGAAAATATCGAGAACTTCAATTTTCGATTCTGTGATAACGAGAATCGAATTAGGCGCAATTTTTGTTTCATGTTGAATGTATATCTTCGTGAAGAGGGATCAGTTCTTTTTCTCAAAGTCTCAGTTAAGGGATTTATGTGACTCTCAATACTTGCGAGAAGAAATTGAAATAAACATACGGCGATAAACATCACTACTCGAATTCGCAGTTGTATTTCTCTTCAGAAACAGAAGAAGAAAAATCTCCATATAAGGACAAATACTTTTGTGATAATGGGAAATGGGTCGGGACATATTTCTAGCATTACGAACACTATTGGTGGTGACTAAGGGGACAAATAAAATAGTGGATATGGTCCTTCGCCAAGATGGTTGGGATAGAGTTCCCTTTCCAATGGCTTCAGAGGAATTTTGCTGACGCAAGGACTATAGAGCTGCAAGGGCTATCGATTTCAAATATTAAGCGATGTTCGTTATGGCGGAGACACGGTGGTGCCAACGCCGCGATGAGATATGGTGGCAGTTGACCAGTGTTGGAAGAAAGTGGGCGACGTCGAAGTTGGAAGAAGAATAGAGTCAGGAGAGATATGAATGGTCTGAGGAATTCTCAGTTTCTGCTCACACGGGTACTGTAACAACATCATGGAGTAACTGGCGATGAAGGGGTGTTATAACATTACTATACAATGTTTTATTATAGATCACTGACTTGTTATTGCTGTGGAGGCACAACAAAATTTGTAGAAACTAATACTCGAATTAGTTTACACCACTGAACTAGTCACGTTTTTCTTTACTTACAAAAGTACAAAAATTGTTTTATAAAAGAAAAATAACTCGTTCTTAAAAACTGAAATATTGAGAAATATGATATTTTTACGGTTTTGCTGATAAAATAAATTAAAAAGAAAAAAATTTATTGTCAAAAAACAGTACAAACTGCGTATGACCACGTGGAGGGAAAAAAAACTAATTTACTCTCCGGAAGCAAGCAAGGGACCATCCCATCAATTCCGATCAAGGGCCCTAAGGCAGAGGCGGATTCAAAAAATTCAGCAAAAATTCCTAGATAAGATAAAAAGTTAGCTGCGAGTTATAATACTAATAGAATGTCAATATGTTTGTAATTTTAAGCAAAAAATTACATGTAAGTTATTATGTATGATATGTCGACTTCATTATTTGTGATTTATAAAATAAATTAAAGACGTCAAAAATAAATCTTATTCACTGAACGATTAACCGTGGTGTATGTGACAACGATCAACAATTTGAAGCTTACACTTGTAAAATGTAATGAGTAATTACTTTTATCAAAAACCGAACATTCACATTTTTAAGGAATAATATTTAAAGTGTCGCATTCAGAAAAATGTCGTAATCAAATTATCAATAAATTTAAAAGTTAATTTCTTTGTACAGCCACCAGTAAGGGATAAACAAAGTTATATTTTCAATAGGCTGCCAGAAATGCATTTGCGAGGATATGAACAATATAATATTGTACACATTTTCAGTAAAAAGTGACGGATAATTTTTTTTATCTAACCATGTTTTCCTTGAAATAATATGAATTAGAGTAGTAAAGTTCGTCCCCAGATGCCGCATCGGAAAAAGGGGTAAATCATTCAACCTAGCTCTAAACTATATTGAATATTTTGTGAAGAAAATGCTGGATGAAATGTGGCATCAATATTTCTACATTGAATTCACTGAGAGCTTACTTTTAACAGGTTCTTTAATATTAACGTATCTAGGTCACCAACGCAGCGGTACAACGATATATTCATAAAATATCGCATACCGAAACAATATCCATAATACAACATCAGTCGATTGATAGACCATTTACCCCGAAGAAGGGTTTCTTTTGGATTTCAATATTTAAGATAATTTCTCTCCGATTTGATATCGATTAACCTTTAAGTATGTGTACAGTGAGGGTTAACATGTAGTACATGATTGCAGAATAGGTAAGGCAGCGTAGCTATCGGTAACTTAAACGAAGTCAGAATGGGTTAATGCATCTCTGCAACAGCATATGGGAATCCTAGAAACATCTCAAAGCTACACGGTGTTTCCGTACATATTCATTCTAGACTATGGATATTTTAGTCCAGATTCTCCATGATAAAGTAATGCAATACGTCATGCAATGTCTCGTGTCGATAGAGTAACATAAAATAAATGAATCAAAAACGAAGCTCTCCTTCAAAATGGAAAATAGCATTCAGTGAAACAATTAAAACATTTCTTCAAGAGGAAAAGCCTAGGACGGTTCATTTTTAGAAAGATTCAGTTATTTCGGTCCCGTCACTTTAAATTCAAAGATAATCAGTTTCCTGACTTCTGGTAATTTGAAGAAAAAAAAGGGGGGAAATATCTCCCTGGTTGTAATAGTTTATGAGTACAGTAATAGTTTTTTTTAAATTATTTATTAACCAAGATCAGCAGTGATCTGCTTTACAAGGTTTTTTAAAATACATAATGTACATATTTACACAACAAAATACATTTAAAAACACATTTAAATTTAAAATTACAAGTTACAAGTATACACGAGACAGTAATGGCATTAGTGTGACGAAATCTAATGAGACACTTCCAGGTTTTGTTTTGGATGACTTGTAGTTTCTTGAAAGATGTTTCTGCTGCCCCTCCCTACATTGGACAGGCATAAGTCATAGGTCGTATGATGACTTTGAATATGAATAACGCCGTGTCTGTTCTCAGAGATGAGTTTCTATTTAATAATGGGTATAAGTTAGAGAGTTTTTTCTTAACCGTTAACGCAATAGCATTTATATGTGCTTTCCAGGTTAATTTTGTGTCTAAATGAATACCTAAGTATTTTATGTGAGTGTTTGATTCGACCCAGGGTATTTCCTCGTTATCAATTTTTAAGGACATTAACTTAGAAATTTTTCACAGTGAAAATATCTTTGCTTGCTATTTCGTGGGGTTTAGAGCTAGTCTCCATTTATTTGTCCATTCTACGAAGGTAAGTAGGTCATCCTCGCGTCTGGTCTTACCAGTGAATGTATTGTTAGTTGATAAAAATAATGCTGTATCATCGGCTAAAAGGGCTATTTCCGAGTTTACTAATTTGGGAAAATCAGACGTATATATGGAAAAAGAAGGAGAGGGGAGAGGGCGGCGCCTTGAGGCACTCCGGCAAGGATATTTTGTGGCTTGGAATGAGAGCCGTTTACCCATACTGTGAAGATTCTATTTGTTAGAAAACTTTTAACTGTATTCTGTATGTACATGGGTACTCCTAGCAGTCTCATTTTGTAGAGTAAGCCCTCGTGTCAGATCCTATCGAAGGCTTGTGATATGTCTAAGAAAACAGTTAGGGTGTATTGCTTAGATTCGAAAGATTTGGCAATGAATTCAGTTAATCTGAGAACATGGTGAGTGGTCTAATGCCTTTCTCGCAATCCAAATTGCTCGGACGGGATATCATGCGTTTCGGTTAAGAATTTGTTGAGACTTTTCTTTAGAAGGTTTTCAAATATTTTACTGGTCGAACGGAGATGTGATATTGGTCTGTAACTTTTTGGAGATCTTAAATCTTTTCCTGGTTTGAGGATTGGTATTATCTCTGCATGTTTCCAGATTGTGAGAAAGTAACCTATTCTTAGTGCTGCATTGAATACTGCGCAAATATATGTGCTTTCTTTCTTTGGCATTTCTTTTAATATTTTGTTTGTAATTTGATGATGGCCAGCAGATTTGTTCGAACCGAGGGTTTTTATTTATTGGTCTATTTCTTTGGGAGAAATGAATTTTATTGGAAGATCAGCAGTGAATTCGGTTTTTCGTATTTCTTCAACGATGTTGTCATAAAATTTTATAAATTTAATGAGATTATTAACAAAAGAAGATGTAAAGTGAGTTGATAATAATTCTTCTTTTAAATATCAGACTCTGCCATACTTATTTGATCTGTTAATGGCGGTATGTTTTCTTTTTCACGTGATAAGCGTTTATCTGCTATCCATTGCGCTCGAGAGGCAGGATAGATTTGGGCCAGAGAGGATTGAAAACTTTTTATACCGAAATGTTTCTAGATGTTCGTGAATTAGTCTCCCTAGTCTGTTGACACTTCTTTTAGTTTCTACTGAGCGGTATTTTTGCCATTGTCGTCTAAGGAACCTTTTCCTTTTTATTAGGTTTTGTATAAAGCCTGGTATTTATTTATTTTTCATTTTGAAGTCGCGATTTGTTGTTAAGTACGAGTCACTTATGGAATCTTCAATTGTTGATGTCAGAATGGTCATTGACATGTCAATTTTTTCACCAGAGTCTAGATGGGTGGGTATGTTCAATTTGTTTGTCATAAGTGTACGGAATTTTCCCCAGTTTACTGTTTCCTTAATCATTTGAGACCTATGTGGCTTGGGTAGAATATTAGTGTTAAATGTGATTATAACTGCCTATGATCAGAATTTAATTCTGGTAGGGTGTGTTGAAATAGTTGTCCATTAAAGTTTTTTGAAAGCACTAAGTCCAATCTATCAGGATTGAAATTCTTGTTAAATGGGTAATGAGTTGGTGAGTTTGGAGAATGTATTAATATTATGTGACATTGTTAGTACTTTCAGTTTTTTGCCTTCTTTATTGGTTCTCCATGGTTAGTACAACCTCAGCTGGTGTGTTTTTCATTGAGATCTCCACATACTAGTACAGGGTTTTGGCCCGATAGATGCGGTAGTATATTATTTTAGTTAAATTGTTTGCTAGGGGGTCTGTATATACATTTGATAGTTATATTCGGTGCACTTTCCTGATTTACAGTTATTCCTATAGCTTCTACTTGAGTATTTGAAATATTTTGAATTTGATAATGTTGTATGGAAGAGGAATTATAATAGCTACACCTCCCGAAGGTTTAGTGCTTAGTCTGTCTTTTCGATTATAGTCTGCTATTTTGAACATGTTCGAAGCTTTTAGGTGTGTTTCTGACACTCATGCTATGTTATAATATTTTATGAAGTGTGTGAATTCTTTTTTCTGTCTTATTATACCATTTGCATTCCAGTTTAATAGAATTAAATTTGTTTTATTTGAAAACATTTCCCGCTATTAGGGGTAGGATTGCTTGAATAGTGAATTGTATTGCCTAGCCTGCTCCTGGCGTTAGCTGCGGTTGTGAATGAGCTCTCTCTGTTTTTCAGTTTAATCTTTCTAATTATTTTATTTTTTCGAGTTTTTTGTGATTCAGTAGTTGTATTTAGTGTCTAACTTTCATTGTAGTGTAAAATTCTTTGTTCTGTGTGAGTGTTAAGTAAAAAAACACTAAAAACATTTCCTAAGGTTTTCAAACCCAACGGACCATATATAATTTCATATTGTTTTCAAGTGCTTCATTCAAGGGTGTGATAAGGTTTACGTAAGTACAAACGGAATCATAAATTTAACTTCTTGGTGCATTAAAATTAATTATTTTGCTGTATTTAGATTGTCTGGTGCATATACTATTACATCATTATTAAATTAAAAATAACGTACTCTATTGTTGCACTGCTCAAGTTTCGTCGTCGTAAATACAATTATTCCAATATTTTACCATTTGTTTCGTGATCTTTTTGTAGTTATTCATTACAATTTAACAAAATATTGTCTTAGTTATTGTCGAATTAATTTATCTGCAGTTGTCATCCTAAATTATTTCTGTCATTTGTCGGTTTGTTTATTTCCTGATTAAACCCTGCCTCATTGTTGCACCCAAGTTTTCGTCGTCATAATTTCATAGAATTGTTACATCATCTTACAATTAGATTTTCTTGATTCTTTCGTATTCATTTGCATTTTAACACAATATACGGTAGTTATTGTCGAATTAATTAATCTCCAGTGGTCGCCCTAAATAATTATTTCAATCATTTTTGTCGTCGGTTTGTTTGTATATTTAATTTATTTATTATCTCATTTGTAACTTCCGTAGTAATAAATATATTATTATACTAGCATCCTTCATTCAGTGTTAGTTGTCAGTTTTCGTGTATTCTCATTTGCTTTTGTCGTGAAGTTGCTAACTTTCTCACAACAATGGACACTATCGCATTCCTCAACTCATTCAAAGCTGATCTTCAGAAGGCGTACAATAACTTGGTACATTATATTGATACACGAATCAGTGCGCTGGAGGAGATCAATAAGAAAACGATCGGCGGTTGGACTACAGTAAGGAATTCTCGCCGTCCTTCCAACTGCTATCACCCGGTTAAACCAACGACGCATGCACCACCCCAACTCTTCACTCAGAATAGGTTT
>NNCF01126319.1:0-32610 GCA_002313205.1 Laupala kohalensis
ACATTGATAGCATTGAAAAAATTAAATGAAAGTAATACTATGTATGTATGTATGTAATGCAACTCTGCCATTGACATACAACTTCCTGGTCATTGCCGGTCCCAAGCCCGGATAAAAGAGGAGGGGAAAGTCATGTGATTATGAATTCTGTCAATACTTTCTGCCGAATTCAAAAATAGTTACTTGGCTTACAGTGCGATTGGACTGCAAACCAGTAACACTATAGAGACCATCATAAACAATTATTTTGCAACAAATCATCTCAACTATCCAAAATGCATTTTGGAAACATACAGGACATTATACCCCAGTTCTAGTTCGGAATCCCTCACTGCTCTTCAGTCGTCAGGCCCAGAGTTAGTTCGTCTCATGGATTCTGGGGGAGGCAAAAAACATCTACAAATAGCTGAGAACTAGAAATATAAAATCATACTGTAAACATTCGTTAAAAAGGACCAAAAACTGAAGTAACCTGGAACGTCAGGATCTTGCTTGACTCGACAAGGGCCACACATCAACACACCTACCAAGACGCTCGGCGCAAGTAGTCAAAGAACTCAACAGATACAACATTGATATTGCTGCGCTGCAGGAAACCCACTGGAGAGGAAGTGGACAATTAGAAGAGAAAGTCCAGGGTTACACCTACTTTTGGTCAGGTTGCAAAGAGGAAGATGAAGCAAATAACTTTGGTGTCGCTATTTGTGTAAAGACTAGTTTGGTGAAAAAAGGCGTGGAAGGTTACCCGCTCTTTATCGTCTGATGCTCATCCAAATCAACGGTGAAAATGAAGACTTGACTCTCCTCTGCTGTTACGTCCCTACACTTACTAGCAGTAATAAAATCAAAGGAACTTTCTACCAAAATTTGAGGACAACAGTCAACAACATACCTGCGAAACGTAAACCAATCATTACTGGCGACTTTAACGCAAGAGTGGGCCAAAACTTTAACACTTGGAAACATGGTGGCGGAAAAGAGAACTAAAATGGGCATCTGTTACTCCAGTTCTGCGCAGAAAAAGTCCATTGTTAATACAACACCCTATTTGAAGCACAAATTCCAAACAACCTGGCAACATCCTGGATCCAAGGAATGGCACATGATCGATTACTGCATTATGCGATCTGAAGATTTGAAAGACGTTCTAAGATGCAGAGTTATGAGAGGAGCTGAATGTAGCACAGACCATCGAATGATGAGAGAAGAAATAAAATGGAATCTACAGAAATATCTCTCTCAAAAGAAAAAGAACGCAGTCACGTACGACTTATCTGCATTAAAGGACGAATCTTGNCGTCACGTACGATTTATCTGCATTAAAGGGCGAATCTCGCAGAGGTGTATTTTAAAAACCAAGCCCAATCACTGGACAACACAACTGTAATATAAACCTAAACGCTGCAAGAACAACACTGACAAAGAAAAACGGCGAGAGGAGAGACTGGAAAATTCAGACACCATTCACACCTTATTAATAGAGAAGAAAGAGGCTCATACTCAGTATCTGAGCTATTCCACTGATACTGAGAAAAGACACTTCCAAGAGGTCCGGAAAATCTGTCAACAACAACCACGTCTCTTAAAGAACGAATGGTGGATCAATAAAACCGAGGAAATGCAGTCCTTTATGAACATAAACGACACCTACAACATGTACAAATGTATTACATCCGTCATAGGACAGTAAAAATAACATCAATCCTAATAGAAAACCGAAAAGGTCACGTTCTCCTTAACCAAGACGAACGTCTTCAACGCTGGACAGATCACTTTGAAAATGTGTACAATCAGCATCACGACGTAGACGCATCCACACTCAATATGCATTTTGAATGCGACGGCAATCTTAACGACAACTGTCCATCAAGGCCAGAAATTGAAAAGGCGATATCTGAAATGAAAAACAGCAACTCTCCAGGAGCAGACACTATTAGCGCAGAAATGCTGAAATCCGGGGAACAGACAACAGTGCACAATCTCTCAGCACTCTACTCAAATATCTGGAGAGAAAAGAAAAATTCACCCAGAAGTCCCAGACAACAGCATCAGACCAGTCAGAATATTCACTTTCAACGGGGCAATGGGTGTGTGTACCGGATGCGGAAAAAAGCTGCAGATCCAAAGCAGACCTGGCTAACCGTATCCGAAGTGACAAGTGAGGAAGCATCGATATCGATGGAACTCCTGAATCACGTATGAATGTATCGATTTTCGTTTCGTCCAACTAAGGACCACGATGACGAATGTCAGTAAGGTTCAGTTTTTGTGAGAGTTTTATTCACTAGACACATCGCGAATTTTACAGAGATCGGAGGAACAGCGTCTAGATAGAATCCAGATTGCAGTATCCGAGTATTACAACTGCGGTTGTTAGCCGCAGAGGGTGAACTTTTCATACATCACAGCTACATGAACTGAGACATGGAAATGAAAAGCTACAAATTTTACCTTACCCCGCCTGGGAATCGAATGATCGGGATGACTTGGTGAAGAGCAAGCACGCTAACACCGTAGCCACGGAGGGGCAATTTGCAGTTAATTATATTTATTTTATCACATGCAATCTTCTTCGTGTTTTTCAATAAGGCTGGTATTACACGGTCATATTTCGATGTCTTATGTCTATCATCAAAGATATATGATAATCAAAGATAAGACATAAGTTCTCTCATCGAGAGTTTGTTGAACGAATCATGTTTTTATCTATGTTCTCTGGTTCTATGCACATATGATAAACATGATCATGTAATACCGGTCACAGTAAAGTGAGATGCAACTGGATAAATTAAAAATATAAGGACGAAAGTCAACATTATATAAGGAGAAAATCACTTGGCGTAGCGTATTTGCCTAAACACAGCCAAGTGTAGATGAGCTATTGGTCTATATTTGCTTATTTGTGGAAAATACGCAAATATACGAACAACCGGATCTGTTCTCTTGTCTGTTTTTAGTCGCACATGGAAGGCATGAAATGCAACCACGCATATGGGTCTTTGAATTATCAACATTCATCACCGCCTCGTTTGCCATAGTATTTTTTATAACTTTATATTTATGCAACATGTTTTGAAATCATGAATTAAAGAAAGTATGTACTAGTCCCTCAGTCCACACGTCCATCATTGGTGCAATCAAACATATTTGGTATGAAATATTTGCTAGTTTAGTCCATTTAGCCCATTTGTTAAAAATGTCAAATATTTTGCCAAATACGGCGAATACGTAACGCGAAGCAGTGGCAGATCTAGACCGTAATCAAGGGGGGGGGGCTAANTTCATAAATAATACCTTTAAATAAAATGCATCAAAAAATAATTAATAACAATAACAATCAGTTATTAAGGTTATTAAAATGGTATTATTGATTTTATTAATCTGGTATTATTAATAACAATAACAAATATACCTAATATGAATTATACTAACTACAATTATTAATCTGGTTCAAAGTATGCCATTTATCAACTTCAATTTTATCAGTTAAGAGTTCTGGTCCAATGAGGGGGGGGGTTGCTATAACCCACTTAGCCCCCTTCACCATAGATCCGCCACTGTCGCGAAGTGATGTGTCAGTATAATACGTAGCGGTCACCTGCGAAGAGCGCGAATGCACGCACCGCCGGCATGGCGGACAGCGCCCCCAAGAGGAAGCAACAGCATTCGGAAGAGGAGGCGAGCAGCAAAGAAGGACCAGCGCGAGCCAACGCTCTCCCCACACGCGCAGGCGACGCGGCGGCCACTTCACCAGGCCTCCGACGCTCACGTTCCAACGACGCGGCCAAGATGAAAGCGTTGTCCACACCCACGGCCAAAGCCAAGAACGGAATCACCTGGAAAACAGAGTCACATTCCATCGTAGTACTCGTATTTATAAATGGAAAATGTAGCTTAGTGCTATTGAAGCTTATCTACATGGAGCGATAGGAGTTAGGAGGGGTTTTTTTGTGGGGCTTTACGGTTCATGTCGACATCAAAGGTCATTGGAGTCCTAAAATTTGTACAGGTAGGGAAAATGCAGTCACGCACTAGGGAGAGCCAACATGACTCTTCCCGTGCGTGGGACTCGCCGAATGACTCAACCCTACCCACTAAAAACCCTCCTGATCTACAACATACCAAAACATATCTCACAACATGCATCAAATGGAGGAGGGGCTAAAATGAGGGGGGCACATAACAAGAGGGGAACAAAGAATAAGGGTCGACAAAAAATTAGGGGTAGGACAAAAAATGAGAGGAATGAGGAAAATGTAAGATACCCTAGCCTTGATAGCGTCGGGATCGAAAAGAACAAGAGGTGACCAAGGGAGGTCAGGAAAGAGAAAGGAAGGAGCATGGCACAAGTAAGTGGAAGTAATGCCAGACTCAGCTCGGGGCCCCGTTGAGTGGTAGGGCTATTGTTAGTAGGAGGGTCGATTACCTGGGTTTACCAACAACTTGGCCCACGTGGAGGGGTTAGTAGAATTGGTTAGTAATAGCTAGAGTTAATGATACTTGTATCCTTGTATCATTATCAGGTCCGTAAACGGAATCACCAGGAAATTATGATTAAAGTTATTACGATGATGGGAAACCACAGAATGATACTTCTAACTCGAGCTCTTGCTTCGATGTAATTATCAAACATTTTCATTATTATACATTACGTTTGTAAATATATAAAAACTAACTAATTGTTCATAAATAACAATCGAGATCAACAGAATCTTTAACGGAGTAATAACACCCCATTGTAATCATATTTTGCGTGTATCTTAGCCATGAATACAAGAGCTCCGAACATGGTTGCCAGCTCAGAACGAGTTGCCTTCTGTGCGAAGAGAGAACGCTCCGTGTATCAAATACCACAATAACAATGTTCCGGCACTAACACAACTCCTCACAAGAATCAACGCCATACTTGCACTGGACGCAATAATTTTAAAAAAGCTTCAATAAAATATTTTCCTCTTTCAATTCATTTCATATAATATCTTCATCAGAGTTCTAAAATAATTGACAATAACAGATAGGATAGTGAACGTTTTTTATTGCTGGGCAGAAAAGCGTGAATCCATATATCGTTATTTAAGGATGTTAACATTTTGTTTTACTTTTTAATTTTTCAGTTACTTTTTAAAATCATTAACTACACTAAAAGCGTTATGGAAGATTAAAAAGAAACAGTCATGTTATGTACTTTCCTCCTCATTAAAACTAATACAACACAACGGACAGTCTACACGACAAAACCAGAATGAGTCTAGGGAGAGTAAGGCGGGTTACTGAGAGACGCCAATTTTTCGTGAAATTGATACGTTATTAAAATATGCACGTGAGAACTCTCTTTTTTTAAAAATCAGTTAAATGATATTTGATTTAAAAAAGCATGAAAAAGTATTTCGACCCGTATTTATTGAAATATATTTAGAAATTCGTGTGATTTTAATTACATTCACTTCAATTGGACGGAAAAATGGCGGAAACCTGGACACGCATCGGTCACATTCTCTACACTCGCTCTGAACGAAACATCAGAAGAGAGCGCCCAATTATGTTAGTTTGAAACAATATTTTGATCCGAAGCATACGAAGATATCTCCTTTCGTGCTTTAATTACCGTCACACAATATGGTTATGAAGCGCATCAATTTTCTCATTAACCTTAACCTCCGTGGGTATCCATGAACTGTATGTCACTCGTCCGTTGATGCAGATCTCCTTCGCTTCGTCATTGTATCCGAGGAATGCTCTCCGGACTGCGGGGGTCAATTGCTTTATCATTGGAGCTGTGCCTTGTTTCGTCGCTCTCCATTGGATGTTTTCCTCGAAGAACTCCAACCACAAACGCTGGGTAGTGATCTTCACTTTCTGATATTTCGAGACCAAGGCAACACATAGATAGATATACGATAACGCATTACAATAGAATTTGTTAGTTAATAATACAATTCATATACTTGTAAAAAGACTCCTATGGGAATAACGTTTTCACTGAACAATTTCAATATTTGCATAAACTAATAAATAATTTAACTGTATTACGTAAATAGGACAGGATAAATCGTTGGTTTATGTGAATATTTATTACCGAAATTTCTTGAGGAAGAAAATATTTAATTGTATTTCTTTTCTATAAGTGATTCGCACGAATGTATGCTTCTTATTCGACTGAACCAATGCCACAAATTGAAAATATTACCATATTAATGCGAAAGTTAAAACGAATTACTTTTTGAACTGACTTGGTACATCCACACTAATATATAAATGCGTACCGTAAGTTTATAATTTACTTCAATTTAAGAAGGAAAAAAATATTTTCATAAAATTTAATGAATTATTTGTTTTGTACATTGAACAAAGATAAAAAAACATCTTTAAATCTTAAAATGTAGACTAACAGTTTAGAATTTAGAAGAGTTTTAATGAAATGGGGCAGCCGTATCATGCCTCGGAAGCGAAAATTCGACCGATGCGGTTCCCGGGAGATGATGTACTGAATTCTGTCAAGATTCATATTAAATTCGTATTATTATGAGTTGAAAAATTAGGATGTTGTACATGTTTTAAAAACCAGTAAGTAAGAGTATTTTGATCTTAAAATATAGATAAATTAAGTTTTTCCTGAGGACAAGAAGATTAGTACAAGAAAAATCACGGGCTACGCAGGGTAATCAGTGAGTATTTACTATTTTTCCAGAATGTTATGAGAAAACGGTAAACGTACCTTGGTGGTATAGTCTATGGAAAATATACCACAAAAAATGGAGATAACGTATTGAAATACCTAGCAAGATTGTAAATGAACGCTGCCGGGACCCTTGAGCAACGCATGTATCACAAATGTATCACAAAGTTAATATATCATAGAGTTTTCGACAAAATGGAAGAGATCAGGGCGCCACTCTGCGTGACGTATCATATACCGTGCTGAACCAATGTCACCTGCATCTCGTACGGTTGGCAGGCTGTCGATGACTTCGAAACCGGTCACAAAACAATTCCAGGTTGTTAACTCACAACTTCCGGGTACCCACTCGGAGAGGGAAGTTTGCATCGTCTACGGCCAGGTGAAAGTTGCGACGGGACTCGAACCCGGGACCTCGAACGGTCCCATCATTTAGAGCATGGTTTATTAAGTGATCATTAACCAGTAGACTTTTTATTTTTTAAATTTTGTTCTATAATATGTCTTGAAGACACAACTCAACGACGGTATTCAGGTCGCAGAGCCATAGGAATAGGTTGGTAGTAAGGGTCAGAATCATATATATTAGGGAGGCAATTGAGAATCGGGGCAGACTTTCTTATTGAATATTAATAATTTTTAACTCACTACTTCCGAGTACCTACTCAGGGAGAGAAGTTTGCGTCGTCTGCGGCCAAGTAAAAATCGAGAAGGACCGGGACTCCATTCCGGGACCTCCTGCTTTGATCGCAGGTTTGCTACCGCGACACCACACGTCTCGACCCACGAAGCCCACATGCAGTCAGGTGCGTGGTGTGCATGGGTTTCGGGAGTCGAGGCCTGTGGTGCAGCGGTAGCACACCTGTGATCAAAGCAGGAGGTCCCTGGTTCGAATATTGGTTCGTCGCAATCTTAACTTGGCTGTAGACGTTGCAATACAGATTGTATATCAAAGTATAAAAGGATGTTGACTCAAGAAAATATACCACAAGTAGACTTTGCGGAAAGAACGAGAAAGTTGTTCCATTTGACACCTTAGGTGATAGAGTTCATAACAGGCCAAAGAAATTTTGAAACGTATTTACAACGTATTGGGAGAAAAATGAAGGATTTTGCATTTGTGGAAAGGAGGATGAAACGGTAGATCATGTATTTTGGAATTGTGAGCAGTATGGGGAAGAGAGGACAGAGTATCTGTTGTTTTTAAAGAAGGTTGGAATTTGGAAGATCAGAGATAGACAAGAATTGATACTAACACGGAAAAGATATGAAAAGTTCAGAGAATATGTCTCTAAATTAGGACTGATGCGAGATGAGTTAAGAAAAGAAGAAAGATAATAGAGAAGGAACAGTGAGACACACAGAAAAATTAGACAATTACGAATAAGAGAGAGACAAGGAAGGCAAACGAGTAATGTCGAAATGACATGACACGGCAGAAGATGCCACCCCTGGGGCCCCCTACTCCAATGGCTCCCCAGAGAAAAGTAGACAAAAGGTGCGAAAATATTAAGATGCAGTACCCTTGTAATGGCTATGTTGCAGGCAAGGTGATTAATAGGATTAAGTTATGTAAATTAATGTCTTAAAATCTAAAATCTGTAAATAAATAAATAAAATAAATACAAATACAGATTGTGTTGACTCAGTTATTTCTTGATGTCTGTGTGAAAGAAATTTTGTTTAATTTTTCCTTACCTTAGGCGAGAAAAATGTGTCGTCACAAATCAACATAAGATAAATGGTTATTTTTATGACAATTTCTATCAGAGCATGTGATTAACAGGAATTGCAATGGAAGGTGATGGGTTACAGCTAGCATTCGGTTCAACTTTTAACAATTCGAGACTATGGTCATTCCCCCACCTGATCTCCCTACCCTAAACGCGTGGAACCGCTTACGTCATCCTACTGCAGAAAAATTCCACACACCCGGAACAAGCTGTATATACGAATTCTGGAACACGCTGTACACACGAATCAGCTTACCTCCAATACGACGAGCGTGGCAGGGATGCCAACGTAGCCGAAGGTCCCCGCAGCGGCTGCCACGGCGCCCAGCACCAAGGCGACGCCTCCCAGCCCCAACGTGACGCCTCCTCCAGCGAGCAGACGGCGGAAGCCCCGCGCGGGGCGTCCCAGCGCCGCCGCCACGTACAGCACCATCACGCAGTAAGAGACGGCAACGGTGGCGGCGTCGGCGCGGGAGCCCTGCGCTAAGGCGTCTTCCACCGCACGCTCCGCTGTGAAAGCTACCTGTAGGCGAAACAGCACTTTGTGAAGCAAATATAGACGGCGTACTTCTCTTAAATAAAAAACTATTCCCCGATTAGCTCTTGACTCAAAGGTGAGCACAATCACCATCATACCGTACCATGCATAATCACCCCGAGATTTTCCCATAAGAATGCATTCAATGGCGAATAACAATTGACACATTGTTGTAAATGTCTCGGAAATACGAAGAGTCCCAAAGAGCGACTAGGGATGAAAACCCACCGAGCTTTGCTGGGACGATGTCTTAAAAACCCTCGGTTACGAAGCGCGTCGATTAAATAAAACGAACTGAAAAACAAATAAACGATATTATGTAATATCACCAAGAACTAATAAAAGTTGTTTTTGCTAATCATTTTCACAACCAAAGTCAGTGTGTTATTTTTTTAATTTTGTTCCATTTATTTCGAAGAATTATGTAGATTGAAGAAAACTTCGAGATAAAATGAAAAATAATGGAACTGGTATCACGGGCGCTATAAACTGGTGGTCACCTTAAAAAAGAAAACAAGTGTTATCGTCCATAGTATCGGTATGTTTTAATGAAAAATTCTTTTGTTTGCTAGCAAAGCACAGATGCGTTTTAACGAATCTCATCCTAGAAGTGCGAGATGTTCGGAGGTCTGAAAAGGAAACAATACCTACGAAACTGTTATTGAAATATATTTTGGGGAAACTCTCTCCATCATGAAGTGCATCAATACCTACCTCAATATAATAGGGTTTGTCTTGGTGACTCCAGTTCTCCAGGAACGTGAGGAAGCGCTTCTCCCAGCGCATGGCGGGTGCGTTGGCTGATGCGTTGGCGGAGTTCCTCAACAAGAAGGTGAGCACGATGCCAGTGGCACGGCGGAAGGGAGGTTCTCCGTGGTCCTCTTCTTCCTTTATCTTCTGCTGCTCTGCTTCTCCTTCTTCCTCCTGCGCACGTTCATTCGTTCATTGAGGGTCCTATTATACTAGACCACTAGCGATGTGACACTGGTGGTCGAGGTCATCAAATAGCATTGTCTATATACACTCAAATTCATGCTAAGGGGGTTACAGGACCCCCCCACCATTGGCCCTAAATTCATTGGATAAAATTGAAGTTGATAAATGGCATACATGAGTTAAAGTGGTATCAGATTAATAATTGTTATTATATATAATTTTTATAAGTTACAAAATTGCTATTGTTATTAATATTATAATTGTTATTTTATCAATAATACCAGACTAATCAAATTAATAATTCCACATTAATAAAGTTAATAATACCGTATTCAATAATAATTTCAATAAATAATTGTTATTGTTACTCATAATACCAGATTGTTAATTGTCAATTATTTATTTGACACATGTTATTTTAAGGTAATATTTATAAAATTTGTGTTGTAAAACCATTATTTTGAAACAAATGCTACCCAGTTAGCCCCCCCCCTTTGATTATGGTCTAGATTCGCCACTGACTATTTATTAGTTTATTGTAAAGTAGTAGCAGTACATTAGTTTATTGTCCTCAACGTGGTCCTAGGTTGTTTGTAAGTGCTCTCTTGACAATAAATTATTTATTTATTTATTTATTCATTGTCAGTCTAACTGGCTTGATGTTGGTACAGTGTAGTCAACGCCTTTACTTCGTCATCGTCCATAAAGAGTAATGAAATTTTTACCTCCAGTTAAGTTGGCAGTACTTTCGGATTTTTTTAAACTTAAATATATTTCCAACATCGACCATCGATTCAACTCACTTGCTCCTATGGCGCTATTCTATTCTTTCTGTATCGAGCGAGTGGAACGAATATTATCTTGTGTCTTCATTTGTTATTCTTTAACTTTTTTTTTTTTTTTTACAGAAAATAATAATTTTTGTGACTACTATTAATATTTACTCGGATATTACTAAAATATGTGGAGTTTGGCAATTCTTGTTAAGAAGCCATAAATAATTATTTTTTGGTAAAGTTACAAGACTTTGAGTATGGGATTCTACGCCATCGACCTTCACAGTCACAGAACACAGGTGGAGATTCGCCAACGTCGGTCACTATCGGCCTTAGTGAAATAGGTTCGTGTTACTTAATGACTCTTAGTCATAAGTGTCCGGTTACTAGCGGTTCACTATTGGTGGTTGTTGAACACCATATATATCTCTAATTTCAAATTTTATATATTTTAAATAATGATTTATAAGTGGTGTAATTTTCCAACGTAGCACAAATACCATTATACATGCATGAAAGAAGTAAAACAAGGACATTTTTCAAACTAACAATTAATTAGCCAGGGAAAAAGTTTGAAAATACAAATGAATTTGGTACATTTGAGTAATTGTGTTGTGTGTTTGTATTATATTGCGCACATGCGTTGTGAAGCTTCCTTGTGTGAATGGCTGTATTTTGTCATTTAGAAATCTCAATGTTTTTATGAACTTGCTGGACTGGGAAGATACGAAGAGAAAATGTTAAATTTCATTGATTCTGAAAACTTTTCCTTACTTTGGGCAAGTATCCAGCGAAGACCGCAGCCGGTTCCACGGGTCCACCCCATGGTGCCAAGCAGTTGACATTGAGAGGGTTCTGGGCACACCCCAAGAGATGGTCCATATAAGTGATGGGGAGACCTTGAGGGTCTTCATCCTCTTCCTGGAAAGTCTCTTTGTTGTTCTGAAAGTGTTCAGAAACCATGATATTACATATGAGTTCGGTTCACGATATACCACTGATTATCGTGTATATACGTCTTCCGCGGCGTCTTCCGTGTATATACGATTATGTGGCGCCCTTCCTTGGGTAGTGGTTGGAATCCGAACCATGTAGTGGCAGAGAGTGATTCTAGCCATATGAAAGGATAGGAATGAGACTAAGACGCTATAAGAATAAGTCTTCATATGTCGCCATTTCGGTTCCACTGACAATATGGCCGACTTATACGTTAACACCTAATGCAAACCTCAGTCAACACATTACTGAATATCATTTACTTTATGAACATTATGAAGTGTTTACAGGTCTCAACTATCCTTGAATCATGGGGAAAACCCTGTTATTTAGACAAGTAAACAACAGTTCTTGAATTGTGTAATTCGAAGTAAAACATGTTCATTTGGTGTCTTTATGCATTCTCAAAAATGAATTAAATTCTGTTTTAAGCCTATGTCAATAACAGTAAACAGCTTTTTAGTAACTCAATATTTCTTCCGAGAACAAAATCCGAAGTGATCTTAACTAATGTTGTCGATGCGTTTTCATGGATCTCACACCATGCATGAGCCGAGAATGGAACCAAAATGGCGTCATGAGAATACCTATGCATGTAGTGCTCTAGTGTCGTCTTGTTCTAACGTTCAGGTTCTCCACTCTATAATAGATCTAATTCTCACCACCACAGCGCCACAGACTTCCCCAAGCTCGACACGAGCTTAAAAGCGATATGAGGAAGACACATATTCGATAATCAGTCGTATGATCGAGGAGGTCGCGTTTTGGATAAATTTTCCTAATTGAATTCTTGATCGAAGATTTTTGTACGTAAATCCCAAGACATTCCCGTAAACCTTGAAAAAAAATCACGAAGTTTTAAAAGGAAGAATAAAATTTGGACATCCAAAACAATCAGTGAAGGAGAAAAATAATTCAGCTATTAATTAATTGGTAATTGTGTTAGTTATCAGTTATGGAAACGAGAAATGGGAGGGGGAAGACAAAGAGTGTACTGGGTCCCAGCAAACTTCGACGCCTTGGGTCCCCCAAAATGTTATTTTGAAGTCGGTCCCCGTGATTATATATTTATCCTTCCGAAATTTCTTTAATTTAATTTCCAAAGTTCATCTTGTCTCCTCACTAAAAAATAATACAATCAGGTTTCTTGACAGAAAACTCTTAAAGACTGATGATCCGAAATTTATTTGAACAGACAATATACTTATTCATAATAAGCATGACCTTAGGTAAATTACTACACCGGGAATTGAACCCGGAATGACTTGATGAATGGCAAGAACGCTAACTCGTGAGCCACAAAAGGGGCATACGGCGATCTAGAGTCCATCTAGACGTTGTTTCCCCCAAAATGTTTTTCGTTGTGTCTGGTGATCAGGTACAATTGGTCCTTACTTGCACTCGACCTTAGTTGGCCGAAGCGAGAAATACATTCATACAAAGCTGAATCATTAATTTCGTGTGACCATAAGCAAGCAGTAGTCTCGCTCAGTCAAACAGGTGTTCACTTGTAAGTGGGGACAGTCAGATGCCTTCAGCACGAAGAGTGGCCCTTCAGAACAATGAAGTAGACTGTTGATCAGTGCATCAACGCTAAATGAGTGATACAACATGTTTATGATTATCTTGTTGGATATATGAATGTTAATGTGGAGTGGCCACCAGATGTGATTCGCTGAAGTGCGAGTTCTTATGTTTAGGACGTCACTAGGCACCACATATTTAAGATTCCCCAATCTCTTATTTTTAGATTACATTTCGTTCTTTCCTTCTTTCGTAGATGTTAAAATTAATATTTATAATAATAATAAACCAGAACATTTTACAAAGTAAAATCCTACAGAGGTAAATTAATTACCTGCACGCAGGTCTGACACAAAAAAAAAAATTACATACTAGAACTTACTTACTAACATGAAAACAACACTAACTAACAGTAATCCAATATTGTTAGTCATGTAACCATTAACTACAGAATCGCTGAAGACATTGTAGCTACTTTTAACAGACAAAAGATTTGTTTTATAATAATAATTGTTTACCTCTATTGGGAATTTACTCTTTGTATAATACTATGTAACTTGATCTAATAATACATGAATAATAAAACAATGTGAATTCATATATAGTATAGAGAAACGACTTGAGGTTTTTTCAGACAGTTTAATCTTGACTCAAATCACTGAAATACGCATGTCATAATTTTGAGACAACTAAATATTTTGATAATAAACAAATAAAATTAACACTACGTTTCGTCTCTAATTCAAGACATTGTCAGGAGAGCAAGTTCATTGCTGGCGAGTGTTTGTCATGTGTTTTTGTTTAATTTACTCGTTTCTCTCCTTTAAAACTAAGACCCTTTCTCTATTCAGAAGAACAGACGTCAACATCATCCTACTACCATTAACGTCCATTATATAAACAAATTTAAATAAATAATTCCAGACTCACGACCTTTAAATACATAGTTTTCGTCCGTTAAAAGCTCGTACGTGTCTACTTGTCAAACATGATCATGAATGTGAATTCATAAACTTTAATATTCCTTTATTTAATACTCCTTCACTTCGTTGTCGTAGTAATTTTGATTAAAACACAAAATCCCACTATTACGTGCTTATTATATTGTGTTTTTTTTATGATTCATTACAATTATCTTTGTTATCTTTACTCAATCTTGACACCGCTGACTACAATATCTTTGTATCCCCATCCAAACCCGATTTTTTTCGCCGGTTTTCCTTTATGTTCTTTGATGGAAATTTATGGGATGGTCCCTTGCTTGCTTCTGGCGAGTATATTACTTTATTGTCCTGCCAGTGGCCATACGCAGTTTTTTTATTGACAATTAATGGAAATTGAATAGAAATATAACGTTAACCACAAAACGCAATAGTCAAGAGGGAAACAAGGGTGACTAGACAAGGGTAACTTACAATTAGGGGGTGGTCGTGATGCATAAGTGTCCACGAGAAGAACACCGTGCAGAGTTGTGCGTTTCTTTGTGAACCGAAGGATTGTCCACAGAAGAAGGGCATCGCGAAATGCATCCCGTGTACGGTGAGAACTCTAACAGACCATTCGTTGCAAGCGACCTGGACTCCTGACAACGCGAGTGATTCGTGATGGATGACTATGCCTGCTCTCACACAGCTAGACCAACGCAGGAGCTGTTGAACGAACATTTCGATGGGAACGCATAAAACATCCACCGTGCAATCCCGACTTAGCTCCCAGTGATTCTTCATCTGTTTGGGTCAGGGGCGGATCCAGAAATTGAATTTGGGAGAAGCCCATAAAGAATTTTTTTTCCTATCATTCATGAATCGTACAATGTCATTATTATACATTTTATATAAATGCCCATAAAATATTTCTATCATTAACTTGCTGTAGTAGTAAAAACTAATTATTTATTTTCTTTTATTTATGATTTACACTTTACTATTATCTCTCTATTGTAAATTTTATGTCGGTTCTTGTCTATTCGATAAGTGGCTGAGAATCTCACCGGAGTGCGAGTGCACTAGAGTCAGTGAAATATCGCAGTTTATCTTCCCAAAGTGGAGTGGAAATCTATAAAACCAAAGTAAGCCAAAGGTTTTTCCTACGAAGTCGTCTTTTAAACAATTTTTATAACTTCGTCTTATTGCCTTCAATAGGTTTTCAACTGAATTTTTTCCAAGTTAAAAAACGTCCTTTTCTATTTCTATCTCCTGTTTAGGAAGGGGCCCCTGCTCCTTGGATCCACCCCTGGTTTGGGCATCATTTGGGTGGCAGTCATTTTGAAACTGATGATGCCGTAAGCGAAGAGCGACAGCAACTGAAAGACTTCTTCTTCGCCACCGGGGGGCTTCCAAGGATAAGCGTCTGAATATACAGGATGATTATGTCGAAAAGAGAAATAAATGTCAGGAAGTTACTTTTATTATTATTGCCCCTATTCAGTTCAGCGACTTATTTATTGACTTACCTACGTAGCACTCCTTAGTAACATAGCTCACAATTCGCAGCGGGAACCACCCTTAAGNCATTGCCCCTATCCAGTTTTGCAACTTATTTATTGACTTACCAACGCAGAATAAAAATTATAATCAAAACACAAAAATAATTTTTCTGTACTATCCATCACTGTTATTCTATTTCAAGAAAACACTTCATTTAGAACATAATGTAATGTTTAAAAAAAACATTTATTTTATTTCTATATGAAATTGAATATAATGACTGATCCTTGGTCCCGCAAGAAATTGCAAGAGTTAATATCTTAATTTTTGTGACTGTTAGAGTTAAATTTTTCTTAAAATAAACTGTAATACATTTTGAAGTTTGCAACAATCATACGTGTATGTTATCGTCATGTGTAATTGATTCCATTAAATTAGTCCTCTCTTTCCTCAATTTTCTTCTTCGTTTCATAGTACAGTACCTGATCACACTACACAAAATCCGAAAATATGTCAAAAATCGTGCAGTTTATGAAAGTTAATACTACTTTGTTCCCTGAAGAGTAGTTTAATTACGGGTGATTATCACAAATATGTACACCGGAATTGAAGTAACGGGTAAGGAAAACCTTTTCATGATGCTTTGTTTAGAATTTACTTGACAGTGATTCACACAAAATAGCAATTAAACCTAATCACACACACACACTATTTGGAATGCATCATCATAAACACAAATAGAGGAACACGTCAATTTGTGTAACACAGACTGTAAGCGTTGAAGGGAACTACTAAGAAGTAAACACAGTATCATTTCTTTAATTATCTGAATCGAAGAACAAGGTTAAACGACACAGCGATCAACTAAATATCAAAATCGCTTAGGTTCGTTCGTTTCACTTCTTGCATTTTAGTGTGTGAACTCTAGTACTATTAACGTCCCTTTTTCAATCTAATGAAATAAATAATTAAAAACTTACGACCTTTTACGAACTTTGAATAATATTTATATTTTTTGTGAAGAGCTCACTACGTTTCGACTTGGACTTAAGTCGTCGTCAGGTGATCATGTAATAACAAATTATAACAATGAACTTAACATTAGGACAAATGAACATGATACGAACATAAATATAAAAATAATTAACTTCTCCGTTCCAAATTAAAGTATTTTCCCAATCCATCAAGTGATCATTATTAATTCATTATTGCAAACGTTCTATATCCGAAATTATATTTATAAAAAATACACACGGGAGTTTGAATTTACGCACAGACACTGAAAAATTATTTGGTTTATATAATACAATATTATAACATGTTTGTGTTTCTTCTTTTTTTTGTAAACATATTTTGCTGTCTCTTATANATGTTTATATCATGTTCATTTGTCCTGATGTTATGTTTATTGTTATAATTTGTTCTCACATTATCACCTGACGACGACTTTAATCCAAGTCGAAACTTTGTGAGCTGTTCACAGAAAATATAAATATTATTCAAAGTCCGTAAAAGGTAGTAAGTTTTTAATTATTTATTTAATTAGTGTGCGAAAATCAGTTTAAAATAAATGGTCTTGTGAAGCTCTGAGAAACGTTCAATGCTTTTAATGTCGTCATCTTGAGAGAGAAATTACATTAAAGCGAAATATACTGTTGAATTGCATCTTATCAATAGCCATAAATAAAAATGGAGCAATATTATTTTTTAAATTTTTTTGTTATTTCAAGGATAATACTCAATCAACCGAATGATTTGATGAAATTCATTCAATATTACTCAGCCATATATTTCTTCAGTGTACCTATACATGGAGAAGATCTGTGATAACTTTCGACCACTTGAAAATGGCGACGAGCCGGAATCGAACCCGGGACTCCTACATTGATCGCAGAGATGTTGACAATCCGTACGCTTTCCACAATTCTGCAGCACTGGCACCCAGACCAAAATATTATTACATACTAATATTCCATACTTAGTACAAGTCGATGTATGCTTTTTATTTAGACAAGTTTTGGCTGACACACATACTGTTGGATGCAAACATACATGCATTCGAGATTGGAGCTCAATTACAAAATAAATGACATTAGAAGAATCAATTACATTAGATTTTCTCTAATTCTTCCTTCGTTTAACAGTGTTCAATGACATATTTATTAACTAGATAATGATGTTTTGTGAGAGCAAGAACGTAAAAAACACGCTTGGTTTAGGCCTACTTTAAGAAGGAATAACTTTGAACTTTTTTTAATGCGTTGCAGTATTACAGTCAAATTTTTTGACATGATACATTGTTTTCTGTGTTGAGAAAATATTTCCTAGTTTTATGAGGTAATGTAATGTTATTGGCGTGAAATGTTTGAAATATTTCTTTCCGGAGTCTCCTTGTATTCCCACAACATTTACTACACTTCAATTTGCCTTTGCAACAATTTAAAAGAAATGACTTCGAAAATTTTAGATCAATACTTCAAGTATTTTTATGCAGGTATACAGATACCCTGAATGTACTTTAATTAGTAGAAATAACCTGCTCCATTGCGAGTGATAATAATTCAGATTCAGCAATAAAATCCATAATTTTTTATTTCATCATTATCCGATGTAAAAGCGTCCTGATGATGAAAATAAAAAACATAAACGTTTCCATTAAATCTGATGGTTGAAAGTAAAGTTAAAATCCAAGACCTCACGAACGACAAAATCGTCCATCGTAAAGTACGTTGCGTTTTATGGAAACAGCTACACGCCGGTCGTGTGTAGACATTAATGCACGTTTTCCGTCCAACAAATTTTCATCAATTGTTTTCTCGTATATCGCACTTTTTCTTTCTCAACGCTATATTAACTTCCATATAATTAGTTATCGCATACATTTAATAACTACGGTTATTATTATTAATATTATTATTTTGTTTTTTCCCCTCAGCATTTTTGCTGGTATAAGACAAAGTACGGGCTATAGAGCCAAGCACATCCATCTATATATCACTCAAGAACTCTCTCACAATGTTGGCAGTATTTAGAATGACAGCTTTTTGCATGATTATATAAATATACTTATTCAAGTCAAGAATCTTAAGGCTTTCGTGCAACTGTTTTGATATTTTACCAGTGACCGATAGAACAATTGGCACAATGCACACTTTATCTTTTGCTTCCAGATCGTCTTGATTTCGTTACTCAGGTCCACATACTTAGTTTTTTTTTCAACTATTGTTTTCTCAATATTATGTGTGTTTGGCACAGCAATGTCAATCAAAAACGCAGTTTTCTGCCTTTTATCACGTAGCACTATGTCGGGTCTATTGTTAGGGACACATCTGTCTGTAATTATAGATCTGTCATAATACAAAGTGAATCTATCTGTGTCCAATACAGGAGAAGGAATATATTTGTAATATGGAGAACTCTCCATGCAGACACAACATGGTTTCTCCTTGCATTTCCTACATTTATCGTCCCCTGCATTCGGGTTCCTAATGATATATTTCAAATAGTTCTTTGTTTTTATCACTTGATCTTGAATTTCTATCATGAAGCCCTCTGTTTGTAGGAAGAGCTCGCCATGCCTCAACCATGCGTTCGACGCTTGCTTGTCGATATATGTTTGGTTGAGATCATTGGCATATCTCCCATGCAGAGGCGTGCTATTCCATTCATCAAGTTCTTCTGAGTTGCTACGGGTGATTTCATTATTCTCAATATCGTTACTGACCAAGTTCAAGGGAGAATACTTGTGGTCTGCAGAACATACACTCAGATGAAGAGGTGACTCATTCTTCTTCTGATGGAAATAGCCTTGGCTATTATGAAGGAGTTGTACCCTTTCCACCGTCCCCTCTCGGTAAAGTTAATCTCAGAGTGTTTGCTTTCTCATGGTGTTTTCTGGACTTATTTAGTTGAACCCTAGTGTTCCTTATGATACCCTCTAAATCTGACTTTGACCTTGCGGTGATGCCAAAAGAATACGTCAGAACAGGAACTGCAAAGGTGTTAATAGCTTGGAAGAGGTGTTTACTATTTAGATCAGTTTGACACAACATGCACACTCTCTTGCTGTACTCTGTTGTAAGTGAATTCTTAATGCTGGAATGATCTACTTTCGTGGATTGTTCATACCCTAAGTATTTATAAAATTCACCATTGTCCAATGCTTCTATACGCCCCCCCCCTTGCTCACATTCAAATCCAACTATCTCAAGTACCGTTAAAACGCTCGTGTGACCCCAGGAGTTTATTGTCGACAATTGTCGGTAATATCGCCATTAACTCTTTGATTAGAGAGAAGCCATTAATGTAGTATTAGAGTAGGTAGAATTGAATCATTAAAATATCTTACATCGGCATTAATATATACTAATTGTAATTTAAAATTAAAAAACATACCTCATCGGCCATTTAAATGAAATAATTGAAATTATAATTGATTGTGAAATACATTGTGTCTTATGGAGGAGAGTCTTATTTACAAAATAAGACCAACTTTTAAATCACGAAAACAGAAGATTCCTTTGATTTGTAGTAAATTTTCCGGAGTATTTTTTACATCTCTTTTATCTATAGGTCACTAGATATATGAGAAAGATATTTCTCCTCTTTTAGGTGAAATGTATAAAGCACAAAACCTTTGTACACGGGCGCCATGGTTGTACTTACTCGCTCTTATGCATTTGAAACGAGTCAAGCGAGTTCCTGAATTTTGTTTGCACTATATTATTAACTGTTAAATTATTAACTATAAATTAAATCATATTTTTCTTCATTATTATTCATATTGTTGTGTTTCATAAGAATTAGAATAAAAGTAATAAAAAGAATGATTCATCTTCAGTGATTTGACTAACTTGGTGGTCCCCCTTAACATCTTAGAATTGAACTTTCAAAATCTTCTTTTGTTCTTCATACCGTAACCTCTTATTTTCTCGTAATTTAATGAACTGAAACTGAAGATAATGCACCTTCTTAGTATACAGATACTTATTTAATTTTCTTTATATTTGTGTAGCTATCAGTACACATTGATAATAAGGAGACGTGATTTTTACGGCCTGTGGCGGCGAAAATGTTAGATACGTCCGTGGATATAGAGGAACGTAAGGTATATAATCGTAGAAGGCGGTGTGTTAATGATGTCGGAATGAGCTGTCCAGGAATAGGCTTCCAATCCAAATGTAATCAATATGATAATAATAATAATAATAATAAATTTATTGTCAAAAAACAGTACAAACTGCGTATGACCACGTGGAGGATTACTCTCCGAACTCAAGCAAGGGACCATCCCATCAATTCCGATCAAGGGCCCTAAGGCAGAGGCTAAGGATTCAAAAATTTCAGCAAAAGTTCCTAGATAAGATAAAAAGTTAGCTGCGAGTTATAATACTAATAGAATGTCAATATGTTTGTAATTTTACGCAAATATGTTAGTAAATTTACATGTACAAGTTATTATCGAACTATAGATAATTCTGAGTATAGTGTTTAAAAATCATAAGAGTTGAAAAAAACACTAAATTCACGATTTATTGTTACAATAAACACGCCCCTAGACAAATCCCAGAGATCCTGTATAAGAAATCCGCCTCTACCAGAAGGAAAAACGGAGAAAACCCCGGGCCAAGATGGAAAAACCCGGGCCTGGGTGGATTGTGAAGTTTGATATCTCACCATAGATTTTGTGTGATGAGTTATCGGGGGAAATGAATTCTTAACGTATGAACTTGAAAACTCAGACGTATACAGTATTACACACCACCGCCAATATTTAAAATAAACTCGCCAGGAGACAATTCGTAAAGATCTGAATAGATCTCAAAAATTATTTTTGACTGATTACGGTATTTTCCTTATATATTCAGTATAATTCGAAAGTAACATTTCTATTTTATCTCACTTTTACAAAAAATAAAACTTCCTTGCATTAATATGAAAGTTAGAAATTAGTGTTGCATCATTAGATAAAAGTTGATTTTGCAAGTGTATGTTTTAATGAACTTAGGTCAGATTTCAAAAACTCCAAACCTCTTAGTCCGCTTCAGTCATGAAAATAAATATATAAACTTTACTGTTAAAAATCTGCATGTGATGACGTGGAAGGCAATGAACTAAGGGTCTCCCAGGAAATAAGCAAGAGCCCATCGCATAATTTCCATTCAAGGACCCAAGGGCAGTGGCCGATGTAATATTTATAAAAAAAATTTTTGACAAATATGTTGTTATTAATTTATTATTCCAAAATAAAACGTGGATACAGTAAAAACTCGTGATTAATAATAACAAGCATTAAAGACATTCCCACTTATGTACAAATCTTCCTCTAACCGAAGGAAAACCCGGGCCAGTATGAGTTTTTTTTGTGAACGAAGGAGATCATTTACATGGAATCAATTTTTAATAGGCATAATATATTATATTAAAATTTGAGTTGTCTTCATTCCCTGTATTTTAGATTATTATGATATTTAAAACTGTTCTTTCCTCTGTAAATTGAACCCTAGTAACTTTCGCTTTAACGCAAGGAACGTGGTTATCTGTCAGAGTAAACAAGGCAATTTTTCCTTCACAAATCAATATCCTCTCCAATCTCAATGAAGCACGACGATAGCGCTATCTCTATTATCGACAACAGGGACTACACATTTGACGCTCGCAGACTCATCTGTTTCTGTCGACAATCTCAACGATTGGAACATCGCTTGTCCATTTGCAATTAGAACAAAGAACGCGCATGATATAAATTATTATCCATATTAATGTACTAGCAGAACTATCCGGTGAGATTTGAAGAAAAAAAATCATTTCTTGACATTGTGTTAATAAAACACCTGTCAGCAGGTATGGATTTTTTCAGCTCATTTTGCCAGGCGTTACCCGGGGTTCTTATACAATATTCTAAATGAATATATTAGTTTCCATATTTTTCTACTTTCGAAATATTAAATTTTTCACTTTCGTTTATTTCAAAAACTAAATACTTTGAGGAAAACCTACAAAATATTACTCAGGGTCTTCAGTATTGTATGCTTGTATGTACGTAATTACGAACTATTTTAAAATGCAGGAAGAAGGAAAATACAATTTACAGCGAAACACTACTAAACAAAACGCATAGTTTAGATTCTTTTGTTCCCACATGAACGCTAGGGTAGTAATGTTCGTTTCAATGAATATACGAAAAACAAAGATTTCCAAACCGATCGCACCTCTACGCAACAATGAATAAAACATGTGAGTGAGTGAAACGTTGCAATGAATTCGTATAAAAGACTTTCGAATCAAAGGAAAAGGTTGAAAATGATCCTACATCCTACACCTACAATTGAGTAAAATATCGAAAAATGTAAAATCCCGTTTCTAGATAGAAATATTAGCAATGTTGAGGTACAGAAACCATGTTGATATCTCAATCATTTCGTGAGATAAATATACCGAAAAAAAAATGAAAATTAAAAATAATGAAAATGGGAGGAGGGGGTGGTTTTTTGAAACCTCAAGTAGACAATGCTGTTCCCAGAGTTTTGAAGCTCAAGCGAGGAAATTTTCATCATGCTCAGATTAAAACTGTAGATTTGTATGAAAGACATACACACCCACACCCACCGCCCGGGACATTCTCATTTATATATAGAGATTTGGTTGGTTCCAAACACCAATCTAAATATTAAACACGCATTATATTTTTATATTACAGAAATGTTAGCAAAATTCTCAACTCTCCGTGGAAGGATACAACGTGTATTTCAAATGGTATGGAGGTTCATAGATTTATCGAGTGAAGTATTGAGGGAAAACACTGAACGGCAAATGTTTCTTAAGATGTTGGACACGCGGGTTTTTTAACTCAAGCGCTAAATACACAGAAAGAAGTTATTGAAATGTATTACAAACATTCCATGATTTATTTGAAATCAAAGCCTTTTTGATGGAAAGAATACTCGATTGATACACTAACAAAATTAATGAATCCTCGATTTCGTACGACAGATGTTGGTTCACGCTCTCTGAAACAGCTTATTCCTAACGGGGCGTATTGAAATATTCATCCAGTTACAAAAAACACAAAACGTCTGCAAAACCACATTCCTCGTTTCATTATTTCGGATCTCTGATACGTTTTGTTTTTATCGGCATATTTTCTAATGACACTCATATTTGTCTGGTCAACGAAGACGGTGACTTTGGAACTAATTAAACAGGTTTAAAAGATCCGATTCCATCAATCCTACACTTGTAAAATAGCCAAACGTACAACTCATTTCCCGCAAAGTGGTTAAACTTCACTGCAAGGAAAATATAAATGTAGTCAGTTACATTCAACGAGAATATATAATCCCTTGGTTACAATATATGTGTAGGATTGAGGGAATCGGATCTTTTAAACCTGTTTAATTAGTTCTAAAGTCACCGTCTGACGACGCTGAGGACAGGTTCGTTCTTCCCAACTGAAGACGTTTTTCGTACATATCCCCACTCCATAAGTTTCCACTCCTATATAGAGTCTCCTTGATAAATAGTATAAACTCCTGTATATGTTTTTTTGAAAACAGGTTGAACAATTACACCAAATTATTGCCGTCTCAAAATGCAGTTATTTAATATGCTAATAACAGAATGGCGGAAGAAACAATAACGGATAAGCAATTGGTATATGGAAAAATACTGACGGACCGGGAGAAATTGTAAAAGACAATATCCAATTGTAGCCCAATTTCCCTGTTTTCACCAGAGTGCTGTTAAGTACGCGGTCTGTTTCTTCCGAGACCGACAGCAGTGGACCACTGCTTCCACGATCCCGCTCAGCGGTGGAGCGTGGGTTCAAACCTTGCTCGGTCGAACTAGATGAGGTTTTCAGGCGGGGCTTCCAAATCTAGTCCAGACAAATGTAGGTTCGGTACCATTAATTCCCCAGCAACGCAACATCTCATCTTTCCAAGTCCCTCACCAAAATCTAACGGGTGAGTGGAAGAGCAAGCCTCATGGCCTGAACCTCGCCTAATATATGTATAGTTGTGTTAATGCATCCTCTTTCTCTCGCTTAAATACATCGGTATACTTCAAATTGCATGACGTCACAGAAACGAGATTCTAATTTTGATTATTTCGTCTGTATTGGACGAGATTAGTCCCATCGAAGTCACAGTCAAAATGTTCCAAAATGGACTCCGAAGGCGCCCAAGGAGTACACGGAGGGTAGAGTTCCGTAATGACGAAGTTAGGAGGAGGATATGTGGTCAGCATCTTGCTCCGGCCGGTTTGACACCAAAATATACCCGGTACTCATTTAACAACAGGATAAGTGGTTCTGGGGGCCAGTATGGATGTAAAGGTTAGATAAAGAACATCCCCATCCAACCAGTAACTCAGCGCTCTACGCACTGAGCCACGAGTAGTCTCGAAGTATTCTTGAATTTTTTTCATAAATTATCTTAGAGCGTGTCTGATAATTTCATTCGATGAAGATTATATGAAGATTTAATCGGTGAGCGTAAGTCTTTCCTCGGTTACAAAACTTTTTAATCTGAATAAGTATGGTAGATACAGCTCTGAAGCTTGTTGCAAATGCAAGCCTAACACATAAAGTTTTTTTATGAACACACTTTCTCGTGTGCTCCGTACTGTAATGCTCTCTCTGTACATTCTGGTTAGTACCGAAGTGTCCGCATAAACAGAATTTGGCAAAAACAATAGTTCTCTTTAAAGAGAGAAAAAAAGAATTATGAGTGGTTTAAGGTGGTGGCACTCACCTGGAAGTATCCCCAGACACTGAGCACAGCACATTGCTTGGGATCAGCCGGTGTGGGCGGAGGCGACAGATCCTCAGGGGATGATAGGGGATCGAGGTCCTCATCCAAGGGGGACGGGGTTGGAGCAGATCCTGGAGCCAATGGAGCAACACACACCGCCTCCAGCCCTTCCCCGTCCTCTCGGCCCAAAGCCTCCAATTGCTCCTGCAAGCGAAGTGCTTCCAGGAGGAAATCACGTTGGAACGCGGGACCCAGCATCGTCGTGCCCTACGAACGTCATAACACATATTATACACTCTGAATTAGCTCTTTGGTATTAGAGTCCTTCAAAAAGAGAAACACAAGTAGTGTGAACATAATGAGGAAATTGTAATACATAAATGACTCCGGAGACCAGTCATACGGACCGCCGATAATTGGCAGCACTGTCACGAAAGTACCGATGCAATCTGGTCTTAGACAGCTCCTGCGTCGATCAATTAGCCGCCATCTGCCGTGCGTCTCTTCTTCCGAAGTATATTGACGGAAAGTTATGGAAAGAACAGCGATTTTTTAACTCTCTTGGATTTATTCCAAATCTTTGACGAAAACACCCATCCCATGATACAGGGATAAACGATGTTAATGGTTGGAATTCTCCGAAATGATTTCCAGTCACTTGTTTGTTCTACTCGTTTCTTCACAAATTCCGCTCATTTGAATTTCTGGGAAATCAGAACATATGTCCACCTCAACTTTTATATTCAAGAACAGAGGAATGCCTCATTATTTCGTGTTACGTATACGAACAGGGCACTAGCAGGAGAAACGATCGACCAAATAGCTCTAGCTTCACTTCCCAACTGAGATGCAAGAGAGAGTGCTAAGACCAGCTTACCCGAAAAATGTTAGTTTCGTCTCTCGCCACCATATGTCAGCCACTTTGCCAATAGAGGAATAAGACAAGATGTACCATTGCGCATCGAGGTAGAAGGGGATGTTGACCAGCCAATGGAATATTGATATATTTTGAGAGGGAAGGTTAGAGGTGTTGTACATATTTATGTAATATGTTTGACTGTGTTGGGAAGCGATATCGGTATCATCGGAATACGACCTCTCCAAAAAATGCCTTGACTATGATTGGCTTGCACTGCACATGCTCGGGACGGGCACACCGACCCTAGACTCATCCTATAAGGCACCTCCAAATACGTCACTAAATAACGAAAAACCGTAAAATTGAACTTTATTATACTAAATTTTTATTGCAACAGTAAAACAATGGATAGTATATCTTATCAAATCCAATCGCAATTTCAAATTGCTTTACGTAATCCTAACACAGTTTACGAACACGTTGACACGTGTCTGGATCACGGGACCTCCCTAAAGAATCGCGTACCGCCCCTCGTAAGAAGAAGGTGCGCGATCATAGTTTAATTTGAATTTGTGGTTTGAGAGAAATTTTATCTTACGATGAATCTTATTTTATTTTTTATCAAAATGTTAATATTAATATGAGCGTTTATGTAAATTTAACCAAATTATTTTCTTTTATTTTCATCAAAATATCTTGTGAAGGTAATAGGTGAGGAGTCGGGATCCTCCGGAACCCCCCCCCCTCCTTTGGCAACGTGCTGGAGTGCTGGAGACAAACCCACTGCTCAAATAAAACAGTCAATAACTTCTTTATACTAAATTGTGTAAATTTAGTACAAAATAATGTCTAGATCAGTTTTGCAAAACTCCGAAAGTTAGAGCTGGTGATATTCTCACAGTTACAATGATCCCTGAAGATCAGGAGAGATGCAACATCGACACGCACGAAATATACGTCATGCGTCGATGCAGTAGATCGTGATGAATTTATCTGCATCAGTCTAATCCACCATGTCCAAATCTAATTTTTATCTTATCTACAAAGGCAAGGTTTTAAGTCTCGCTGGCTTTAAATCTAATTAGAACGATTTCATTTATATAAGCATCAAGTTAAATACGTTGCGTTGAAATCTCATATCATTTTTAACCAGGTAACCAACAAATATGACGTTATATTGGTTTTCTCCGATTTTGGACAATATTATGCAAATAAAATTGTAACATTGTTGGTCATTAGTTATTACAAATATATTTTAAAAAGACTATATATTTCCCCTTAACCTTAAATCTATATACTACGCTCGTTATGAAGGTAGTCTGTGTGTGTGTGTGTGTGGGGGGGGGATGTTAAGGGCTCCAAACGTGTACGTCATTAGAACCCTTGCAGGTGGGGAAAATTCAGTTATGCACCCGAGGGAGAGTCAACGCGACTCTTCACCGTGAGGGGGACTCGGCAAATAAATACCCGCTAAAGTCCCTCCTGGATTATCACATACCTGAACATAAAGATGACAGGAAAGGACATATAAAGCTGCCAAATACACATAATGTACATAAAAAATTTAATTCTGAAAACTCTAAATTCCCAAATAAGGAAAGGGAATAATGTTAATTAAATAGTTAGGAAAATATACTTTTGAAATGAAACATTTAATTGTAACAAGGATCCCTCAACTAAGAACGAACTGAAAATTTAAAATACGGAGAAACGTTTTCCAATAATGCCAGAAATATTTGGATTAAAAATTTAGGCGATGGCTCTTAGATATTGATATCTCTCATGGAGAAGAAAAAATTAGAAATATTAATAAACAGAAACATTCCTTGTTAGCTAGTTGACCGTGACCTACATAAATTTATTCAGTTAAGAAAAATTCAAAAAGTTTGGGAGAGAGGTCAAAGAGATGAGCGTAAATATTTTTTACATGGACTGGACGAATTTGGAGCACACGCTAATTAAAAATGACGTACATATTTGAACTGTAATTCACTTAAGAAGATACAAGAAGAAATTGTCTCAATGATTTGAATGATTTAAACTTTCTCGTTAGCATTCTTAGATAGCATTAACAATTAATTACCCAAACTATGTTCATAACATAAGAGTGTCAGTGTTAAATGAAAATTCAATCGTAGCGTTGCAGTGACCACTCAGTTTATTTGTAGTTTTGAAACGGAAGACTGAATGTACATAATTATTCCGTAAAATTGTTTATTTCACTCAACATAACCAGTTATATTTGTTGTTGATGGTGATTAATTCCTACATTTCAACCTTAACAAAAATTGTATTATTGAAGGAATAAATTATTATTATTATTATTATTATTATATTTCATTAATACATCTCAGCTTCTGCTGGTATAAATAAGGTACGGATACAAATCAATCACACTTATTTACTCTTGGCTAAAGAATTTACGCACTATTCGTGTCGTATTCAAAAGAGCTGCCTTCTGGAGAAGAATATACACTACTCTCCTTATACCGAGTATCTTGAGACTCTCATGTAGGGCTTTAGGGATCACACCAGTGTCGATAACACAATTGGTACAACATACTCGTATACCTTACTAAGCTTCCGCATCTTTTGAATTTCATCACTTAAATCAGCATATTTCCGTTTCTTCTCAGCTATTGTGTTTTGGATGTTGTGCGTATTAGGTACCGCAATGTCAATGAGATATGCAATTTTCAATTCCTTATCGCGCAGAACAATATCAGGCCTGTTATTGGGGATACATCTATCAGTTATAATTGACCTGTCATAGTATAAAGATACCTTGTTGGAATCTAACCCAGGGGTTATTATTATTATTGAAGTAGTGGTGTTCATTTCACAGCTGTGAAGGTTTTCTAGCTGGTTCAAATTTCTAATCCCAGGTTGCTACCCGCTCTCTAAAGAATTAGATGCTCTCTCTTAAAATGTGGACTGTGCCAAAAAGAGCGATCTCTTGTATTTCCCATTCTCTTGGTTTGCCTGGGATGGAATCTAAATGCTTCTTTAAATTTACAGATAGTGCAGCAAGGGAACCTACAATGACAGAGATAATCTATTTTTGAACATCTCACATCCTACTAATTTCGATAGCCAAATCTTTGTATTTCAGCATCTTTTCTGCTTCTTCCCGCGCTAAATTTTATGAATTGGTTGGCATTATTATTATCCTTCATTTTTTAATCTCAGCTTTTTGTTGCTGGTAAAGAGGAGATACGAGCTCTCGCCAAGCATTCTCCTGGCTGAAATATTTTCTTATAGTGCGGGTAGTTTATTGTGACGTCTGAGAACACGCTCGTCAATACGTGTGTATTTTGTGATTTATGTACGTAAACGTTTACTTTCGTGGAGACAATATCTTCAGAGTTCCGAGAAGGAACTTTGAGGTAGACCAGCATGAAAGTATGTCTGCGTTTATTGAAGAAAGAATGGTGCGAGAAAGATTCCGTCCTAAGTGCGGATATTTTGCTATTTGTGAACGCAAACTTTCACTTCCTGTGGACTGAGGAGGGGCCCCATCGAAGAATGTCGGTGAAATACAGAAGGAAAGCCCGAATTCTACAATGGCAACGGGAGCCCTTAAAATGTTCCATGTTACTATATTTATGAATAAGATATTTTTGCTGAGACAATGACCTGAGTTAGGTTAGGTTTGAAGAATGCGTCTACGGAAGGAAGGGTGCGTCGGCGGCTGAGAGGTTTTTCGTGGCGAGGGCCGTTTCCTCTGTTGGAGGCGGAGCAACCCCTGGACGAAAAAGGGGGAGATGCACGCTTTGGGAGAGACGACGTCTAGTCGCCCACTCATCACGTGACGTTCTTCTTGATTATATATTGAACAGACGGAGAATTTTCGGTGGCTGATACGACGGGGTTAAGTCTGCAGGTTACGGGAGGTGTGACCTGGCTAGGTATTAATCCCGTCTGATCCATTTATGGGATTAATAATAATAATAATTTATTACTGCAATTGGGCTGTCATGCCCGGTGGCAGAAATTTAAATACATAAAATATACATCAACAATATACAACAATTACAACAACAAAAATAAAACGAGGATATACAAAATCACACGTGAATTAAAATAAGAATGTGTTAAAATAAAAGTATATTAAAATAAGAAAAGTATTAAAATTAAAATAAGAAAAGTATTGCTGTGGTAATCCAGGGAAGCACTTGCTACTAGTTGCGGGTGATGTAACTTTTAGTAGTACTTTATTCGACTAACAATTTTAACTAGTAATTTTGAATTTTCGGATAACCTAGGAGGGATTTCCGACATAATATTCAGCAACTGACTTTACATGAATGTAAACAATGCTTTAGCCTTGCATAGCATTAGCCTTGTAATAACAACCTGTACTTGTATTTATAAATTTGAGAATTTCCAATTTTGTAAATATTCAGATTTAAATTTAATTTGTATTTAATTATTAGTTATTGTTTTTACGTGTTTGTTTGATTGTCTGGGAAACTGGACTGGTGGCAGCGAAGGAAGGAAATACTGAGGGAGTGGTAGGTGCAGTAGCGACTACGTTACAATTATTATTATTATCATCATCTTACCATGCTTAGTATTAGAATTATTATTATTATTTACCTGCGACCCTTTGTGTTCGACTGGGTCCAGCCCCTTGGCGGTGAGGATGACCTGCGCTGCGCGGTAGAAAGGTCCGAAGTTGCGGTCGAAGTATCTGCGTTCGATGCGTGCTCGACTGTTGGCGGCCGCCCACAGGCGCACGGGGTCCGTGGTAACGTCGAGCAAAGCTGCGCCAGCCGCCAGCGCAGCCACGGCCGCCAACCCCGCGCCAAGCACCAGCCAAGGACGGGTGGCGCAGAAGGTGCCCCAGCGCCCGAACGAGCTCTCCAGCCAAGCCTCGGCACGGGCACCGCACCGCGCCAGGCGACCCATCCTACAAAAACATGGCGTATAATAATAATAATAATAATAATAATAATAATAATAATAATAATAATAATAATAATATAGCATATCGGTCTACTGTTAATTGTGGCCCATTTCTTTTCTTTGGTCACGACCCTTTGGGCGGAACCACATTCGCGACTTCGACGTTTTTCATCTTCCACTGCCATCTGGTGGTGGAAGCAGGAACTCTGCGTTGATGCATTTTTCACCGAGAATTAATTTTTTCGAGAACATCCAATGGCGCTCAAGGGATCTTTTACATACAGCATAATCATGCTACATGTGGTGTGTGGATTTTCGCACCCAAATTTTCATTCCATTTTATTGGCGTTCATGCCACCTAGTATCTTTGGCACTAGCAAAACGAGGTTCTCTATTCAATCTTCATCTGTCATTCCTTTTTGTGTTCTATGCACAGCGCATCGTAGCCGCGAGTGCCCCAGGAAGGTGTGCGCACATCTACAAATCCACCAATACCTTCAATTATGTTATCTTGTCAGTATATTCCGTGAAAATTTCAAATTTAATCTTCGTATCTATTAGTGCCCACGGTTTTTTCGTATTTAATATATCTAGTCTTTAATAACTCATAAGATATTCTCCTCTTTCTCTTTCAAATATTTAATTCCCATAATTCCTGTTCCGGGGTATCCTCACCTTTGTTACATATCCATTTGCTCTCTTCCATTTTTCTTATTTTTCGTAGATATTTATTTAAGTTGCCATGACCATGTGGAGATCAATAAACTAATTTACGCTCCAGAAACAAGCGAGAGACTATCCCATCAATACCGTTCAAGAGACGAAGGGCAATCAAGAAAGAAATTATTTAATAAATACGTAGTTATCGATTTATTCTTCCAAAATTATTTGCAGATATTTGCAGTAAAAATTCGAGATAAATAATAACAAACGTGTTAAATGACATTCCCTACTTTAGAGGAAAATCGGAGAAAACCCCGGGCCAGGATGGACACACACACACACACATATATATATATATATATATACTAATGAAAGTGAATTATTTGATTTGTCTGTGGTATTGAAATCGGAAAAATTGCAATGAAAATGCAAAGTATGGTTAACATTGATGAATTACAAGAGAAGAAAATCAATTAAAATTGGTTGCTAATGAATAGATTTTAGCGTTAACTCACGTGACTGTTGATTATGAAGCTTCCTAACCCATCCTGGCCAGGGATTTTCTTCGTTTTTCCTTCTGGTAGAGGCGGATTTATCATAATGGTTCTCTAGGTTTTGTCTAGGGGCGTGTCTATTGTAACAATATATCGTGAATTTAGTGTTATTTCAACACTTATGATTTTTAAACACTATACTCAGAATAATATATATATATTTTTTTTGTGGGGCTTTAGGGCTCGTCAACAGCGAGGTCATTAGAGCCCTTAAAACTTGTACAGGTAGGGAAAATGCAGTTACGCACTAGGGAGAGCCAACATGACTC
>NNCF01126319.1:36387-67503 GCA_002313205.1 Laupala kohalensis
TTTTTTTGAATCCGCCTCTGCCTTAGGGCCCTTGACCGGAATTGATGGGATGGTCCCTTGCTTACTTCCGGAGAGTAAATTAGTTTATTGTCTTCCACGTGGTCATACGCAGTTTGTACTGTTTTTTGACAATAAATTTATTGATTTAATTTATTTAAATAACGACTGATTCATGTCACTAAACAAAATTTGGTTGTGATAGCAACCAGAACTACGTTTGACAGTACTCTGTGTTGTTTTGTTGTAAGTTTTGGCATGGCAATACTGGTTACTGTCATAAACAATATTTTTGGTTGACACGACTCAGTTGTGTTATGTATAAAATTCGGTCTATAAATATTTTCTCCGAGTATATTTTTACCATTTTCTAGAAATATATGAATATTTTTGTCAAACCTAAAAAGTCAATATTTTTATATCGAATAATCGAAAAAAAAATATTTTGTTGCAATGTGATAGTCTCTAAAAAAATCTTTCAAATTTTTTTCTTGGGGCTTTAGGACTCGCCAACGTCAAAATCCTTCAATGCGCTTGTGCACAAGCGCACAGTCGCAAATAAAAAATTATACAGAAATTTCATGTTTAAGGCAGCCCGCGAGATCTTTTACGGGAAACTTTAACATTCTACGTTAGATATTCAACATTTGATACAATCAATTACAACATTTTGAGTTTTTTTTAGGGAGTGATACAAGTGCGAATTATAACTTCCTTCATTATTACATTGATTAAAGAATTTCATATGTAACAACCATACGTCGGCATTACCCTATTCTCAGAAATCATGTAGTCAACAATGAAGAACTTGAATTCTGAATGTTTCACTTACTATGGATACCGAAACTTTCGATACACATCAGTTTGTTGTTAAAGTTAAATCTTCAACTTGGTGCAAACCGAAAAAGGCGGTTATAGGTTTCGACTTTTTAGCTTCGATAAGCTGTTCATTTTTTAATTTTCGCTTTTGGGCTCCACTCAAATTCTTTCTGCAGTTTGATGCCATCGTATTAGGTAACCTGCAGAGAAACACAACTTCTATCTCCAACTTATGGGGCTGGTATCTGATTAAACCGCTGATCAATCCGTCAATTTATTGTTACAATGTTTCAAGCACCGAAATCATTGATTTTCACCTTTCTTACTTATCTGGTTCGCTTGTCAGTATGTACTCAGAGTCATGTTTCTTTGCTTTGAGAAAATTTAACTTGCGAAAAAGAGAAATTGAACAGAAACGCACTGTTTATTATTTTGTAGAATAGTAGACGCAGTAAATAACTTTGTTGTTCTCAATGTGGTCATAGGTAGTTTGTAACAGCTCGTTTGACAATTAATTTCTTATTTATTTCTTTAATTTTTTTGGCGAGATGTTGGTACTGAGCCTGCTTACAGAGATTCAATGTAGCCAACGCTTTTACTTCACCATCGTCCGTAAGAGGAGTGATATTTGTATCTCGTGTTATGTTGGCAGGACATTCCAATTTCTGAAAACTAAAATCTATCGTCAACCTCTTCCATCAATTCAATTCGCGTGCTCGTGTGGCGATATTCTGTTCCTTCTGCATATAGTAATAAATATATTATTACTATTAATATGGATTGGATATATCTTGAATTCATCGAAGTTGGCAATTCGTGTCAGGAAGTCATAATGCATACTTTTCGCCAAAGTTATATGACTTGGAGCATAGGTGTCGCAGCGTGAATTGACGCGCCAAACGATGCAATATTACAATCCGATTTAAAAATTGTAGATTTTGATTGCGGAAAATTACGAATAAGTTTTTTTTAATGTCGAACGAATAAATAATGTAGAATAATTTTGAATTTCTAAGGTATGAGAACCTTTGAAATTGTTCATACGAGAAAGAAAATAGTATATTGCGATACAAGGGCGATCGTGCCCGGGTATCAAACATTTCTTTTTTTGTGCGGTGGGGCTGGGATAAGCCTTGGGTAGAAAAATCTCATTCCATCCCCAGCCCTAGGTACAAAAATTAGACATAAATATTATAATGTGATGTATTATAATAAATTATAATTACATTACTACAAATGTTTGTTTAGTGATAAAATTCTTTTGATCAAATTATAATTTTTTTCTTCAAAAACCGTGAAAGAAGAAGGTATCCTGTCATATCAGATGTTGGGGCCCCCTGTGACTCGGGGCCCCCGGACAATGTCCCGGCGTACTGGATGCTAGTTGCACACCCAGTACACCACAGGCCATTTTCACACCACCACAATCGAACGGACCTTTTTGTACAGAAACCTTGACTTCAGTCATACGAGATGAGTATACTCACACTTTCCGTACGATAGCGAAAGACGACCCAATGTTTCTTTCGAAGTTGTTTGCATCACAGCGGTAGAATGGGTAGTGGTGGGACAAAGACACGAATGGGTCCTTTCTCACCATTAGGTATTTCCCGTTCGGATTTTACAAGTCGCAGGAACAGCACTGTACTCTTTAAGTTCATTGTGAAATTAGTAGACGATGCTACTATCCCATTAATGTCGAAGGAAAACCGGATAAATCCCCGGGCAGGAATGGGTGTACCGCAATATACAAGTGAGACATAAATAATAAAGAGCCATTATAAGCTTGTATGAAAATAATTAACAGTATCTTCATTATTATTAATGCAATGGAGTGATAGATTAAATTCAAAAAATGAATTGAAATCAAACCCAAAAGTGAAACAATTCTCATTATTTGATACCCTTGTAAAATATATTAAGGGAAATATTCACACAGATGTAATTGGGAAAGTCTTTTACAACACTCAATAAATTCGTTAATATTATGGAAGCTTTCACTCTTCGGTCTTGTCAGTGAAAATCCTGTCCAATTCCAATTACTTTGGAATAATATTCGATAAGATGGACCAGTGTAAAATAAAATTTATAGAGAGCATATATAGTAATTTAATGCAACTGGAAAAATTTCAAGGTATTACTTTTTGTTTTGAAAAGAACGCGCTAGATTATAAACGAATTTATTTTCAAGAATCGCTTTTACTTTAGAGATAAATGATCTAGACGAAAAAATCCAACAGATTTAGTATAATTAAATGTATTCTACGACGTTATAATGGACAATCCACAGTATTTATAGTGATTTAATTATTCTAGATTCCAAACGAAGTAAATAGTACACCCCATCAGATTGTCGCTTTATTTGTTGTACGAAGAAAGCTTCACTATACGCTTGTTAGTGTGCCAGAATGTCAAGGTCTCGAGTCCATTCAGTGTATTTATAGGAGGCTTCCACGCTTTTCGCTCATGGTCTACTAACTGAGTTTGGACGATCCCTAAGACAATACAATTGTACGTTGATACTAAACAGATAAAAAGTAAGTCTTCTGATCTTCCGTGATAACATGGAGCTAATACTAAGGCACCGTTTTTCGTTTTTTTTTCTTCCAGTTTTCGACAGACGTACACTATAATTAAAATTACATCTATAAAAATTTAATGATTTTTTTATATGTACAAATTTTCTTTTTAACTGATCATAGAGAAATATTACTATATATAAGAATGGNTCTTCCAGTTTTCGACAGACGTACACTATAATTAAAAATACATCTATAAAAATTTAATGATTTTTTTATATGTACAAATTTTCTTTTTAACTGATCATAGAGAAATATTACTATATATAAGAATGGATAATATCAATTAGCAGAAAGTTTTCAGAGACAGTTAAATAAACCTTATATACAATAATTCAACCTGCGTGTGTTTGAAAATAATGTTTGGTTATAAATTTCACAATTTAAAGCATATCAATTTTCTACTCAATATCCTTATTAAAATGGAGTTTGCTCTTACATATTTCTTAACTTTTGGTGAGTTCAGTAAACAGTGTAATCATATCACACGTATTTCTGGTAACTTCAATACAACAAAGTATTGCATAATTGTCATAGAAATTAGAAAAACTAGAATTGTTTTCTTTAATTTTATCATGATTCTCTGTAGTTTTTTGTAGATTGTTTTCTTCTAAACGGAATATTTAATAATAATAATAATAATAATAATAATAATTTATTAATCTGCCAGTGAGCAATGCTCGCTAAACACTCAAAGTAGTCGGTCGATTGACTTAAATATTTCACAACCTTTCATTCTAATACGAAAGTGTTTTTATATGCTTATTACAGATATAAACACATTTGTGAATAGTAAAAAATGAATTGAGGTGTATTACGGTTGATGAGATTTTTAAACTACCAATGCCGTTGAGGTCACATTGTTGCACGGTATCGTAGTACACTACTTAATCATCTGTGATGCCTCGCTCACGTTCGAACATAGGCCGCAGTTCTCGACAAGCAAGCACGAAACGTCAAAGGAGATCAAACCGCACTGATGATGAACGTTTGGACGAAAATGAACGGGAAGAAAGACTTGAAACCTTACGAGTTAAATCGAGAAGAAGTAGAGCAGCACAATCGTCTCAACAACCCCAAGAACAATTAAACAAACAGAGAAGACGTATGCAGTTGCAATGTCTTTAAGACGTATGCAGTTGCAATGTCTTCAGAATTAAGTAATTCTGAATGATCGAACTTCATTTCACCGAATTGCTTTCTCATACGAACCGGATATTCAATACAATTCCTCATGTAAATTCGTTGAAATCGAAAAAATGGACAAAGTTTGTCCGCAGTGCAAAGCAATGAAATTTAAAGGAGAAACGCCGGGTAAGCGCTGCGCCGGGGGAAAAATGAAGCTACCTGAACTATTCACCTCTAAGTGTGTGAAATGGGAAATTGGTATTTTCTAAAAACAAATTCTCAAGTACATCAGTGAAAGTGAGGGATTGGTGCACACCAATTCTATTAAAACTTCTAACAATGATGAGCAACAAAGTTGCAGACATATTACAAAATTTACTCGAGAAAAACCGCGGGTAGACAGCTAGTAGTTTATAAAAATCGTACGTTCCTGATCGTCTGTTAAATAAATAAATTTTATTGTAAAAAACAAAACAGATACAAACTGCGTATGACCACGTGAGGAAAAATAAACTAAATTCCTAGAATAATTTAACTGTAATTTATTAGGATTATGTTACAAATTAAAAAAATTAATTCTTTGTTTGTAATTGTATAAAAATCGTATATTCTTGACCTCTTATTTATTTAACTGCGATTTCTTGAGTTTATATATCAAATAATTTCTTTTCTTGTAATATGTGTAATATTTGCTTGAAATTTTCTTGTCTTCATAAGTTTACTCTCTGTTTTCTTAATAAGTTTTTTTTTTGTATATTTGGTGCGTATTTTCACGTTTGACTATTATCGTAGCTCTGATGATATTATACTCGTACAAAATAAAAACGTTGGCAATTTCGAAGAGAATTTTAATTTTTTAAATTAATGACCTATTCCCAAGAAATTAGAGTTAAATTTTTTATGATTTCAGAAAATGAAAAATGATGTATTTTTAAGCCCTTTTGCTGCTTTCAACAACAAAAAGTCCTTTTATAATAATAGAACTAAAATGCAGCTCATGTAAAATGACTGTCCAATAATCGTTGTAATGTTTGTTATGTGGTCAGTTTCCAAAGATACAAATCAGCGCTAACTTATGCCTATGGGCCTACGGGCCATTTTCCATACATTTTCTTTCGATCAATCGGACGAAACGCCACGAGACGGCGCTAGGAGAAACGTTGCCCAACGAATAAAACTAATTAATCACATTTACTTCTTTGTAAATTAATATTTTCATTCTTATCAATAAATTTACATTATTTCAAGCTGGAAAAAATTAAATATTATATTTCTTTATTTAAAAAGTATTTATAATACGTAGTATTATAATAAACTGTTTTCATATTATAATGGGTAATTCCGAACACAACTTTCTATTTTCTCTGACCGTACATGCCACGCAAAATATTAATTCAGTCAGCATAGATTTACAACACAAATTTGTGCCCCTCAAGTGGCGTGAAGCGGAATCAAACGTCCCGCGCATCAGAAGCGCTTGCCTAAACGATACACAACTACTGACTGAGCGATACAGAGCCACAATATAAATACGCGAGACATATTGGCGCTCGCGAGGGAGGGGGGAGAAGAGAGAGAGATGTGACTGCACTCCGCCTTCTCGGTTTAGAATTGACTCCACGGTCTCTGCCTACCTCCTTTCCTTTCGACCTGAATTGACATCAGTAGGATCTACTCCCTGGCAGTACCTTTACTTCACAATATTGCACAAGACTCGCCATGCGCTCCGTCAGTGTTGCTGTCTCGTCGCCGGACGCTCCACGCCGCCGCTCGTCGCACTCGTCGTGAGTTGGGTGATAAAAGTTACGCCTGTCTCAATGCAGCTCCCCTTAAAGTCGGACGACACAGGTTCTCCCCCTCTAACGTGGGAAGCCGCCGTCGCCCCGACAATTGATTACAAATTTGATGTAAAATATACTATAACTCGCGGGTCATAAAAATAGTTTCCTTATGGATCTGCATCATTAATTATTTTGAATGTTTCAATTATTTATCGGTTTACCAGTGGTTCCGTCACGGCACGTTAGGGTTTAAAAATGGTCAGTTTCAAGACTCCCTCTTTTCTACAACTGTTGAGGAAAATTAAATAATAACCTCATAAGCCAACTAGAGTTAAGTCGAAAATTTTTTAAAACCAGGAAGTTGGTAATTTACTTCCGCAACTCCAGAATTGTTTGTCAAATAAATCAATTTTTATAAAAAGTTTTATTTTTCTCGGACCAAAGACATTTAACCAACAACCGAGAATGATAAAGCATAACAATAATTCTCAAAAAGAATTTTTTAAATGAAAAAATTAGATTATGTTTAATGTTTTAATTTGAGGAAAAGAATAAAAAACATTGAAGTAACTTGACCATTTATGACTTTTAAAATGGATCAATTTTTTTTTATTTGACTTTATAATGTTATTTTTATCTCAATGGATGAAATGTTATTAATGAATTTTTAGAGTGTAATGTTTTAGAAGACAATGTGTAGAATGTAATTAATATAAGTTTTTTAACAAGATACAGTGAGCAACCCGAATCGAGGGAAAGTTGTAAGATGATGACTGACTTTGTTTCTCAAATACTATGTTCTACAAGTTGTCCTTCATTTACTGGAACCGAGGGCCACTATTATATTCTTTATACTAAAAATAAGAACTATATAACTTATACTTAAATAATACTGTAAAAAGAAGAATAAAACCTTACTCATTCTTATATTCATTCATTCTTATATTAACAATAAATCGTGAATTTAGTGTTTTTTCAACTCTTATGATTCTTAAACACTATACCCAGAATAATCTATAGTTCGATATTAACTTGTACATGTAAATTTACAAACACATTTGCGTTAAATTACAAACACATTGACATTATATATGTATTATAACTCGCAGCTAACTTTTTATCTTATCTAGGAACTTTTGCTGAAATTTTTGAATCCGCCTCTGCCTTAGGGCCCTTGATCGGAATTGATGGGATGGTCCCTTGCTTGCTTCCGGAGAGTAAATTAGTTTATTGTCCTCCACGTGGTCATACGCAGTTTGTACTGTTTTTTGACAATAAATTTATTAAATTTATTCATTACTATTTTAAAAGTATTTTATTCTCTCATTGTTGCACTTCGTTAAGAATGTGTAAATATTTTCTTTCTAAACACTGCTAATCGAAATGTCATTGATTCAACCAGCAATATATCGTCTTTTAGAGGAATAGTTCCATCAAAGAGAATTCTCAAAAATGACCAAAGTACCTTTAAATCGTAACATGAAATATCCTGAGACATTAAGAGACATAAATTATAAAGTATAAGTAAATAGGATGCCAGTTAAGTCGAAGTATGAAACTGTTCGATGCATGCATAAATACTGAACTAACAGTAATTATAGTATACTACAATAATCCCAGCGTTGCTCGGGAGTTTTCTTACACTAATCTTCTTTTACTCAGGAAACAATAAAATCAATGCACGAGGGGAGTCAACTGAAAACCTTAAAAGTGTAATATAAAATCGTAAGTGGTCGCCAGTGACCTCCAAGTTGGTACGCGTGTTTTAAATAATGTGCCGGATGTCTCCTAGTTTGCAGCACAGTGCAGATCCGCAAACACGGGCGCAGGAACAGTACAAAGATGGCTGTCCTACTAGCAACGTGTACCAGAGACGAACAGCGTTCGGTGATTAGATTTCTGCAAAGTGAAGGTGTGAAACCTATAGACATTTATCGCAGAATGAAGGTCCAGCATGGGGATGTCTGTTTGTCACAGCAGCAAGTGTATGAGTGATATAGGAAGTTCGCACATGGTGTGACGTTCGTGGCCGATGCTCAGCGCCCGGGCCAGGCACATCGTGTTGTGACTCCCGAGACTACAGCAGCAGTTGAAGCAATCGTAATGGAAAACTGCCAAGTGGCATTGGATGACATTGCGACAGCTGTACACATTAGCCGTGGTTCAGCACATCACATTCTGCATGATGTGCTCAGGTTTCATAAGGTGTCTGCACGATGGGTGCCTTGGCAGCTGACTCCGGAGTTGAAGCAGCAGCGTGTAGATGCGTGTGAAGAACATATGCGGCACCTTAAACGCGACGGTGATGCCTTTCTTGTACGAATCGTCACCGGAGACGAAACCTGGGTCCATTACCATCAACCAGAAACGAAGAGAATGGTGCCATTCGACATCACCCAAACCAAAGAAGTTTCGAACACAGCCATCAGTTTACCCTGACCCTCTTTTGGAACGAGAAAGGCGTCCTCTTGGAACATTACACGCCACGAGGGACCACTGTTACCAGTAATACAGTAATATTTTGTAGTAAATTAGTATTATTATGAGTTTGAAAAGTCGTACATACACAGACCTCCTCAAAAATCATGTTCGGCCTGCAATTAGAACAAAACGACGTGGATTGCTACCGACAGGAGTTCTTCTGCAACACGACAATGGACTCTGCCCCATATGTCACGTGCAACAGTTGCGACAATCGCAGAAATGAAGTTTGAATGTCTGCCTCATCCACCATACTCACCCGACCTAACCCCCAGTGATTTCCATATGTTTGGACCCCTAAAAGGAGCACTTTCTGGGACGAAATTCCATTCCGATGAAGAGATGTGCCAGGCGGTGCACGAGTAGTTGCGCCGTCTCCCAAAAGAACATTTTTTCTACGGGAATTCAGGCACTTCGAAAGCCTTGACAAACATGCATTGAGCGTGGAGACGACTACGTCGAAAAATGATACAGGTTCATTGTGTGTGTACACAATAAATAAAATTTGTAAAAATAAATAAGGTTTTCATTTGACTCTCCCTTGCATATTGTAAGATCAAAATACTTTTACTTACTGATTCTTCAAAACATTGACAGCATTCTAACTTTTCAAACTCATAATAATACTAATTTACTACAAAATATTACTGTATACACGACACTATCTCGCGACTGCCACTTCCGAGGCATCACGTGACGCGGCTGCATCTTTTCATTAAAATTCTTGTAAAATGTAAACTATTCGTCGAAACTTTACAATTTACAGACGTTTATTATCTTTTTTAAATGCACAAAATAAATAATTCATTAAATTTTATGATGATCAATTTTTTCTTTCTTAAATTACTTTCCTAAATTGAAGTATTTTAACGCTTCTATTTTTAATAACTTTCTATCAATAATTTTGGTTAATTTTTGTAGAAAACGTTTCCTGGATCATAACGAACAAAACAAAAAAGTAACAGAAAGATATCTTCGAGGATTCGTCAACAATAAAAAAAGGATTATTTCTTTTACAACGCCAACGTTTCGGCAATTAATTTTGCCTTCATCAGGGCAACTATGAAGGCATTTTTTTAATTGTTGACCAATCCTCGAAGATATCTTTCTGTTATTTAATATATTCGTCAAGATCAACATCAATAAAAACAAAAAAAGAATTACGCATATGCATCGTTCGAATCGTGAATCTTGAGTTCATACAAAAATCCCATAGAATAAAGCACTCTCAATTTTTCTCGAATTTTTCAATTTTCCGGACAACTTTTCCAAATTTCCTTTCCCTAAAAGTCTTATTTTGACTATTTCGAACAAAAAAAAAGTAGCTAAATATGTCGTTCCTATCGTCAGTAATGATCGAGAGTACATACAAAAACTGATGAAAAATGTTTGTCAGAATTTTCCGATTTTCCCTTGTAATTGTCCTGAATGTTTTTCCTCAAAAACTTTTCCAGGACTGTAACGACCAAAACAAAAAATACAAAAAAAACAAAAGAATTACACATATCTATCGTTCGTATCGTGAGTTACGGTCTCGAGTTCATACAAAAGTCCAACAGAAAAAAGCACTTTCCCTAATTTTCGAGGCAACTTTTCTAATTTTTATTTTCCTGAAAACCTTATTCAAACTATTACGAACATCTAAAAAATATTAGCGAAATCGGTCCAGCCGTTCTCAAGTAAAGCGGTTACCAACGAACGGCATTTAATTTATTTTATATACATAGATTAGATTTAGATATTCTTTCTCGCTAGAAGATTTGTTTGAATGTGTTTGTAATTTACTTCTTCCTCACATCAATTTTTGTATTAAATCATTCTTTTTATTTTGCACAAAAGTGTTTTGCATTACTAATACCGTTTAAATAGTTATTAGGAACCTGAGGAATTGTATACAATCAAAATATTTTATTTTAAAAATTACATTATATGGCGACAACCCTAAGGGGATTTTTTAATCGGTGCACACTTTTTTATATGTAGTAATAATTCTTATAACAGTAATTAACACTTAATAATAACTTGGAGTAATTAGGGTTCTTTAAATTTGTATGACACAAGCTTCTATATTTTATTTTTACAACTTTACCCCATGTAAGTGGAACAGAAAAAATATTTTTGAATAATATACAAAGGGAAAATTAAAAATTGACCCAAATAATCGTAAAATTTAATAGATTCAAAAACTAATCGGTCTGAACACCGTCGATACATTTTTTCGATTCATAGCATCACGTAATCGATCGTTGAATTACTTGATACAAGAATATTCGATACGATCATTCTTTAACGCAAAAATTGTTTTAAATCAATGTCGACACAACGTTTCGACAGGTTTGAGTCTTCATCATGTATATAGAACCATGTCTTGTTCTTATATCATTTGAAAAGCTCTTTACCATTTAGGTCTGGTGGTTTTGATTTTCATAAGTAACATCGATATATTTATAGTATAACTAAATATGCAATGCGAACAGTAATAAATAAACAAAATTTTCTGTTGTTTTGAGAACATTAATGAAAAGCAAATTTTGTGTACGTGAATAGTCGTGTTAACTATTCAGATATTGTATAAATATATACGTCAATCATAAACATTAAATGATGTTAGTTCGCCAGTTTCTAATTGGAAATCTTTCCTTTGCAACATTTCCTTCTCTGTTTGTTCAAGATCTAAATGGCTTCGTCCTGCAAATACATATTGATGGCACCAGCACTCCAAGTTCACCAAAATCACTAAGATGGGTCAATTTTTATTGTTCTAATTATTTCGAAACACCACAATATTAAAAATAATGAAGAAAAATACGATTTAATTTGTATCCATCAGTTAATAGCATAGGACGCCCCACTGGTTGCTCAGGTGGTAGTGTTCTCGCTCTCCACAGAGTCATCCCGGGCTCGATTCCCGATGGATCTAGAAAATTTGTAGTTTTCTCATCAACGTCCCAGTTTATGTAACTGAAAAGCTAACCTTCCTTCCTCGATCCAGCTCCTACTTCTCCTGTAACCACTGCTAACTTTTCCTCGACGCGGGACAAGTTGTTGGTAAACCCAACTAACTGACCCACCTACTAACAGCCTCTACCACCGAATTCCTACCTCATATCGCCCCATGTAGGTAAGTTTCAATAGCACGCGACATTTCCCATTTACAAATACACACACACACACACAAAAAAAAAAGTGTAGGAGAAACAATATCCAGGATGCGTTTGAAATGCATGAGAGCATAAAGTAAAGACATGACGACCGAGAGCAACGGTTTAGTATTTACGCATTCACCTTGGGGAAAGTTAAATGTCTTTCTCACACGTCCGATGATCCATAGATAAGTGATGCAAAAATTACCAAGAAAAATTTACTGCAAATCAAATTAATTTTCCATCACTTTCGTGATTTATGTTTTTGGAAATAAATGTTGTTTCCGCAAGTCGCGATGTATTACACCATCAATTATAATTTCAATTATTTTATTTAAATCGCCGGTGAGGTATGTTTCACAAGTTGAAATCATAAAAAGAACGTGTTACCTAGTTTATTTCTGCCGATTTAAGGTAATTTAGTGATTTAATTCTACCCGCGCTCGAACTACCTAACTGCACAAGTATTTGAGGACTCTCATTCCTCCTACCGCAAGGGGAAGTTTTTACATCCATTCTTATGTGAAGCTCAGACTGATAACTTTCTTGTCTCGAGCGGTTTCCCAGAATATCAAAATGCTTCTTTATTGAGGAAGAAATGAACAGTTCATTAGTTTTCATATGTTCAGAGATTTCATCCACCCGATATGACATCTTAATGTGGATTCAGGGTGCAACGAAACACACAAACAGAAGATATTGATATGAAACAGACCTTTTTCAGTAGACAATTATTTATTATCTCTGCTGAAACATTGTGAGATAATAAATAACAGTCTACAGGAAAAGATCGGTTTTATGTCAATAAAATTACGATCGTAGACAAGAATAATGTCAGTACATACAGGTGAGGTTTGTCTATACTTAATATATTAATACAAATAGCGATGTTTCTTTTTAGATAATATTATCGAAGACATTATAGTTGTATTTATATTCCAACGTTAATTATACATCGTATCACTCGCATTACGTACATACATAGTGCACATGTTACTCGCGTGTACTCCACAAGTTGTGGTGTACCACACGTTAAAAAAAAGACACCTGGCGTAATAGAAGTGCACCTGNGATGTTTCTTTTTAGATAATATTATCGAAGACATTATAGTTGTATTTATATTCCACCGTTAATTATACATCGTATCACTCGCATTACGTACATACATAGTGCACATGTTACTCGAGTGTACTCCACAAGTTGTGCTGTACCACACGTTAAAAAAAAACACCTGGCGTAATAGAAGTGCACCTGACCCGAACCTGCTTCGAGCGTAAGCGGCGAATACAAAGTAACCAGTTCGTAAGTGGGTTACGACAACCATTACCAAGAGTGAGTTATGTATCAACAGATGTGCTCACTTCGCAATCAGCTCTGCAGAAATCCACAGCCTCACAGTTCACAATGCGCCTTCGACATCTTGAACGGCGGATAGCTCTACGTCAGTGGCCACGGTTAGGATTTTCAGGTGCGTACCTTTTCTCGTAGGGTCAATTAAATTTCTTCGGGAAGATGCCTTAGTGTGAAATTGTGTCTCAAGATGAGAAAATAAGCGTTTTTAGCCGCTTTTTACTTAAAAAAAAATCTTTATCCATTTAATTTCTCCAAACGTGCCAATAATCACCCATCTACCCCTTTCACTATAGTAATTCAACAATCGTCTAGAACGCATTTTATCATTTTTAAGACGTGACGTGTGAATTTCATTCCATTTTTCCATGGTTACGAATCAATATGGAATATGTCAAAATACAAACCGTCTCACAACAGGCATTAAAGTGTATTCATGGGGTTAACGGAGATCAGGGTTCAGCAATTACCAGACCTTTCCTTCTTCGAATGAGTGGTGATATGATATTCTTGTTTGTAACTCAAACTAAAATAGGAATAAGATTGTTTCTTGAATTAGACGAGTATAATAGCAACTTTTTACACTTTTTTTAATTTTATTTTTAATACCTTTTCCCTTCTTTTTTTTCTTGATACCTAGAAATCCTAACCCAGGTAAAGATTCTCTCTTACTTGGCAGAAATGATATGAAAGTGATCTCTTGGATAAAAACTAACCCTTTTATTGCATTCACTTGATTTCCCTGAGAAAACACTTTGAATGAAAGTACCCTACGCCAGGATGTGACATTCAAATCCAGAGGAAGGAATGGATTTCCCAAACCTTTCGATGACATCGCAACCTTACGATTCGGATACTATGAAATTCAGAATTTATTTCGAATTCTGAATTTGGGAGGTCTTGTTGGCAGTATACTGGCCCGGGTACTGCTGAAAGGTTAGAGAAGAAATTGTGCGATAATAGTCTTCTGTGGGATGAAATTGATTCAATATTGAGATCATCGTGCAGATCTTTGTTTCTAATAAACCAGGGAGCTTTTGTGAAAAGCCTTAAAATCTAATTTTGAAATATTTGTAATTTGCGATTTATTAATGGTATTAGCTGATAAAGTTTCTGGTTAGCTTCTTTTATTTTGGTGATTATAAGATGTTTGCAATTGAGTCGTGTGTCGAGGTAGAGCCCAATGTTTAATGTAGAGAGCAACTGCGGAGTTTAATGGTGACCACGGAATTAAGTCGAGTTGTATAGGTGTAGGAAAAGAGGGAACGCGGAGAGTAAATATTTTCGCTGATGAACTAGGGAATATGATCGTAAAAAGTTCGTATCAATCCTTTCCGTTATTTTTGCGTTAAAGCATTGCACCAAAACTCCTTGAAGAAGACCCGGGTGAGGCAGGCAGATATACGGTTTTTGTTCTGAGGAGATACTAACAAATAATTTCATTTGATTTTTTGTGGGAAAACATAACACATATTAATATTAGTTTTATGAAATTGTGCAAACATTTCCGAGTGGGGCTGGGTAATTCTAGCTACTATCACGATACAATTACGAGAATATATATATATATATATACACACACACACACACACTTCAGTTCCAAAAGTTCACATAACGCGCGCGATCCAATGAGTCAAATATTGGTAGAGAAAGTGAGTATGTTTTTACAAAGTAAAGCAAATGACAAAAATTCGTGAGTAATTAACGCATTTTAAAACACTGGTGGTTGCCGCAGCCTTCCCTTCAACAAGAGTAAACGTACACGAGGATTGTGTTAGAGGTCGCATGACTGACTCAGGGTTCAAAGACCGAATGGAAGGAAGCACGATTCGTTCTCGTTCATCTCGTGCAGATGACGGTCGCCCTCACGAGTGAGACTCACATACAGGTCAAGGACGATTCGTTCACTTTCTCAGACCAACCAGTAGAGATACATATAAATAGGGACAACCCTCTCTGCTGCGGATTGTCCTTGATAACATGAGACAGAAGATACAGAGAGATGTCGCCCTCTCGTAAGGTGTTGCTGTGCAACGACTTGTGAGCAGCAGTCATCAGTCGATGAGGGGAATCGAGTTCCCCCATCTAAGACGATGTGCGAGAGAGAGAGAGAGAGACATCTCTCATCGTTTTCCCCTCCGGACAACCGGCGCATATAGCTGTTGGGTCAATGTATAAGTCTACGCAACGGACGGAACCGAAAGAAAAACTAACGCAACGGTTAGACAAGTATTGCATGGATGCAGGGGCGCACCCAATATTTATTTTTGGAGAGGGCTTCTTGTTTTTCTGGCAGAAGTTTCAGAAAAGAGGACAATACCTCATCCAAGGGGTGGGGGGGGGGGGATTTTCCCCGGGAATGTTTTTGTTTGTTATCACAAAAATGCATTTAAATGGCCGCTTTTGTAAGAAATATTATGAAAGAATTTTTGTTAATTTTTCACGTCGAACCATATTATTATATACTACTGATGTAATGATAACGTAGTTATAAAGTCATAGTTCATTCCTCTGCGGACCAAAAAACCCCTTCACGATTAACTCATTTAACCTCCAAACCATTAGTAGCATTTATTTAAAATAATATATTCAAATTCAACTTTTTTGTGTTGTAGAATAGTTTTCTAATATGAGGTCTGAGGGAGTGGCTTGAGTCCCTTTAGCCCTCCCCGTAGGTGCGCGCCTGCATGGATGGTGATGATGATGTACACTAGGAGATATTTCATTGGTTTTACGATTATTTTTATAAAGATTTTCCTTTTTTATTGTAGTACTCGTAAATGGGGAATGTAGCGTGTTATTGAAGCTCATCAACATTTGGCGATAGGAGGTAGGGGCTATTGTCAGAAGGTGGGTTTACCAACAACTAGGCCCACGTGGAGGGGCTGCTAGCGGTTTAGTATTAGAGTTCTTGATTCTAGGAGTAGAAGGAGGAGGTGGATAGAAGAAAAAGGATTTGCTTTTCAACAGTCACAATTATATGAACTGGGACATTCATGTGAAAAAAGCTACAAATTTTTTTCTGGCCCCACCGGGAATCGAACCCGGGATGACTTGAGTGAGGAGCAAGAACGCTACCGTCTGAGACACACCACAGGGGGGCCATATTCCTCTTCATTGAATATAAAGTATAACCTCTCATCAAGATAAATGAGGAGCGTATGAAATATAAGAGAAAATTGGTCAAAGTAGACAGTATCATCTCTTTAACCGAAATTGATCATAGATCTGATTAATTTTTATTTAATAGAAATTTGCAATTCCAAATTGCAATGAAATGTATTCCTTACTTTTTAACTAAATTAGGTAAGAATGTTGATGTCCAGCTTGCTTGTTTCTCGCGTTAATAATTTCGTAGTTTTATTTTTTTTATTAATATTTTACGAATAGAGTATAAACCTTACATAGATAATCGCCACCAAAAACCAAAAGACGGCATTTGTAAATTAGAGATAATTTTATGTAAGTGCTAATGAAGGTATTTGAGTAATAACCTTTTCGAATAAGGTAACACGAAGTCCGTAATATTGAATACCACGTTACTCTGCATTATACTACGTATACGAGAAAGTAAAAGAGCAACTCTCTCTTTATTGGGGATCAAGAAGACGACCAAAATACAGAGTCATCCCATTAATAGAATTCTTTAAGGTATTATGTGCGCGTTGACTGAAGTCAAGTTGCCAACTATTCACGAAACTTGGAAATATTCACCGAAGTAGTTCTTATTAATTAATAATCCGTTTCACTGATTTTTTAAATATTGAACGAGAACAATTATTTCGTGATTTTAAAACTTGATAATTCATTTAGACAGTCGTTTGACTCCTCCTTTAACAAGGGTTGCAGTCATCAGTCACGTGATGCGGTTGCCATTTCCGTTAGAAAGTATTTTCCATAGTTTTTAGTGAATTATTCTTGAAAATTCCCCGTAAGGTTTGAAAATCTTAACATAATTGCATCGTTCCTATTTCGATTTGCTATGTTCTATTACGTTCTTTCGCTATGTTAAACCGATACATTTGCCAGGATATCAAAAAAAACATGGACCCGCGAAAGTTTCTCCATATAAGCCGATAGTAATTTGAAGTCAAATAATTCAAGTTTCGCACCGTAAGGATATGAAAATTCATCGCCACTGGATAGAGAATTGTTCAAACTATCATTTAAAACATTTTTGGGGGTACTTAAGTTTAGTCGCTCTGACGCATATAATACCTTAATATCACACTCTAGTGCAGACTGATAAACGTATAAGAGAAAGTGTGTGCAATGGTTTTGCACCACTAGTTTAAAATACGTGCAACCTGCTCTCTCCTATGACCGTCGGTGTCGTGGTTCCACGGGTCAGTGCCTTCGCATACCTATCACGCTGGCTCACTCCTTAAGTGCGCTAAGTGTCTCAAATGGGTCAACTTGAGATACTCTCACGCGAGCCACGTTATCAACTCCGCGTTAACTCCATTTTCCACCGCTGCGTTCACATACTGTCTCTTTGTTCTATGACATAGTTCCGTGTGTTGTAGTGGCCTAGTCATAAATCTAAATCAATGCTATGCTATTAACGTAGAATTAAATCACTAAAATATCTTAAATCGGCATAAATAAATAGAGCAACATGTATTTATTGTGATTTCAACTTATACCTCACCGACCATTTGAATGAAATAATTGCAATTGTAATTGGCGTGGAAATACATTGCGTCTTAATGGAGAAAACACTTATTTATAGAAAAAGACCAACTTTTAAATCACGAAAATGATGGAGGTTTACTTTGATTTCTAGTAAATTTTCCTTTTTGTAGAGTTTTTTACCTCACTTTCCACTCTTCATTCAGTCTTCGTGAGTTATTCTCTAAACAAATTAACAATACTTAGTTACGTGATGTTGTCTTTCACAATTAGTTAAAATCAATATTAAACAATAAACAAGCATAATCACTGTAAACAATCCTAAATATAAATTTTTGGTGTCCGATATTTAATTTAAACTGCGCGTTGCCTTTGTAGGGAATCGTTGTAGGAAAACATAAAGAGAAAAGAAGCTAATGATTTCTGAATGGTAGAAAATAATATTGGGAGAAAAAAGATCTACAGTTTAAACCAAACTTCATTAGTCAAGATTAGTTGTAACCGGAGTTACACGAAAGGTTTTGTTGTTATGTTACTACCTTCTTCATAGTTAATGTACACAAAAATATAATAAAACAAAGAATGTCTCTAATATTTCGAAAGGTAGTGCGAAAAACGTAAAGAGAAAATCACTTCTTACACTAATTCAGATCCTTATACTCGAAATGTTTTTTGACAATCTTTTCTTAATTTACCTCGACAATACATAATTTCCAGTGAAACGTATTTAAGCTTTCAGATAAAAATATTCGTGAATTTATTAACCAATTACCATTATATTGTACTTTTTCAGTTTTTCCACACGAAGCACATGTTTCATTGTTCCACTATCAACTAAAAACTGAATCATATAATTGTTGCAAATAAACTGCGCATAAACTCCATTTCACAGTGCTTACAACTGTTCCCTTCAAATGTTATCCTACGACTGACTTCCTAACAAGTTTAAATAAGAATAATTGTGTGTTGAAATTTTTCCCTTAATCTATTTCGAAGGGGGCATATACCTCAGACTCCTCAAAGGTTTATTAGGACCCGAGAGATAATTTCGGAGGAAAAGTCTTGGGTTGTCTCGAGAGGTTTTCTACTTGTTCTTAGCGCAGGTACGTTTGTCCCCCTATCAGAACAGCTTTTAGCCTTAAGTCATTTTTATTTATTATTATATTTATATTTAACAGAGAAAATAATAATTGGCATTTATAATACTTCATAACTAACGAATTACTTTTATAATGATTATTTTTAATATTAATAGAATAGATAACACCATTGAAATTTTCACTACCGCTTGGCTCTCTCGTACTACATTCCGCGAGCAACAGTTGTTTCCAAGAATGGATGGTTCCGGAAATTTGCTCGGAAATGACTCTAACAATTATGAAGGAATTTTCAGAAACGATGTATGCTGGGATGGAAAAGCGATGGAACATGCTCTATTGTCACGGTAGAATCATTGTATTATTTTTTATTAGAAAATATCGTAGAGCACCGATTCCATATTTTTAATTCATTACATTGTGAATTAACTAAAAACCCAGAGGAGTTTTCTCGTAATAGTTCTCACGAATTTCTGTTTCGAGTTTTTTCTAAATTAAATTTATTGCAATAAATATGAAATTTGTGTCATTTAATGTCAAAAAAGTAGTTACAAACTGCGTATGATCACGCGGAGGACAATAAACTAATTACTTCCCGGAAGCAAGCAAGGGACCATCCCATCAATTCCGATCAGTGACCCTTAGGCAGAGGCGGATTGAATAGTTCAGGACACTCTTTAAGACTTTAAAAATTATATAACAAGTTCTGTTCGTGTTATATGATATTTTTCAAATAAATGAGTCAAGTAACTTCTCTTGATGAAATTTTTAAATGCCGCCATCTCGGAAACAGAAAGATGGAAGATGAAGTAAAACAAACCGTCAAATGTTCTGAAGTACGATACGTCATTTGTGTGATCTGCAAATAATCGCATTACGTACAACTATAACATTCTGGGACTGTTTTGTGTATCAATGAATATGATTATTGCTCACTACCTCCTCTTCTATGTATAATAATAATTTATTAATATGCAAGCGAGCAATGTTTGGTGGCAGATGGAAAACATAATAAGAATATACATAATACGATGATGTGAAATTAAAAAAAAAAAAAAAAAATCTTCGCCCAAATATCTATAAAATACACACACACACACAGGGAATAAAATGCGTAGGAAATTAGTACACAATAAGAAAATAAGGATAATATACATAAGAAATTAAAAAATTACATTAGGTCAATATGTGTGTATATTCACATACGTATAGAAACACATTTTCACTTACAAACAGATACAGACACACACTCATTCGTACAAGCACACGTCAATATACACACATATACCATTACTCCTCCTACAACCTGAATGTAAAAATATTTGCTATAATATAATTAAAAGAAAATTAATTACTATAAACAATAAAACCAAAACGATTGCTGTGAATAGTTACGCACACTTCACATCACTACGCCGCACTGCAATTCTCTTCGCTCTGAACATTTTATGTGAATGGACACCAAGAAAACTAAAATTCGCGTTGCGATAGTAAGCGACGTGAAGTCGACCTTGTTTCACCAGGGTTCCACAATCTCGCTCTCTTTGGCTCAGCTCCGGAGCGAAGAAGTTTTTCGAGACGTCGTCACAGTTATATAAGAGACGGGTTTAAGTTTCATTAAAACCTGATCGGATGGGTGTTGTAAATATTAATTCTCTACCGCTTTGTCTCGTGGAGATTTTATTCCAAAATTTGAAAGTGATGATGTGTGCATTTAACACACATCTTACGCATTCATCCAGAATTTTCCAGAAAAAGGCCATATCACTCGAGAATCGTTCTATGTAATTCCCTCCCAAAAAATCATAAAAGGGATTATTAAATTGAACCTCTTCAAATCCGCGGTTAATAGCTACCTACTACACCAGTGATTATACAATATAAAATAATTTATTGATTTTAATAAAAGTTAAAGACATCTTGCACTTTATGACACCATTGCTGTAGTAATTTGGAAAATCAGTTTCAAAACTATTCCCTGAATGATTGTATTGTGTCTTATTATTAATATAAGTTTAGTTTTATTTGCGCTCAACCATGTCGCGGTCGTGTACATTAATTATCAAGCCCCATCCTAGCCCAGGTTTTTCTCCGTTTTTTTTCGGATGGAAGCGACTTTTTAAAGACCCGCTAGGCTCTTCTTAGGGGTAACATCTATTGAAATAATAAATCTACAATTTAGTGTTTTTTAATAGTTACGATATATAAACAATACTTTCCTAATAATTTAGTTTGATAATAATACGTACTTTTGAAGAAAAAATTGTTTTATCAAATATAAATTTGTTGGTATTATGTTAACATCATAACACGTACCGAACTATTTTTATTGTTAGGAGTGTACTGAAGTGGTAAATCCGCCTCTGCCTTAGGGCCCTTGATCGGAATTGATAGGATGGTCCCTTGCTTGCTTTCGGAGAGTAAATTAGTTTATTGTCCTGCACATGGTCGTACGCAGTTCGTAACGGCATTTTTACAATACATTTATTATTATCGTTCCATTTCAGCAATATTAGGTTAGTATCACCGACGGTTGGGTTGCATTAGACTTTGAATTTTGAAAACACGCGCGCCCTTGTTAATTTTAATTTTTGTACGTACATCGTGAATTAGAATAGTTTCTACATTTCTCTCAAAAGTTGATTCTAGAAATGCATATAATCGTTGGATTTTATTATTTTGGATTATTATTAATAGTTTTCTAATCTTTAAAGTTTTGAGAAAATTATTTGATCAGTGGACTTACACACATAAAAACATCGTTTTTGTAATCAATGAGTACCTCAGGATAAGGCACCCATATGTGCCCCCAGCCAAACGACATTGTCCCTGTGAATATATGTATTCACTGATAAAATATAATTAATCACGTTTTTAATTTTTCCTTGCTTTTGGTATTGTTTCCTATGCTAAAAAATGGTGATATTCGGCTTTTTATATGAATTTTTCTGAATTTAAACCAAAATTAACTGATCATACAAGTGGTTTAGATGATAAAACACTCATATCTAACCAAAAATATTTAATTATGCATCTTGCATGATCAGTTAATTTTGGTTTAAATTCAGAAAAATTCAAATAAAAACCGAATATCACCACTTTTTAGCATAGGAAACAATATCAAACGCAAGGAAAGTTAGAAACGTGATTAATGATGATATTTTATCAGTAAATATCACCATTCAAAGGGACAATGTCGTTTAGCTGGGGGGCACATTTGGGTGCCTTATCATGCAAATGCCCGTTTAATTTTCTTATTAATTTAGAGTTCTTGGATTGTAATTGATCTTTTTGCGTGTACATAATTTAGAGATGTATATAATAATTTCGAATGATAAATTCAATAAGACTTTATTGACCTACTTTAACATTTTTTACAAAATGCCTGAAGACATGTCAAGCAATGTAAGAACCTGAGAATTTAAAATGATCATATAACTTTTGAAAATGGATTCCTGTTGGAATGAAAGGTGGTTAAGTCTCATTACAGAATGATTATAGGTGAGGTGTTGTCAGAGGATGTTAAAAATGTAATTGAATAATAAATGACAGTGTCTACTCTGTCGATGTTCTATTAGCAACAAGCTTTTCCGCTAAGCGAGCGAACCGACAGATTAGACACTGTCATTTATTATTCAAAAATATTTTAAATCTCATTACTTCTTTCGCACATGTGTTGACGTCAAAAGAGCTATTTTTTATTTTTCTGCAGTTGAGTTCTCGGTTTTTTACTGCGATGCAGAAGCATTATTTTTTGTACGTGAGCGTACTGCACCGTCCGCTGAGTCATAGTTTGACAACAATGAAGCATGTAAACAAATAAATTCCTAACAAATGATAGAGTATCGTGTTACACTATAAAATAAGAGAGCAAGGATTGACTATCTGATGTAATTATAATTTAATCGAGATGGTCTTCCGGTGTTTTATCTGCAGAGGATGATATCACATAAGGGGACATTAAGATGGAAATTGGGGCAGCGGAGAAAGAAAAAAACAAACTGGTTGTCACTGAGCAAAACATTTATCAAACATTGTTACAACGAACGCAGAAACAGTTGTTCCTCGCTTTAGAACACAAAATAAACTATTTTCCTGGACAAAGGAATGAAGTTTGTCTTCTACTATTTTCATTCTAATAGCTGTGTCTTTTCACAAATATTCCTTTTTCTCCTATAACTCTTAACAATTTTCACAAATGAGCTATTATTATAAAGATTTTTTTCTAGATAGTGACGGAACCATTATCCTCTGTTTTAACTATTCACTATTTCTTTTAAAATTAGTGTTAAAATACAAAAGGAACGAGAATTGGTGTTAACTTAGGAGCACCATCTCAATACTCACTCTCTCAACTCTCACTACTCACAACACATAATTAATGACAAACCAAACGACAAGGTTTTAAGAACATACATATATTTCCTCTAAAACATACAGACTTTTGTCTGCTCATAAAAAATAGGGTCGTTTGATTTGTCATTGATTATACATGCAGACGAAAAATATGACTAATTATACATAATTTGAATAGTACCATCATAAACTACCACACAGGTCACAATGCTTACAGTTCGATCTTCTATGATGTTCATATTTCTCATTACGTTATACACGTTTATTTAACTTAAAAACAAAAAAATTGGTTGTTTGCATTTTTTAGGCAATGATTTCCAGGAAGGTGGACAAATCTAATTACATTGGTTCATCTAAAGTCCATTGAATTGATAGCCATTACAGTTATATTGAAATAGTTTTTTCTTCCTGATCGACTCATAAATGCCGTGATGTGTCCGAAAACTTGACTCTAACCAAAACGCACGTATACTCATGCAAATCGTTGAATGTCTGTATTGATACTGGAATAGTTTTATTTTAAGTACTCCCCATTTGTGGATGTGTAAGGATGTGGAAAAGAATCATACCAAGGAAACAGTTAAGTAACAGAATAACTCTTCCCATACCATTATTTCATGGTTGTCGTACGAAGTAATACATTCTTACTAGTTCCATAGACCCTGTGCCCCATAATATACTAATATGAGATATAACATGAAAATGTCATGATAACATATTGAATGCATGCTGCTATCATGAGACGGACAATACCGGAAAAACGCATTAATTATATCATACGATCAATCAAAGGATCCAAATTCAAAGTTCGATTGAAATCCTCGACTGCATTGACTAGGAACATTCACCTTACGTAGTTTGAAACCGCAGGTGGTCGGGATTGTTGCCACGGAACTTCAACCGTTCGAAATATCTAATGATCAACATGAAGCAAGAAAAAACGATCTGAACAAATCCAAAAATCAAAATATTACAAAGACATTTGCCTCGCAGAAGAAGTCATGTCAACCAATCAAACATTTGGATATTTTGTAACATTTCCCATAAACAAATGATGTGTAACGTACACATTCTCACTGGNTGTCTTCTACTATTTTCATTCTAATAGCTGTGTCTTTTCACAAATATTCCTTTTTCTCCTATAACTCTTAACAATTTTCACAAATGAGCTATTATTATAAAGATTTTTTTCTAGATAGTGACGGAACCATTATCCTCTGTTTTAACTATTCACTATTTCTTTTAAAATTAGTGTTAAAATACAAAAGGAACGAGAATTGGTGTTAACTTAGGAGCACCATCTCAATACTCACTCTCTCAACTCTCACTACTCACAACACATAATTAATGACAAACCAAACGACAAGGTTTTAAGAACATACATATATTTCCTCTAAAACATACAGACTTTTGTCTGCTCATAAAAAATAGGGTCGTTTGATTTGTCATTGATTATACATGCAGACGAAAAATATGACTAATTATACATAATTTGAATAGTACCATCATAAACTACCACATAGGTCACAATGCTTACAGTTCGATCTTCTATGATGTTCATATTTCTCATTACGTTATACACGTTTATTTAACTTAAAAACAAAAAAATTGGTTGTTTGCATTTTTTAGGCAATGATTTCCAGGAAGGTGGACAAATCTAATTACATTGGTTCATCTAAAGTCCATTGAATTGATAGCCATTACAGTTATATTGAAATAGTTTTTTCTTCCTGATCGACTCATAAATGCCGTGATGTGTCCGAAAACTTGACTCTAACCAAAACGCACGTATACTCATGCAAATCGTTGAATGTCTGTATTGATACTGGAATAGTTTTATTTTAAGTACTCCCCATTTGTGGATGTGTAAGGATGTGGAAAAGAATCATACCAAGGAAACAGTTAAGTAACAGAATAACTCTTCCCATACAATTATTTCATGGTTGTCGTACGAAGTAATACATTCTTACTAGTTCCATAGACCCTGTGCCCCATAATCTACTAATATGAGATATAACATGAAAATGTCATGATAACATATTGAATGCATGCTGCTATCATGAGACGGACAATACCGGAAGAACGCATTAATTATATCATACGATCAATCAAAGGATCCAAATTCAAAGTTCGATTGAAATCCTCGACTGCATTGACTAGGAACATTCACCTTACGTAGTTTGAAACCGCAGGTGGTCGGGATTGTTGCCACGGAACTTCAACCGTTCGAAATATCTAATGATCAACATGAAGCAAGAAAAAACGATCTGAACAAATCCAAAAATCAAAATATTACAAAGACATTTGCCTCGCAGAAGAAGTCATGTCAACCAATCAAACATTTGGATATTTTGTAACATTTCCCATAAACAAATGATGTGTAACGTACACATTCTCACTGGAATAAGAACCCGGGTCACCTCACTTTGTAGTATAAATGTGTAAAAAATCAGATTTGATGGCTTAGTTATCATTAATTAAGTAGTTGTCAAAAAGCAGTACATACGTGAAGGAAAAATAATTTACTCTCCGGAAGCAAACAAGGGACCATTCGTCAATTCCGATCAAGGGCCCTAAGGTAGAGACGGATTGAAAATATCGGCAAACTCCTAGATAATATAAAAAGTTAGCTACGTGTTATAATATCAATAGAATATCAACAAATTTGAATTTAACACAGAAAATTTATTTCACAAGTACGTATTATATCGAACCATAGTCTTTATAAATCGTAAGTATTAAAATAACACTAAATTCAAGATTTATTATTTCAATAAGAAACCTCCCCTAGACAAGAGCATAGAGAACCTGTATGAAACATCCACCTCATATTAAATATCATACCCACGCGGAAGTAAGGTCCACCACATATTGTAGCCACAAAACGTGTGTCCAGAATTTGGGCCCTCTATAAAGAAAGCACTGGTTCTTATGTAGTACCGCAAATGCCCGTTATCCATCCTAGCTGCACCTAGGCCATGCTGGTTCGTCTGAGAACGAAATACCGTCTTACCTCTTGATCTGAGGCGCGATGAGCGGCGGCAGTGACTCCCCTTTGGAACGGCGATCGCGTAGCGGGGATCCCCCGACCGGCGGTGCTGCCAACCTTAGACCCACCGCCGCTTCCACCCGCGCCGCCATCGCAGCCGCACGCGCCGCCGCCCGACCGCGTCGACACTCCCACAGGAGGAAAGGTGTGGCTAACGCCACGAATAACACTGCGGCTGCGATCGTCACGATCTGGGGACAAGATAGATAGATAGATAAATTAATAAATAAATAATTTATTGTCAATAAAGCAGTTACAAACTGCGTTCGACCACGTGGAGGAAAATGAACTAATTTACTCTCCGGAAACAAGCAAGGGACCATCCCATCAATTCCAATCAAGGACCCTAAGGCAGAAGCGCATATAACATTTCAACACTTTACTCCTAAGATACGAATAAAAATAGTTCGGTTACGTGTAATAATATTAAAAAAATACCAAAAAAATTTGTATTTAATAAACCAAAAAAAATCAGAATACGCATTATCATCAAGCTATAGTATTTTTTTGGAAAATATTGTTCATAAAGTATTAAAATAACACTAAATTCGAAATTTATTATTTAAACTCGTCATAATACGTCCATTTCAATAATCACGATACGTCATAATACGTGTACTAATGGAAAATAAAATGGAATTAAATATTAATCAATTTTTATCTGAGCAAGGTGGGTCGAAAAGAAAACTTGGCAAAAAAGTTCCCAGATTTCACTGGGGGTCATTCATAAAATATGTTCACTTTGAGGGGGTAGTCCCATCAAGCGCTACGTAGACGTATGATAAAACATGAGGGGGATGGGAGTCACAAAGATTGGTACGTTCATTGAGTTTCATAATATCATATCATCATTCAAGATCACGAAAATTACCATAATCGAATAAAATTATACAAGAATTGTTGAAACAAAATAAATAAAATATTTCAATATGTTGAAATCACATTTTAAAAATTAGTGTTTAAATATAAAAAATGTTTCAACAAATTGTAAAAATAATGTATCTTTGGTTTTTACTCAAAACCTGGGATACCTAATGAATACGAGACGTTCACAGAGAGGAGGGGGAGGTTCGTATTTATGACATGTGACGATGAGGGTAGGGTGAGTCAAAAATTGTCCATTTTGGGGATCTTACTTTAACGTTCACCAAATATAATCGTCACTTATATTGCCAAGAATTTAATTCAAAAATTTTCCGTAGCTCCTCACTACCTTCCCTGGGTATATTTTCTCCAGAATATATAGCCAAGATTCATGTAGAATGTTTCCATAATAAATCATCGCCGTAAACAAAACTTGTGAAGCTAAACAAAATTTCGCCGAAATTGAACCCTAAATCATGGGAAGAAGGTTTACCAATAAATTTCTCTCATTGTGTCCGGTAGGTTTTATATTTTCTTCTTCTGAATCTAATTTTGTGTGAAAATTGTAAAAGTAGTGAAACGTTAAGTGAAACGTTCACATACCATCACGCGTGCAACTACTTCGTAATCCTGGGAGTCCAGCGCGTGCTATGGATGAAAAATACCGAATGAACAAGTAAACTATTAGCGAATTCAATCATTGATATTTCAATGGAAACTTAAAAAATACTTGAATATTTTTTGGAATTTTCTGTTTGTTGTTAATTACTGTAACTTTTCCTTAATCTTTTTTTATTATTAAAATAGGAAGATTTTTCTATTGAATTAATATTCCTTATAAATGAAACTATAACATTTTGGGGGTATTGTTAAACAAATATGTCAAAATTCTATTGGTTTTAATTGTATTGAATATTTAATATTGATATTGAAACAGTTCCTATAGAATTTATTATTGGAATGAAATATCGGCCACTGCCCACTCCCACGGAGGTCTGATTATGATGAAATAGCATGGTGATGGACTAGGTGCGCACATTTTTTAGGGTAAATTAAACTCTCCGGAAAGATACCACAGTGTGAAATCTTGTCTTCAAAAAAGAATGTGTTTTTTCAGCACCTATTTTTTCTTTTTGCCGATTTTTATCCGTTTATCTCTGAACCGTCCCCTTTAATTCCCCCCTTTTTTGCCCCTTTACTGTGGCTTTTTAATAGTCGTTTAATAGATATGGTGTTTGAGCTTCATTCCATTTATACACGCATACAAATCAATATCCAAAATTTAATTAATTTAATTAATGTCTCCTCAATTTTCACTGAACATGAGAATTGTAAGCGCGGATAGCTGATTAGCTATCAAGGGAGTACTAGCATACAGAGAAGTGATAACGCAGATCGACATTATTGACATTCTATTAGTATTATAACTCGCAGCTAACTTTTTATCTTATCTAGGAACTTTTGCTGAAATTTTTGAATCCGCCTCTGCCTTAGGACCCTTGATCGGAATTGATGGGATGGTCCCTTGCTTGCTTCCGGAGAGTAAATTAGTTTATTGTCCTCCACGTGGTCATACGCAGTTTGTACTGTTTTTTTACAATAACTTTATTATTATTATTAATCATATTCATTAATGCGCAAATGTCCCAGATTTTTTTACTCTCTTTTCTGAGTAAATCATACAAAGGGGGTATCGTTCTAAAAGGTGTGTTGACGATTCCCTTTTGTTTCATCTTTCACCTATTCCTTTCCGAGATAACAGCATTCAAATGTTACGACAAGAAAAGAAGCTACCTGACTCATTTATTTGAAAAGGATGTCAGTTGACTACTTAAAAATAGACAACTCTGTACCAAAAATTGACAACGTTCACGCGACTAAACATGCAGTACCGGTACAAAATAAGATAAGCTACGAAAGGGGGGAAAAAGGGTAAAGAAATGAAGGATATTGTAATGGTTGGGCGAAATGCAACGTGATACTGCCCTCGTTTTTTCTTTGTATGTCACAGGTAACGAAACTTCTTCCTACGTACGACTGAAGAAAAACTATTTTGTAAATACTTTTTCTTATAGACTCTATTTGTAAATACTAATTTTGTAATAATTCTTATAGACTCTTGCCTTATGTAAATATTTTTGTAAATGTCTTTTGTAAATATTCTCTCTTGTAAATATCTTTTCCATGTACAGACTTTGTGTCCCGACCGGTGGTTTTTCGTGGTTCCCAACGGTGCTCAATGAATTAGTCCGTTGCACCTATTTCAGATATAACGAACTATTACAGTATACCGAAAGTTTATAATGAAATAATAATAAATTTACTATCCATGCATAATATTGCGGCAGCAGGATAAAAATTTCAATATTTCTACGAAAAGTGTAAACGCAACTGAACAATTCATTGAAAGTGAATATAAAGGCATTTAACGCACAGCCCACCGCATTAAAGGACTTAAGAAGGTAAAGAGACTAAAGTCTCGCCACATGTAATTTAAAATGTAAATATTGTAAATAAAATGCCCTATTGAATTGAATTGAATTGAACAAAGAAGATTCCGTGAGCTACGTGATAATCCATGGTACATTATCATACACAATTCATAACTAATAATAATAATAATTTATTAATCTGCAAGAGATAACATAATAGACATAATAAGAATGTACATAATAAGATAATGTAAAATTAAGAAAAAAAAATCTTCGCCCAAATATCTATAAAATACACACACGGAATAAAATACCTGGAAAATTAGTAGACATTAAGCGAGATGGATAATACACCTAAGAAATTAAAAAATTAAATTAGGTCCATATTTGTGTATATTCACATGTGTACAGAAACACATTTTCACTTACATACAGATACAGACACACACTCATACGTACAAGCACGCTTCAATATACACACATATACCTTTACTCCTCCTACAACCTTAATGTAAAAATAATTGCTATATTATAATTAAAAGAAATTTAATTAATCACAGGTTTGTAATAATTAAATCACAGGTTTGCTTAGGGAAGTTATTTTTCTTTGCAATATGACATTAAAACTCTAAATATTTTTCGTTCCTTAGTTGAGTGTGTGTTAATCATTCGCACAGGTTAAAGTCCAATACTAGTAGTAAATCAGTATATTTTATCAGTCACGTGCAATAAAATAATTAGGTACGGTCCACATAAATGTAATTTTATTTGTCGATAACTCCACCTTTCTTACTGCGAGGCTATAAAGCTAGCTTTGCTTGAATTCATTAATTAAGGAAATAAGAATTGGTCTCTAACGTTGGAGGATAATTAGTTGTGTGATTGATTCCTCAAATTCTATGCGTGTAAGAATATCGAACGTATAATGTTGAGTTTCATACAACATTATGGATATTTACAGATTACAAGACATTTCATCATTTTTAAGGTAGTTCTTCTGACAAAGAATTAAATCTTTTTGATGTCTAAAATTTGAATCAATGGATGCAACAATATCGATTTTACCTTTTAAAACATGTCAATTTAAGCTTTATATATAATCTACTCAATATATAGATGAAATAAACTCTGTTGTCTCTCGTGGCCAGATTATTTATTTCCGAAAACATATTACTTTTTCAATTGTTCAAATCGATGAGTTTTTAGCTGTAATAAAAAAAATCTTAATTTTTAAATATTTCTTTTAAAGAGTTCACCGGAAATTCTCGTTTCGGTCTTCGTCTTGTACACCATTTTGTCATCTACAGACATCACGGCAATGGCGTACGTACCACGCTGCTTGTTATAGAAGTCACGCGAGTTCACAGTTATCATTACTTTCTTCATAATAATAATAATAATAATAATA
>NNCF01126319.1:67726-82697 GCA_002313205.1 Laupala kohalensis
TACATGTACAAGTTATTATCGAACTATATATTATTCTGAGTGTAGTGTTTAAAAATCATAAGAGTTGAAAAAACACTAAATTCACGATTTATTGTTACAATAAACACGCCCCTAGACAAAGCCTAGAGAACCTGTATAAGAAATCCGCCTCTACCCGAAGGAAAAACGGAGAAAAACCCGGGCCAGGATGGGGCTACAGAATTAATGTACACAACCGTGCCAAAGTTGAGTACACATAAAACTAAATTAATATGAGCCATACGGCAACACAATCATGCAAGAAAATAGTTTTTGAAATTGTTATAAGTTATTTAAAAAGTGCTACAGCAATGGCGTGATAAAGTACAAGACGAATTTAACTTTTATTAAAATCAATAAATTCTTTTACAGTGTAGAAGCACTGGTGCAGGAGGTAGTTTTTAACCGCGGATTTGAAGATATTCAATTTCATAATGTCTTTTATATTCTTGGGCAGGGAATTATATAGAACGATTCCCGAATGATGCGGTCCTTTTTGGCAGAGAGTGGTTGACACTCTAGGGCGATACTCTAGTTACAGGATTGGTGTTGCGATTCGTATGGGATGATATGGACTTAGTAATCATCGTTTAGAATTGTTATCCTCGAAGAAGATATATAATATATCGAAATGTTGGCGTAACAAAACAAATAGTTTTACTTGGCCTATATATATAATTACTTCTTTTTAATATATTTTTTTAAATATTATATGTGTGTGTCCTCCGAGCACAGTTTTTTGCATTTAGTATTCCTCAAAGCTCACTTCTCACGCAGGTCGCCTAAAATTTTGAACAAACAACACCCTACAAAAATCTGAACTACATTATTCATCACTCCATTTTCGGTTTAAAATACAAGTTTTAACCATCCTCTTCTAGTGTATCTCATAAATTACATTTATTCTCAAGAAGATTTCAAATAAAATTAAAGATGAGATTAAATGTATTTTTTGACCTAATGAACTACTTACACTTCTAGATGGACGCATAAGTACAAAATATTTCAACCATCATTCTGGGTAAATAAATAATTTAAGACTTACGACTTTATGACGGACGAATACCATCTATTTAGTGATTTAAAAAACAAACTGAAAATGATATCGAACGTAGATATAAACTGAAAAAATGTTTACAAAAAAAAATCAGAAATGACACAAACATGTTATAATATCGGGTATTTACAATACAATATTCACTCGAAGGTGACGATGAGATGGACAGCGCTGATATCTTTCCGTATATCAACATTAATACGCAAATGTCCGATAAATGATTATTCGCTCCTTTTCTGCGTAACTGGAGGGAGCAAATGACACAAATGACAGTGACAGGGGTTGGGGGACTAAGGGAGCTGTAGCCCTCCCCCTCCATCCCCATTAGACCACTACTCTTACCAGATAAAATTGAAGTTTATAAATGGCATACTAGGTAAAAGTGTTACCAGAGTAATAATTGTTATAAAAAATAATTGTTATTGTTGTTATTAGCTATAATTGTTATTAATAATACCTGATTGTATTTCCCTCCCCCCCGATAATAAACGGTCTAGATCCGCCACTGCAGTGCGATGTACCGTACATTAGGGCAGTAAAAGAACTGTCCATGATTTCCTATTATTTCATCTTTCATCATTTCCTTTCCGAGATAACAACATTTTAAAATTGAATGGCACGGAGAGTAATAAACAATATTCGTTGATATTTACACATGATTATGTTATATATTATAATATACTATTCATAATTCTTCTGATGTCCTGTTTAAATTGTTAATGCCTAATATGAAAACGAGTGAAACTTGTCTACAACTGGATGACATGGCGGAAAGTATTACTCAGGTAAATAAAATTGTCCTCCTAAATAAAAATAAACATTCATATTCTCATACGGAAATACGTTAGATTCAATTTTCCGTGTTCTTTCATTGCGCGGGTTGATCCGGTAGAGTATATAAGCACACGGAGGACTAACGCGTAAAAGAATTACCTGAAAAATAGTCAATATTCCTCGAATGAAAGCGAAACTTCAGGAAAAAATCTGGAGTATGCCTCATTCAACCTTCCAATTATATTTCGCAACAAAAACGCATGGGACTAAACATCCTAATTAACACATAATTTAAGAAAAAAGAAAACACATATTTTATACTATTATTATTATTTTATTTCACTAATACATCTCAGCTTCTGCTGGTATAATTAAGGTACGGATACAAATCAAGCACACTTATTTACTCTTGGCTAAAGAATTTACGCACTATTCGTGTCGTATTCAAAATAGCTGCCTTCTGGAGAAAAATATACACTTCTCTCCTTATACCGAGTATCTTGAGACTCTCATGTAGGGCTTTAGGGATCACAAAAGTTGTCGATAACACAATTGGTACAACATATACCTTACTAAGCTTCCGCATCTTTTGAATTTCATCACTCAAATCAGCATATTTCCGTTTCTTCTCAGCTATGGTGTTTTGGATGTTGTGCGTATTAGGTCAATGAGATAAGCAATTTTCAATTCCTTATCGCGCAGAACAATATCAGGCCTGTTATTGTGGATACATCTATCAGATATAATTGACCTGTCATAGTATAAAGATACCTTGTTGGAATCTAACACAGAGGTTACTTCATATTTATAATAAGGCGTTTGATCCTTCAGAAGTTTTGAATTTAACGTTATTTCTTGGTGGATAATAGCTACAACTTGATCATGACGATGTAAATACTCTGATTGACACAGGGTACTACAAGCGGACATAATTTGCTGGATGGTTTCTGCTTTATCATTACATTTCCTGCATCTGTCGTCTTTCACACTAGGGTCCTTAATAATGTGTTTCAGGTAATTCTTGGTGTTAATAACTTGATCCTGGATGGCTACAAAGAAACCCTCAGTCCAGGAAAGAGATCCCCACATCTCAACCATGCGTTCGACGCTTCTTTGTCGACATATGTTTGGTCAAGTCATGAGGGTGCCTTCCATGAAGAGCCATGCTTCGCCATCGGTTATGTTTTTCATTTCTGCTTTGGATATGGCTATCCACATTATTTTGAGAAGGTTCAATTGATGACAGGTTTAAAGGCGTCAGTTTAAGATCTGCTTGACTTACACATCGGTGCAGAGTTGACACTAGTTTCTTAAGGTGGAAATAATCTCTCAACTTCTGGACCTGCCTGTTATGTAGATTTTTAATATCGATTAACCCTCTTCCACCCTCTGCTCTTGGTATTGTTAACCTAAGTGTACTTGCCTTCGGGTGGTGCTTCCCGAATTTTGTCAATTCAACTCTTGTTTTTCTCATGATATTTTCCAGATCAGTATCTGACCATGATATGATACCAAATGAATATGTCAAAACAGGCACTGCAAATGTGTTGATTGCTTTAAATATATGTTTACTATTTAAGTCCGTTTGACATATTTTCCTCACTCTTAATAAGTAGTCTTTGGTAAGTGAATCTTTCACCTTTGTATGATTTATTTTCTTCCCTTGAAAGTATCCAAGGTATTTATAAAAGTCACCCTCGTCCATTGCTTTCATAGATTCACCCTGGTTAGTCTCAAATCCTATAAGTTCATATTTCCCTCTAGTAATATTGATGACTTTGCATTTGTCCAGACCAAATGTCATGTTGATGTCACTCGAGAACTGTTCAACTTCTCTAATCAATTCTTTAAGAAGGTTATGTGATGGAGCATAAAGCTTAAGATCATCCATATATAGGAGATGTGATACAACGTGTTCCGTCCCATTTTATTTTAGGCAATATCCAATTCCTTTTCGTTTCAATACATTAGAAAGAGGATTCAGGGCCAAACACAACCATAGAGGACTAAGTGCATCGCCCAGGAAATTTCCTATGTTTATTTTAATCCCTGGGGTAGTAATTGTCTGCTCGTCCGTCACCAGGTGAATATCAGTTCTCCAACTTTGCATCAGATGTCTTAAAAATTTAACAAGAATCGGGTGCACTTTATAGATTTCAAGCGCTTTAATCAGCCACGTATGCGGGACAGAGTCATATGCCTTTTGATAATCTATGTAGCAGAAGGATATTTTCTGGTTTTTCCTACTGACTTTGTTTAGGATTACAGAGTCTATTATCAATTGCTCCTTACATCCTTTAGCTCCCTTGCGGCATCCTTTTTGCTTTTCTCTCATGATATTTTGGCTTTCAACATGCATGTTAAGTATCTGTGTGATACAAGATATTATGATTTTATACACGGTCTGAAGGCATGTGATAGGTCTATACTTTGAGGGATCTTTTGTCAACTTTCCTTTTGGTATCAAATAGGTTGAACCCTGCGTTAAAAATTTTGGGACTGTATCAGGACTAGTCAAAAACTCATTTGTATAGCATGTTAATTTACTATGAACATTAGTGAACTTCTTATACCAAGAATTGTGTATATTGTCACTTCCTGGACTTTTCCATTTATATGTATTTTCAATAACCTTCTGCAAATTTCTATTATTATTATTATTGCCCTTTGGACAGTGTTTAACTTGAGCACATCATTTGATAATTCCTTTTCCTTCTTCTTCTCCTTTTTTTCTCAAAATCTCTTCATTCTTTGGCTACTTTCCTGTTTCCTTTGTTCTGTGCAAACTTTCCATGTTTTCTTTTACTTCGTATTTTCTGTTCTTAATTTTGCTTCTGAATTAATCTCTTGATTTTATCATTTCCCTATTAATTCCTGCTTGTTTTTGGTCTTCTTCTATTTCTTGGAGCCAGTTGTTTTTTTTTTGTTTTGTTTGAGCAATTTACTGCATCAAATATCTTCTTTGTGAATCTGTTGTTCATTGTCTGTATGTGTCCATAAAACGCTAACGGACATTTTCTGACCATGTTTGTGAGTCTGTCTGTGTGTTCATATAGTTCTTTGGTTAGTCTCTTCAAACCTATACCATCTCTTTGTATTGCTCCAAAAGTTTCCTGAGGATTTTACGTTCTATTTTTTCTGTCTCTGCGATACCTGATGTGGTCGTAACTGACAAATCAAAATGCTTCTTCGCATATTTTCAAAATCTTGAATTTTAAGAAACCGGAAGTGGGGCGCGGTATGTAAATGAAGTCGGTATGAGCTGTCCGGAAATAGACGTCTATTCCAAATACATTCAAAGTTAAATATCAAGTTTGGTTACAATGTATCAATTTCTTCGTCAGTTATCGGGGGACCAACATTCTTAACATACATACGACATTGGAAATCATTGGGAAAATTTGGGAAATAGACTGTCCTGGAGCCAATTCGCAAAGATCCCAAGAGATCTCAAAACTATTTTTTCGACCGATTAAAATACTTTCCTTCCGCACTCTGTAATTGGAGAGGAAAAGAAAGAGAGCTTACAAGAAAGCAAAAGCAGTGGATATCAAGGCATGACAAAATCAAGAGAGAGAGATGGATGAATGAAGAGAGGAAACCGATCCAGATGAATTCCAAATCAAAGGGTTAATCGATCACTCACTCCATTGTGACCTGAAGGAGCGGCTTTCATCTGAGAAGGAACAGCAGACACATGGTCGTAAGAGCTCAACTACTTGTCTGTTGGCGAAGTTTTCCAAATGATTTCTTATCAAATACGAATAAATAAATAAAAATACAAATTAATACGAAGTACGACCAAATTGGTGGAACTGACATATTTAAATATGAAGGTGAAATAATATGAACAAAATATTTCGGAAAAAGATCACATGAAATCAAGAATCAGCAAGTTGAAAGTAGCCTTTCACCTTACAAAGGACATTTACAAGAAGTCCGTATCCCATAATACCAAACGTAGGCATTACTCAACAGTCATACGTGCGGAAGCATTATATCCTGCGGAGTGTCTTATTATGAACAAGAAGACATTAATGGAACAATTAGAAATAACTGACAGGAAATTACTCAGGAAAGTCTTGGGTCCAATAAAAGATGGAATCGTCAAAACGACGAAATTTATTCACGCATTGAAAAAAATACATATACAATTAGGAAAATGAGAATTGCCTTTTCTAGACACTTTAAAAGAATGGATGACAAAAGACTGACAAAAAATTATTTAATTATATTGGACAGTTGAAAATGGATAATACCGGGTGTAAGGAGACACAAACACATGGAAGATTTTCATATTAGTACAAAGAATATACAATCAAGAATAACCTCTCGGAAAAAAATCCGAATGAGTTAAGGTTTCCAGTAAAAGCCTAGGAAACAGACGGGGACAAGATGGACGGAGGAAAGAAAACATAAACACAGAGAAAGAGTGAAAGAATGACAGTACCTTTTTTGTCCCATTTTTTACCTTATTTTAGCACCCTTTCCTTTCTTTTTCTTATATGAAATTTTCACCTAAGAATCTTTATCCTGCAAATAATAATCGTGAAAAATGTTCATAAACACCTTTTTTGTCTCATTTTTACCTATTTTAGCATACTTTCGCGTACTTTCTCCATATGAAATTTGTATCTAAAAATCCAAGCCTTGCAAATTACAATCTTCGTAAATTCAAGCGGGAGCACACTTCTGACTTTTTCAAGGTAATCAGTTCTTCAACTCTGAGATAGTGTGTGGTTTTCTCCAGCTAAGACGTTCAATTACTCCGTAAACGGAGCCTTCAGTTCTTCCTTGGTTATAAATTATCCAAGAGCTCGACATATTGAAGCACAAACATGAATAATATTCTTGATCTAACAATCGATTTCTTATCAACACGATTGGATGAAGATAAGAGTATCTTTTGTATTACGATGCACCTCAACGCACTCTTATGCCAGTACTGCAGAACTAAAGGAAATTGAAACGCACGCATCAGGACAAACGCACCTTACTTTGAGTTATCTATTCGTATTAATTACTAATTGAAATCGCTTTTTAAGTGCAATAGAACCTAGTTTATACAAAGAACTTGTTTGTCATCCTTTGCATATTGTAATATTCCTGAAGCTATTATATTTATTTTCTTGTTTTTCTTCTAACTACGTATTTTTTAATTGTAAATCAAGAAATGTAATACTAAGTGAAAAAAATTCATTTCGATTTCTGTATATGTCATTCAAAATTTTGCTCTATTGCTAAAGAAAAGTTTTAGATGCAGAACTATTTGAGTCACTCATGTTGCGGACAAGTCAACTACTTAATTTAATTCACTCAGTTCACTGTTATTTGGATTAAATATAAAAAATGGTAGCAAGAAAAAAATTAATATTGCGTGTACCCTGCAGAAGGGGTTGCCACGTCCGCGGATCCCCGAGAAAATTTTGGGGGTCCACTGAAAAATTTGGGCATTGATAGCAATTTTTCAACTTCATTTGAAGAAAGTGGTTTGATATGTCTCAAGTATTAGACGTTTTTAAATCATTTTTTATTGTAGTCTTACTAAGTGGGAAATGTAGCTAAGTGCTATTGAAGCTTATGTAATACATGGAGCTATCAGGAGGTAGGAGTTGAGTGGTGGAGGCTGCTGTTAGAAGGTGGACTGGTTACCTGGGTGTACTAACAACTTAGCCCACGCGTAGGAGATAGTAGAAGTAGTTAGTAATTAGTAAGAGTTATTGATACTAGGAATAGTAGGAGGTGGATAGAGGAAGAAGGGTTCGTTTTTCAGTAGTTTTATATATATATATATATATATATATATATATATATATATATATATATATATATATATATATATATATATATATATATATATATATATATATANGCTACCCTCGAGCCACTGGAGGGGCAAATGATAATGAATGGTAGAACTGAAATTCATATCTCAGATGTAATTGATGTCCAATCAAGTGTTGAATATCTAGATTTTGGATATGGAAAAAAATACATTTAATTGCAATTTCTTTGGTCAGTATTCGAAGCCACTATTTTTTAACCTATTAATTATTATTGAGGAACATATTTATTTTATTAATTAATCTTGAGGCGTCCGCGGAATTAAAAACGACAATTAAGAGGTGCGTAAGGTGCAAAGCGTTGGAGACCTCGGTTCTAAAGGGTCTAGTGATGCTCATGGGAAGAGCAGCGGCGGATCTAGACAGAAATCAAGAGGCGGAGGGTAAACCAGGGAAAATGTTTCTTTAAAAATTATGATTCAACAACACACATTTTGTAAATATTACCTTTAATTAAATGCATCAAATAAATTATTAACAATGGTATTATTAATTTTATTAATGTTGTATCATTAATTTTATTTATATGGTATTATTAGTGACTATAACAATTATATTATTAATAACAATAACAATTATAACTAATAACAATCATCAATCTGGTAACACTTTTACAAAGTATGCCATTTATCCACTTCAATTTTATTTGTCAAGAGTTTAGGTCCAATGGGGGGGGGAGGGACTATAACCCCCCCTAAGCCCCCCCCCCTTCCCCCAATAGATGGGATGAGAGTATGTGTCGACGATCCATCTATATAGCGTAATAACACTATTTTTTATCAATACTCTTGGTTTGTAAATATTTTTGCCACTTAATTTTTATTAAGAATACGTGGAAAGAGGTCTCTCAACAGTTCTTTCTCATATTGCGTATTTTTCTCATCATCTGGATCATCTACGTCGTTGCACGTCCCACATAGTCTGGATAAAGGAGTTTCTACTGCACCTCATAATAATATAGTTTTGAAAGTTCACGAAGAATCGCGAGAAAATCAATGCGCGAACTATTTGATAAACGCATTCATTTGTTTTGTTCCAGCTTCGCAAAATTACTACCTCGAACACTCAGTAAATTTTCATTGAATTCTTTTGAAGTGAATTTTAATACTTTTCTAGATGCTTCGCATAAGCAAATCCTCGCTCACGGAGCTGTACCATAAGTTATTGCTCATTGAGGTATCTATTTGATTTGTTGGTCCTGATGAAATTATGGTGGGGAATGTATGCTCATTGTATGTATCCATGTTTTGTTATAGAACCCTGACGATGACAACATAAATCGTCGATACGTCGGCAAAATGACATAATTTTGTGTTTATTTGTGTGCCCTAATTGCAAGAAAACCAATCCCTAGTATCAGCTATTTCTTCACGTTTTTTCTCTCAAAAGATGTCCTTAACAGGCCACGAGAGTGACACTGTCAAAGGACAAACTTATTAAGTGTACCCTAAACAACATTTGAAATTTGACAATAAACTTTATTATTTATTTCAGAAATAAATTTGAATTAAATGTTGAATGCGTAGCAAGTCTGTATTCATTTAAAATTTAATTTCGCTTAAGATTCATGATTTATAGGACGTATAAGGTCAAAAATAGAAAACATTTCGCACAGAGCGAAGGATGAGATCGAAGACTTGAATCGATCAACACTTAATTAATATCAAAGACATAAATAACCAATTATAAGTATACGTTTCCGCAACAAAAACCAGGACATTCAAACGTGTAACTTCACAACCGGAGACTAATGTACTGTTTCAAGGGTATCATTATCAAATGCGTATCTTGTGTATCTTCTTTCGAGATAGGAAGATAAAATAATACTGTGATATTTTTACCTTAGAAGCTCAGTATTTAGAAAATGCACTAACCGTTGTTCAAGTATGACTAATAGGATTATTGACTTTGAGATGTCTGAACTGGTTTGAAGAGGTTGATCCAGGCGATTCTTGAGTCTCTAGAAGAAATCGTAGAGAACGATAGGTGGAAGCAAAAGTGCACGTCATTTCTTGTTCACGTTTTTTTTAAATTGTTAGTCAAGATTTACAACATTACGTACCAAGTTTTCTTTTAGAAAGAAACATCTCCATAGGAACGGAAACGAATAGCTCATACCACCGGAGCGAAGGGGAAGCGGTGGGGGGTAACGGTAAGGAATGTTTTCTCGGGACACAGAAATGTTAAATCTGACTCTGCGTTTGAGTCCTTTGTTTGGAATTGCTGGGATGGTCCCTTGCTTGCGTCTGGAGAGTAAATTAATTGTCCCCCTCGCGGCCATATGCAGTTTGCAACTACGTTTTTGACAAGAAATTTACTTTTTTAATTTTACATGACGATTTCACTCACTGGTTGCCATTAACTAAGGGGTCATTAACTATAGAAAGTCGTCTCTAAAATAATTGGACAATTAATTTTCGTTACTTCCGTAATTCTGAATCCATTGTTTTGAAAAAAATCTTTCTTAATTTGAAAAATCTTCAAGGTAACTGAACTTCTCCTTCATGAGGACTCATCTATTTTAAAATATGGTACACAATGGAAACTGTTTCAAATTAAAAAATTTGACACAAATGGAAAAATTTTTTTTTAGCAATACGCAAAATCCTGCAATCTAGTAACATATAGCAACCATACTTCTAAAAATATTCAAAACAATACTAAACATGATTTAGAAAAAGCAGAGCTTATAAAATGTGACGCGACTTATAAAGTTCTTCCCCAGCAGTCTTTAAATGTGAATCTGTCATAAGACAGAATTCATCTGCCTGAAAGTTGATATATGGGTGCACGGATATTATAGTCTCGGTAAACAAGACGCGGCCCCTAATTTGGTCTCAGCTGCACAGTGCGACCACAGTCTCCGATGCAGCGACCCGTATTCAACTGTGAGAATCTCCCTCCTCACTCAAATGCTCGAATGCGATACGACAAAAACTCGTACTTAATTTAGAACAACAGCCACCCGCATCTGTTACACACGCCGGTGGATAGGAGACGCTAGTAGATAAGGGTGGGGGGTCCGTTAAAGAATTTGAATGTCTATTCTCGGGTAATAGATTGAAACTATACTATGGAAAGTGAACTCTTTGGAATGTGTATTGCATGGAAATAAAAGAAATAATCAATTACATTACTTGAAATTTGAAAGGATTATTGCAACTAAAATGCAAAGTATGGTTACTAATGATGAATTACAAAAGCAGGAAAATTAAAATTGACTACTAATCAGTAGATGTGAATATTTAATCGCATAATTTTTAACTATGAAGCTTACGAGAATTGCGTCACGGGAACCGGACAATCTACTGAATATATGATGTGACCAAATCGTAGAAACAAAAATATATAAAAGGTTTTAAAGAACATTGTTTTCAAGTACATAACCTAAAAGTGAAACGAAAACAAAAGAATTCAGTGGACTTAATTCTGCGCTTTCTTTATTAAATTTTCTGTACCACCCTTCTGACTGGATTTTAAAATAATTCGTAATTACATACTTATAAGCATACGCTACTCAAAACTCTGTGCATTTCGGTAGGTTTTCTTGAAATCGACAAAAGTTAAAATTTAATATCACACAAGTACAGAAATAAGGAAACTAACCCGGCCCATCCTGGTCCGGGTTTTCCCATCCTTGTCCGGGTTTTTTCGGTTTTCCTACGGGTAGAGGCGGATATTTTCTAAAGACTCGTTAGGTTCTTGTCTACAGACGGCATCAATTGACATAATTATTTGCGAATTTAGTGTTATTTAACAGTTACGAATTATCAACAATTCTTTCCAAATTATTTATAACTTGATAATAATAAGTACTTGTGAAATGACTTTTCTATTTTTTATTAAATACAATGTTTGTTGGTAATTGTTAACACTATAACACGTGTCGAACAATTTTTTTTATCGTTAGGAGGATGTTGAAATGTTAAATCCGCGTCTTCTTTAGGAGCCCTTGATCGGATTTGATGATGATGGTCCCTTGCTTGTTTTCCGGAGAGTAAATTAGTTTACTGTCCTCCACGGGGTCATACGCAGTTTGAAACTGCTTTTTTGACAATAAATTTATTATTATCACTCAAGTGAGTAAATGTAGTATGGTGTTATCGAAGTAATACAGTAAAACATTTTGAACGCAACGCAAGATTTTTGTGTTTTTCTCCTTCACTATTAGCGAGTACACATATGTTAAACAACATAGCAGCATATGAGAAGTGCAGTGTAGTGAAGTGATTGTGGCTAAGGGTATAGAAAATGTTCAGAGCGAATAGAATTGCAGTGCAGTGTAGTGATGTGAAGTGTGCGTGACTGTTCACAGCAATCCAGTTTTGGCGTTATTTTTATAGTTATTAATTTCTTTTCATTATATTATAGCAACTATTTTTACATTAAGGTTATAGGAGGAGTAATGGTATATGTGTGTATATTGAAGCGCGCTTGTACATATGAGTGTGTGTCTGTATCTGTTTGTAAGTGAAAATGTGTTTCCATACATATGTGAATATACACACATATTGACCTAATGTAATTTTTTAATTTCTTATGTATATTATCCTTTTTTTCTTATTGTGTACTAATTTTCTAAGCATTTTATTCCGCGTGTGTGTGTGTATTTCATTGTGGTTCCATATCATACAGCCCTGATGAGGGCAAAATATATTGCCGAAACGTTGGCGTTGTAAAAATAATCTTTTTATTGATGACCAATCCTGGAATAAATTGTTCCGTTATATTATATATATTGGTCAAGATTAACATCGTAAACTTCACAATCAACAGTTATTCAGTGACGATTCATACCTGATTAACAGTAAATTTTAATTGCTTATTCTCTTTGTAATCCTCTTGTAATTTTTATTATCTTGTAATTAATTAATATTAACCATACTTTGCATTTTATGTGCAACAATAACCCTTAATAAGAATGCTTTGAAACTTTTTTATAACTTTATCGGTTACTTTTTCCTGTTTTCATGCAACAGACATTCAAAATAACTCATTTTTATTAGTATAGCTGTAGTAATAAGTTCATTGTTTATCAATATGAATGAAACACTGGTAATCAGTGATACTAGTGACAGGTATTTTTGAAAAAATTTATACAAATATTTATTATTTGACATTTGACTTTTTTTCTCAACATGATTATTGAAAATACTTGTATGAATTAATGGTACAACAGCAAAAAACCATCATCAAAGATAAAAAGGTTACCTTAAACAGTTTCATAGTGCTTCCAAGGGATACAGCACAGCATTAATATTGAAAATATACATCCGCCAAAATCCTCGGAACAGGCTTGTCATGCTACTGTGAAAGTGTATTCACATATTTCTGTAGAAGATGTAAGGATATCGTATTATCTTGTTCTTCGAACGCTTTGGAACTTCAGGAACTTCAGGAACTTCGTACAACATTCTGTACTAATTATCTCACCAATATTCTTCTCACGGATAAAATCAGACTTTGGGGCTTGAGAATCCAACATATGGCTTCCAAAATATTTGCGTGAAAATTGCGTGCATTTTTTTAATACGATGCCCGTTTCTGTAGAAAGGGCCGGTCAGTTGTTAATGGTGATTGGCAACACAGATTAATGTGGGCATGGACATTATATTCAATTGATCTGTTAGGCGTGGAACTACGATATTGTCAACTGTTGATTGTAATTGATTAATTGATTGTGTAGATAAAATTGCGTCCACCACCAGTGATACATGCTTGACAGCGTCGGTGCAGCATTTGGTGAACACATTCAAAGACGCCGGGTATTTCGCGCGAACATGCAACAGTTACGGATAATGGAGCAACGAGATCCTCATCTGAGCCAAGTGGAGTCGCATAAACAAGATTTTTCAGATGTCCCCATAAAAAGTAATGTTTTCGCTTCTACACGTCATTAGCGTCCATACATTCCTATTAATGATTGTTACTGTGTCCTGTACCAACCCTTAAAGTTTGTACCATGAATTTGGGATGATTCTGTACAACAAAACCTCCAAAACATTCGAATCATGATTCCAACATATACGTCGTGCATAATATACAAGTAAGAAATAGTTTAAAATGAATGTTAAACGAGCAGTTTGAGTGTCTTGCAATAGCCGTCAAATAGTTCCCATCGGCGGCAAGTGACAGTATGTTCGCGTACAACAATTTTACATTTTATCACATTTCAAAAGCAATAGACTCGATTTTGAACCTCCAGCTCTGGTTCAATTTTTCTATCTATTAAAATTTAACAATTTATACATAAAAAAATATATAAACTTTATTGTCGAAAAAGCAGTTACAAACTGCGTATGACCACGTGGGGGCAATAAACTAAGTTACTCTCCGGAAGCAAGCAAGGGACCAACCTATGAACTCCGATCAAAGGGGGATTTAAATTTTACCTTTTTTAATCCTACATTATAAGATTCGAATGAAAAAGTTCTTACATGTATCTGAGTACTTTTCGTGAGTGTGTTTGGAAGTTAACTGTACCCGGAGTCAGCGGCGTTACACTCCGCAGCACACTCATCCTCCGTGTTTTATCTAGTAATATAAAATCACAATGTTCCATTATGAATAAGCTAATTGTTTGTTCTTATCCTGTTTTGAAATACGGTTATTTTGAGGTTTGATGGAAGGTAGTACGATTGTCAGGTTTTATAAAAATTACAGGGACGAATTTTTTAGCAAAGATAAAATAATAAAACGCACACATCTTACAAGTAACTACTTGAGTAACACTGCGTAAAGCTTTCAGGGCTTAATACTTTTGTTAATACTAATTTTCAAAGTTGACCCTTTCCTTGAAATCGCTAGAAAATCGCCTTTCTTATCGTCGAAACAATAAAAAACTAGAGGTGCAAAACCATTGCACATACTATCTCATATATATTTCTCCATCTGCAGCATATAGTGACAAAAAATATCGGAAAAGTGTTATGTAAATGTAATTTCGTTGTATACAGAAATTGATGTATCTTCGTATATTTCATTTCCGTTTACGAAAAGTGTATTCTACGTCAGCTTGGTCCATTTACACTGCTAAATATTATTCAAGCTTCTTGAAACAGTAAACTAATGCGTAAGTGTAGCAGACAGAGATTATTTTCCTGCGTCTATACTAAACTTTCAGCGAAATACCGCTAATGCGGATGTAATGCATAATAATTGAACCTTACGTTCAGAAAATTTCAGCAAAATCGTTGGTGCCGTTTTTGAAAAATGTTCGAAAGCATACTTTGACTTTCATGTGAAGTACCCTTTGTTTTAAAGCAAAAAAAAAAAAAAA
>NNCF01126319.1:100473-133892 GCA_002313205.1 Laupala kohalensis
AGAAGAATATATATATATATATATATATTCTTCTTCCTCCTCCTCTTCATATTTAGCGTTGACAAATTACTTCGAGAAAAGTCGCCCCTTCGCTCCTTTATTTTAAAACGATGTAACATAAACATAGCCCCACCAGTGACGCAGGTGTTGTCGCTCTTCTCAAAGATTCCTAGTTCGATTCCCGATGGGACCAGAAAATTTTTAGTTTTTCACATTTGTCCCAGTTCATATAGAAGTGAGTACTGAAAACAAAATTTTCTTCCTCTATCCAGCTCCTCCTAGTATCAATAACTCTAAATATTACTAACTACTTCTACTAATCCCTCCCTGTGGGGCAAGTTGTTGGTAAGCTCACACACCCACTAACAATAGCCCATCCACCCAACTCCTATCGCTCCATGTAGATAAGCTTCAATAGCACGCTACGTTTCCCATTTACAAATACAACAATGAAATGTAACTTAACTTCCTCGTTCCTGACAAATGAAATCACAGACGCATCTGGTAAGGAATAAACAATACATGTCTATGGGAATTGTGCTAGTGTTACATAATGCACCCTTGTGTAACATCATGTACATATATCCAAATCAATGTCCTCCAATTATATCCACCCACGTACCTAATTCTATGCTCACTTCCGAAACTAACGCCAGTAAAGTCATGAGAATCATCAGCTCATTAAAAAAATAATTTTCAACAGACGTAGATGATATACCTGAGTTTATTGTTAAATTTTCGTCCCATGCTATATTAAATCCACTCATAAATATTTTTAATAGTTCTTTTTCGGAAGGGGTGTTTCCTAAAATATTTAAGAGAGCTAAAGTGAAACCTTTACACAAAAAAGGAAACAAACTTAATATTGGAAATTACCGACCAATATCTCTACTACCCACTTTCTCAAAAATCCTAGAAAAATTGTTCTATAAGCGTCTTCTAGATTTTTTATCAAAATATAACATTCTCTCTGACGATCAACACGGTTTTAGGAAATCCTTTTCCACTACAAGCGCCATATTTTCCTTCTTAAACGATGTTACCACATCTCTAGACAGTGGAGAAAATCCTCAGGGTGTTTTTCTTGACTTATCCAAAGCATTCGATGTCATCGATCACGGAATTCTCCTTACCAAATTGCATTCTTTAGGCATTCGTGGACTTCCACATCAATGGCTAACTTCTTATTTAAAAGATAGATATCAACAAGTAGAAATATCCTATACTAAAAATAAAATACTTGAGCGTTGTCTTTCAGAAACAAAGCCACTTACTTGCGGAGTACCCCAAGGATCAATTCTCGGCCCTATACTCTTTTTATTGTATGTGAACGACATGTCATCATCCACATCAGATTGCAAAATGGTTCTTTTTGCTGATGACACTAATTTACTATGTAAACACGCCAATGCTCAAAAAGTTTTGTCTAACCTTTCGACTTGGTTCCATGCAAATCGTCTCATTGTAAACACTGACAAAACAGTGTCTATGTCATTTCACAATAGTATCACAAAATCTTTACCCCAGGTTTCTCTTTCTTTAAACGGAACACAATTAAAAACTGTTACAAATACAAAATTCTTAGGTCTCCATATTCAAGACAACCTCAAATGGAATTGTCACATTGACAATCTTAATTCCCAATTAAGCAAATTGTGTTACGCATTCCGAATCTTAGTTAACGCAGTTAGTCCACGTATTTCCCGTTGCGTATATTTTGCAAACGTTTACTCCCATTTACGTTACGGCATTACCTTCTGGGGTAATTCCGGTCAGAGTATTCAAACTTTCAGAATTCAGAAGAGGATAGTTCGGATAATTTGTAAATCTCACCCCCGAAACTCTTGTAAACCTTTATTCAAGGAATTAAATATCTTAACACTTCCCTGCATTTATATTTATGAAACAGTCGTGTTTGTTAAGTCCGAATTACTGAAGTGCCACCCTTTCTTTATACGAAACAGTCTCGTTCACGAACACTATACACGCAATAGTAGTAATATTCATCGCCCTAGAGTGTCAACCACTCTTTGCCAAAAGGGACCATACCATTCGGGAATCGTTCTATATAATTCCCTGCCCAAGAATATAAAAGACATTATGAAATTGAATATCTTCAAATCCGCGGTTAAAAACTACCTCCTGCACCAGTGCTTCTACACTGTAAAAGAATTTATTGATTTTAATAAAAGTTAAATTCGTCTTGTACTTTATCACGCCATTGCTGTAGCACTTTTTAAATAACTTATAACAATTTCAAAAACTATTTTCTTGCATGATTGTGTTGCCGTATGGCTCATATTAATTTAGTTTTATGTGTACTCAACTTTGGCACGGTTGTGTACATTAATTCTGTAGCCCCATCCTGGCCCGGGTTTTTCTCCGGTTTTCCTTCGGGTAGAGGCGGATTTCTTATACAGGTTCTCTAGGCTTTGTCTAGGGGCGTGTTTATTGTAACAATAAATTGTGAATTTAGTATTTTTTCAACTGTTATGATTTTTAAACACTATACTTAGAATAATCTATAGTTCGATAATAACTTGTACATGTAAATTTACAAACATATTTGCGTTAAATAACAAACATATTGACATTATATATGTATTATAAATCGCAGCTAACTTTTTATCTTATCTAGGAACTTTTGCTGAAATTTTTGAATCCGCCTCTGCCTTAGGGCCCTTGATCGGAATTGATGGGATGGTCCCTTGCTTGCTTCCGGAGAGTAAATTAGTTTATTGTCTTCCACGTGGTCATACGCAGTCTGTACTGTTTTTTGCCAATAAATTTATTATTATTTAAATTTATTATTCATAACAGTTCTGAGATGCTTTTTAAATTGTCAACTCTAAATATGAAACTGAATGAAATTCCTACAATTAGGAGGAAAGTAGTATCTGCCATATTACGCAGGTAAATAAAATAGTCTTGCTACATAAATGTAAGCATTCATATTTTCAAATTTCAGGACGACTCAATCGCACGGGTTGATCTTGTATTTATAAATGCAGCAGGAACCATATAACTCATAAATAATGGCACCAACCACTTATCAGGGATTCTACGCATGCTTTGATTACATTATATTTTTTAGAGGGAAATATCTTTTGGACGTAATATTTTCTTCACACTTTGAAATGCAAAATGTGACAATGGATTTTTGTCACTTATTCTCACCCACTAAGCATCGGTAATTGCTAATGGACAGATAACACAATGGGTTACGGTTACGGCGTTTTGCTATCACAAATTCCAAAGAACATTGCGAAGTTAAGATATGGAAGGTGTGAAATTTTAAAGAATCCTCCGGTGGCCGACTATTTACAAAGAAACCAAAGGTAGTTTCAGCGTGTTAAGCGCTACTCAAGCACAGCTTTCAATAATGTTACCTCTTCCATTTATTCTAGAAATAGTCATTAAACAATAATTCGTTAAATATACTGCATTAAATCTGCGACTAATTAATTATATCATTTAAATTGAAACAATGTATTTGAAGAATGGTCTCGAGTTTTACTTGAGTTCTTCTGTGTTGCGACAGTTTTCTTCGAATAATTTTTAAAAACTGATGGGAATTGTTTTGAAAATAATCTCTTCAGATGAATTATCCACAAGAGATCGTGCAGAGTTGCAGTTTAGCGAGGGAGGGCAATAAACGTTCAAGGCACAGTGACCAGTGTTATGATCTCCTGTGCTTCCCTAGGGTGAATTATAATGAATGAATGAATGAATGAATGAATGAATGAGTGGCAGGGGAAACGGAAGTACCCAGAGAAATCTTGCCTCGAACTCCGCTTCGTCCACCACTGCGAATCCTACTTGGATCTGACAGGGATTGAACCAGCGTCACCAGACGTAGAACGTGAGCAGTGGCGGATCTATGGGGGAGCGAGCTAAGAGGGCTACAGATCCCCCCTCCTAACTGATTTGAAGTCTTGACAGAAAAAATTGAAGTTGATAAATAGCATACTTTGTAAAAAGGTTAACAGATTAATGATTGCTATTACTTATAATTGATATTAATATAATTGTTATTGTTATCAATAATACCGGATAGTTAAATATTTACAAGACGCATTTTATTTTAAGGTAATACTTATAAAATTTATGTTGTAAAACCAACATTTTAAATCAAAAAGGCTCCTGGGATAGCCCCGTCCCCACCTTGATTAGGGTCTAGATCCGCCAATGAAAGCGAGTTCGCTAGGTTCTACGCCGCGGTTAGCCATTTTTGGACCCTTGACCGGAATTGGTGAAATAGTCCCTTGCTTGTTACTGGAGAGTAAATTAGTTTATTGTCCTCCACCTGGACAAAAGCAGTTTGAAACAGTTTTGAAAATTTCTTCAGTTGTTTATTTACACCATGGTTTAAGGGGAAAAAAGTGTTGAAACAGGAAAAGACTATGGGTGGCATTCACAGAATCACCCATGTACATGTACAACATCAAGATGTAAAAATGTAAGAACCCGTTCAACTTCAAGCTTTAATCAAATAATAGCTCGACAAGATCGANGTGTTGAAACAGGAAAAGACTATGGGTGGCATTCACAGAATCCCCCATGTACATGTACAACATCAAGATGTAAAAATGTAAGAACCCGTTCAACTTCAAGCTTTAATCAAATAATAGCTCGACAAGATCGAAGTTTTTTTCGACGCGTAATCAGATAATAGTAGTCAGTAATCAGATAATTCTTTCATTATAGAAAAATTCAGGATATTCAAATAGTCGGCAGGTCGCACATACTGACTTAAAAGACAATGATGAATAAATACAAATGTGTATCGCCACAGACAGAGATGTTACACACACATATATTTCGTGTTCACTATTTTCTCTCATTACTCAAAGGGTCGAGACGGAGGATGAGACGATATCTATGTGGTGTTGGTTGAGGAATTGTAAGAGCGCCGAATACTCATCCTGACACCTCCCCGAGGCGGATGATATATGAATGGAAGGAGAAAATGATGAGTGATTGAAATGCAGGGCAGAATGGAGTACCTCAATGATACCATCTTAGACCCGTTTCGTCCACAACAGTCACCAGAGGAAGAAGGTGAGTGCGCTAAACACAACACGACGGATCTCCCCAAAAGTTTCACTCTAATGACAATTACAACTTAAGTCATAAACAGTTCATGTACGAACCTGCAAGCAATCCTGTCTTCACTAATGTAGATTTTTAGGTGACAATCGAATATAAAGGATTTTTATATCATCAGAAACAAAATTAAATTTAAGAAAACTAGACAATAAATGGGAATTGTGCTGCAGAGATACGGTTACACAGCCGGTATGTCTCACACTTTTGGGACTATGATTGATAAAGCATTTGAATAAATATACCTCCAAAAAATTGGAGTGTTCAGCTCCACACGTGTACTCGCACACATGGTTCACAAAGTTCTGCAAGCAGGACGGACACCTCTGCAAGAACGAGGCGGCCATGTTGAGGTTCTTGTCGATGGATTGGATCTGCTCCGCGCTGCAGCACGTGACCAGCTGTCCGTGTTTGGCGCGCGTGGCGTTCGTCATCTGCGGACACCACTTGTCCAACACGGCGGCAGCATTCGCTTCCTTCAGAGGTCGGGCCGGCCCTTGGTAAGGGCAATTGCCGCTGTGGCCCGTGGAGGAGTCAGTGTGGCACACGCCGTACCACACGCAATGGCCCTCGGAGGTCACCAGCGGGAGGAGACATAGCCAAGCGGTGAGGAGCACGGCTTGGGCGACCCTGCCTTTAGCCATCGCGTCCGGAGCACTCGGGCGCGCGAGAACCAACTGGCGTTATCGACACTCGAAAACTTATCTGGGGCTCACGACTACTAAGCTCTGACGCAATTAAAGGGTGTATGTTCCTGGAGAGGTATTAACAGTTTCCGAGATAAGGATTCTTCAAGTGAACACCCGCTGGTATCTAACTCTACGTGAACAATTTCCTCTAATGAAATATTTTTTCCAATGAAATAATAAAGTTCACATCACTGTTGAAAGTCACACGCAATATCTTGATCTATGAAAATATCACAACACCTTCATCGAATAAGAAATAGCAGGATAAATTTTTTCGAAAGTGAATTACAACTTCAAAGGACACATATATCGTACATTACTCTTGCGATAGCCATACTTTTCTGTTTCTGGTTTCGTCCGGTTTCACACACTACAAACAGGATATAAAGACACCACACCTTCTGAAGCAAACAATTTCGAACGACAGCTCACATGAATGTTTCTAGAAATCACCCGACACCGTCCATACCGCCACTGCCAGATGACTCACTGACAACTCGCCAGAGCCAAACGACCGTCGCAGAGTCGCGGCGCGGAATGACAGCAGCCAGCACGTGCCTCGACTCTAGCGGCGGCGTTTACAGCATAATCCCTCACCGCCTCCGTTGCCACGGCAGGTGCAGCGCTCTCGCGAGCTCAAAAATGCCGCGCGACTACACTGCTGCGATCTAGAGGTACTGTACGAACTACGTGAAGGAATCGGAGCTTAGTAGTTGAGAAGGTGGTTGAGTAGATGGCAGATGGGTGCATGATGGATGGTGTTCTGATGACAGGACAGCGGCGCTACGATTAATGGTATACGTGACAGATAAAAGGGTAGTAATAAAATACTGAAAGCTTTTTTTTTTAAAGATATATGATGCAGTATGATAACCGAATGTATTAAGTGTTTTTTTTAATTTATGTACTTTTCAACGTAATTTCTTTTAATAAATGTTTTATAAAAATGATTGAACAAAGTTGTAGGTTTTTCAATTTAAATTCTTTTTATTAAGATTAAAGTTACATATTGGTCTAATATTTTTTTTGGTTTTCTGCTCTATCTGATTTATTGTGATGTCTTGTGGTATCTAACTTCAGAAGAATACTTCATCAATATTAAGACTTCAGGGTTGGTTCCGTTCTTACTGTCTACGGAAAATAACTCTTAAAGAATGGGAGAACATGATTAGCCTAAAAGATTTCATGTTAGGATTGGTCAAAAAAAAATTTGCTCCCTTCCGTGACATTAGGATTGCGTCTAGACAGGACTGCAGCCTGTTTTGTTTTTGTTTTTGTTTAAGAAAAGGGTTTGGTTCCTTGTCACTGATTAATTCATGTTAACATTAAAATTACATTTCTGTATTTAATTGTATATTTCACATTATACGGGTGCAGAAAAGTGTAAAATGACAATATATGAAAGTCACAAAATATTCCGAATAAAAAAATACAAGAGAGAAGAAATCTCCCCCACTCTCTCGTCGTAATTCGCGTTGCGGGGGCGTCCGTCCGCCGCCGCAGTTTCGCGAATTGGCCACCGCGCGCGCCACCACCTCCGCCACCGTCTTCGGTCGCTTCGCGTCGCGGCGCGCGGGGCCACGGGCCGTCGCCGCCGCTGCAGCTGTGTGCAGCCGCCGCTGCGCTGGTTTCGCGGCCGGCGCGTGCTGACGTCGTTTCGTCGCGTTTCCAGCCAAGGCCTTCTCTACCACCCCTTCCTCTCGTATCATTACCCCCTCCTCCTCGTCCTCGTCACGCCGTCGCAGGTGGCAACGTGTCCGATGCGGGCGGGCGGGTGGAGTGGCACGCGCGTGTGATAACAACACACGAACGCCGCGACGTCCCCGCGCTGGCGATTGAAGCGTCAGTGGTGGTAACAGCGCCAGTGCCAGTGCTTCCTAGCAGCCGCCACGCGATCGCCCGCACCACAACGGAGCTTCTTGACACATCGTACGAGGTAAGTGTGTGTTATGCGTGACAGCGACCGACCGTCGTACGAACGCCCCCGCACGCGGTCTCGCGCACTTCGGTCGATAGTACGAAAGCAAGCGACGTCCCACGCCGCCCCCAAACACCCCCACTACTACCCCCCACGGTCACTCATTGATTCCTGGAGAAGGGTGGCGGTGGCTGGGAGCGTGGGACGGCAGCGGGCCCACGACCCCATTAAGAGGGATGCGCACGCTCAGAAAAGCACACATTGCATCTCCCTCCATTCAGGACAATACGAGCGAGGGAAAAGTGTTTCCTTTTAGTGAAATGCAACGTTACTACAGAATCATTCCGAATTCATGGTACAAACTTTAAGGGTTGGTACAGGACACTGTAACAATCATTTATTGTATAGGAATGTATAGGTGCAAGTGAAGCAGTGAGGCGCAAATTGATCATCTCGCTATTCGAATACCCGTAGCTGTTGCACGTGTGCGTGAAATACCTGGATACGTCAATCGCTCCGATCAAGGCTGTATCACTGTTGATCGACTTTCCAATTTGGAACAGTTATTGTAAACATCACACTTGTCGACGGCGCTGTGAAGAAACGCTTTGGCTCTTCTTATTTATTTCTTGTGCTTGCGCCTCACCGGCGTCACTTGCGTCCGTACATCCCTATGCAAATGAATGATTGTTACACTGTCCTATACCAAATCTTAAAGTTTGCCTCATGAGTTCATGATCATTGTGTATTTGCCTCAAAGAGGAAGGAGCGTTCGTAGTCTTTGATATATGTCAAGGTGAAGTACGAGTGAATGTTTGATAATTGCTAACCAATGCACGCGCAGCAACGCTTACACGTTTGGTCCCCACTTATGACAATTCAATCGGGTTTGTAATGTGTTCTCAACAAACATCACCGTAAATAATATCTAGGATAAAATTTAATTCCATATAGTCGAAAAATTTATAGAATTTCATCTTACATTACGGTTAATGGAAGATCAAATTATACGCACTTATGTTTAATACACAGTTAACATATGTTTAATATATATTAATATATAGTTCTAATGATTTGTTATGCAGTTGAAAGAAAAACTTCAAAAGTATTTCAAGTATTGTGTCATAAAGCGTGGTGCCGGTACCTCCCTCGCTGATAGTGCTGTGATGGACTCGGCTCAGTGTATATGGCATGATAATAATTTAAAAAATCGTTCTCTAACGAAGCTACTAGAAAAAGTGGTTCCATATTATTCCAAGAAAGATTACTTGTGCGTTTTGTGTTCAATAAGAGACGGAATAAATTCATTACTTTCAAATACCACGTATCCATGTTCTTTAATATTTGTAACAGTGTCTCTCAAACTGTAAGGTACTCTTGTAGACTTTCTCTCGTAACAAAGAGCAATATGGGTGAATGATTCTTTTTCATTTACCTGTCACGTTAACTGAATCCATATTCCCTGCAAATGAAAATGGTTTTGTTATGCACTCCGTTTCATGTCTTAACCTTTTCATTCTTGAGTTAAACGTACTTAAATTTCTCTAGATTTTTCAATAACAAAATTTGTTTTCATTGACGGGGGAGTTAACTGATCTTCTTTTAAATTTGTTTACTTTATGTCGCTTTTTAACATCTCAAGTCATCAGCGACCACAAACAAACATTACAGTTACAAGGCTAAAATAATTGTTACATTGAATGATAAGGAATCACTAACAACAAACACAAAAAGAAAATACGTATTGAAAAAATCTTAAATAAACTTGAAAATAAAACAAATTTTAATCAGTTTGTCAAGTTTTGATGATTTTTAAAACCCCTTCGGGTATCCATTGAGCGTTTCGAATATATTAGAAATGTCATTTGGGATCTTATAAATATATAATTAATTGATCTTTTTTGTGATCCACTAATAATATTATGAAATTTTTTTTTTCTCGCCGATGTTTTAGATTCACTCCCAGTGAAAATTATTCTCCAGCCACGTTTCTCGAAATTGCGATTAGATATTATTCCCAGAAATATTACTTATACAATTTATGTTAAAGAGATGGAGTAAATTCATCATTTTCAAATATTCAATATTTCAAATATTTAAAAATACCACATCTCCATGTTCTTCTACCTTCAAAACAATTTATCTCAAACTGTGTGGTGCTTTCGTAGACGATGGATTGTAACAACATAACATGTGCATGTGTACAAATATTTTCTCGAATGACCTATCATATTTAACGATAAATGGGTAACATAATCCGTATTTTCTATAAATAAGACGGTATTATTATGGGATTCCTTAATTGTCGCACGAATTTCACTATTCATTTGAAAATACACATATTTCTCGGGATTTTTCAGTCAGAGAGAATTTTATTCCGTGGATTCCGGAATTTAATGGATCATTGTAGATTTTTGTGACCCACAAATAATATTATGAGATTTTTTCTCTATCGCCGATGATTGAGATTCATTCCGAGTGAACCTGAAAAGCCACGGAATCGAAGAAGAAAAGTCGATGAGAGCTGGACAGAATCTATTGTTGCAAAGGATCAAGGGATAAATGAGGAAGTGGAAAGAGACGCTGGCGAGTGGCGGACACAATAAAAGTTACGAGATCGCAATTAGTAAGTTAGCGAGGGGAACGACGACGTGGAGGAGAAGGAAGACGAGGAGAAACATGAGGAAAACCATGGTCCAACTGCGAGAGATAATGGGACGAAACTCCGCAGCGGTGATTGGAAGAGACACATCATATGTACCGCATAGAACACGCACTGCCGGATCCAAGAGGGACACAGGGGGTACACGCCCCCCCCCCCCAAAAAAAAGAAGATAGCAATAGTAATAAAAAAAGTTTTATTTTACTTCTAAAAATGTTCAGCGTGTCCATTGAATGTAACAAGAACTAATATATTTTGTGTAAAATGACGACTTCATGGGGAAAATACATGGCTTACTTTGCTTTGATGAATTTCCACTTCTACGTGGGAACATGAGTATAAAATTGCGTTATTTCACTGTGTCTTACTCTGCTCGCGTATTTGGTAAGAAATTATGTACTTTATTTTCGATTTCAAACATTGTATTTTAGTATTACCACTTTGATCCTCGTATTAAATACCTCAAGTTTTATAATTTCATACATATTCTAGTTTTAGATGGAACGCCGAAACATTTTCGATTTCAGGTGAATTGCTGTTGAAATTATATTTGAGTAAATCTGAAGTAATAGACTCGTTAGCAGGAATTTCCAAAGTAGAAATTTGACAAACTATCCGAATTATTTCAAAAATGTTCTTCGTTAAGGGTTTTCTGATGAAATCTGCAAATTAAGTAAATGCATTACTTGTGTATAGGATTGTCATTACAGTTTCAAGAAGTTAATTTTTAAAACACTTTCTGTGGAGGGATCCGCACACCGTGATATTTGATTTATCTTGGTAACAAGTGGAAAACAAATAAAACAATTACGTAAACATAAGTAATTTGAAAAACAAACAAACAAACTATCATGCAGAATATCATAGCAAACAACTATAAATTTTGGAAAAGTTGTCACTGTCAGTTTGTAACTTCAATGCGTGTTTGTTTTTTCGAATTACTTATTTTTCTATGTAATTCCTTTATTTGTATAGGAGGTTAATTTGTTTTCTACTTGTTACAAGAAAACTTGTTTATCTGTTCAAACAAATACATTCACCTGACAATGGCAGCAATCTACTGCTGAAATGTTGTGGCATGTAATATTAAATAATTGTCTACAAGAAAGGTAGGTTCAATAAATTCAATTTAAATATTAAGCACCATTCGAATGAGGTCGTATACATGATAAAACCGTATTTTACTTCTCTAAATTTAAAAATGGATGTAAAAAGTATAATTCCATAAAAATATACAAATTTCCGAGCACCCATGATTATTTCTTGGAGAGAGGGCTTGAATTACTTCTATAAAATTCACTAAAACTCTCCATGATATTTAAGGACTAAAATTAAATTAATTCTGTCAAATATTGATTTATTATGAGTGAACAACTGAAAGTTATCTAAAAATGTTTTTATCGAAAGTTGAAACAAATACCTACCGAAACACCAACAACACATCATCTTTCTAATTTAGCCGAACACGCATACAAATGTTTCCACCTCTCAGCGTCTACAGCCACCGTCTCGTAATACAAAATACTTTATTACCATGGTTCTGCAGATTGTGGCAGTTCAAAATGTATTGATTTCTTTGTATCATATTGCGATATTCCGCAGAAAACATTGCACAAATTTCAAAGTAGTTCACTTCAGTGCAACTAATTTAATAAATAATCATTTAAAAAATTCTACGTTCAACGGAAACTGTGTAGCACTACTATATTGTAAATTCGGAATATTTTGTCTAATTTTCGAGATTGAATGCATCTCTTCGAGGCTAACTCGAAATAATAAAGAATGTTGATGACTTTCCTGGCTTTTGTGGACACGACAAGAAAAGTGATGACGACAATGAACGCAGAAAAAGCATCCGGTAGATCAAAAGAAAAAAACATTTTACTTTCTGTTCAGGAAAAATAAATGCTGCCGTATTGAAGGAATTGAAAGCTCTGATGTTGACAGATTGATGTTCATAACAAGCAGTAAAATATTTTGTCATTCCGTCATTTTTTATATTTAATTATATTGAATTATTTATCATATTAAATTATTAATAATCATTTTAAATTATTTATTATATCGAATTATTATAATTGAAAATTGTATTATTATTTATCATATTATATTTAAAATTATTAACTTTTCGAAGAAGAAGAAGGGGGTAGATTGTTTCTAGATAGTTTCAATTTATATTTATTTTGTAATTTATATTTTATAAAAATTTTGTAGCACTGAAAGTGGCCGCCATGCGCTCGAAACGACCTTTTGCATCAATAAATAATGAGAGAATGACAAAATAGTTTACTGCTTGTTATGAAATGCTGTCATAATTGCCTGACTTGAACTGACCAATCGACAGTTAAATACGTCTCAGAGAAGCAAGTAATCGACTTGAACATTGACCTAACCTACTCTACTATTGAGTACCTTCCGTTAATTCCACCCTGCAGACAGTTTGTACTGTCGTCAAGAATAAACACAGCTATTTCACTGAGCGCGTCGTAGAAGTGTATAAATATCGAGACATCTAAAATCGATTATCGACGTATTCAAATGACGTCCAATACGAAACTCAAATGAGCCTCAAAAAACTTGGCATTCCGAATCCGTTACTTCTGGAACCACGGAATCCAAGACACGATGTGAGAAAGAGATGTTATTTCATGGCCGTGTTTTATTAACTGCATTATTTCTGTTTTACAGCTTAAGTTAATGTAAACTTTTGAAGCTTTTTATGTATAAAATTTGCAACAATGCAAATTCTTTACCAAAATTGTTATTAATTGTTTATTATGAGCACTTTTTGTAGATAGGTGATAAAATATTCCTTAAAATTTCAACAAGTCTTATATTTATATCATTTCTCTTTTTTTTACCAATAAAATTTCCTTTGCGCAATTTTTATGGAAGTTTTACTTTAATAGATAAATATAAAAGGGAAAAACACCTCTAAAAATAATTTTAAAATCTGAAATTTTTATGGTGAATTCTGATTGGGGCTGAGAACAATAGAGGAGCCCTTCAAGACTTTTCCTCGGTACCCTTACAACCCTATGAGGGGTCTCAGATATATGCCCCCATCGAAATCGTTCAAGGGACATATACCACTCATATTTATTCTTACGTAAACTTGTGAAGAAGTCAGTTGTAGGGGACAACTTTATATCGTAGATAACTTTTATATAAAACAAATCAATATTGTTAAATAAAAAATGTTCATACCATTGCAATATTTGTATCGTAGTAATTAATTTACCTCGAATGACGTAGTGTGAATGAATTAAAGAAAAATGTCCCTTAAATGATTTTGACGGGGGTGTAGGGGGTATAGGAGCACCTGAGATCCCAACAAGTATCTCGGAGATACGTGTCGAGGAAAAGTCTTGACGGACCTCTATTATTCTTCGCACAACTATGTTTGTCGCTATCAGAGTTGTGTTCATCTGTCTTATTTAATAGAAAAATTAGGGTGGTTCCCTGTACAAATTTCAAAAATCGATTTTTTAAGAACTCTAGTATGCACTGTCTAATTGAACGTTTTGCATTACTAAGATCATGAGCATTCGAATTGCACGTGATTAGAGCTAAGGTCACGATTCCTACTTGAATGAGATGTAATGATGAAAAACAGTCAAATTTGTACAATTATCATAGCATTCACAACGGTCCTTCTAAATACATCAAGTTTTCAAGCGGTCTTCATGGTTAATCTACTGTATTGGTTCTGTTACCGACATTGATTCAGAATTCTGTGTTACAACGTCTTAGAAATTGTTGTAAATGTCAGCGGAATATATCAGACACGAACACAGAGGGATAGTGACAAAACAATACATTTAATTACAGTATTTCGTAATAAACAATGACCCAAATCTTTTGTAATTCAATTATTTATAAAATCGATTCTGTAAATCATACTTTTGCTGACATCGGAGGATTGTATGGTACATACATTCGAAAACGTATAAATTTTTGAAGCCACTTGTCTCCACGAGAGAGAGTTCAATACGATGACTGCCTTAATAACGGAGCTGAGCCATGATTGGTGGAATGAATGAAGTTGTTTAAAAAGAAGAGAATCACTGTGTAAACGCATCACATATTAGATATATCGCAATATATACAATGCGGATATTAGATATATTCAGATATATCGCAAAATGACGAAACAATAAGAAGTAAATAATAATATTTCCTCTTAAATCAATTTCCAACTCAAACCAACAATCAAGTCAGTAGAATAGAATATTAATCGCTCTGGTACATATGAGTACTTAAGTATGATTTGGGGAGGTTTTACAATATGTGTACTAAGTACACATCAAGAGAGATTTATTTAAATATTTAAATCCGGAGAATACAGCAGGTCATAACAACCGTTCAATATCTCTTCCTAGTGCGTCGAAGAAAATTATTTTATTTTTATTTTGAGAGATTTATTGGGAATATTATAATACTAACATAGAATTAAATAATGCATCACGCATTTTATTAGCGGAATGTAAACTTCATTGAACAGAATACGTCATCCCACATCAAAACGGGAAAAAATTATCGAATGCCATCTGCCAACTTCTACTAAACCAAACATAGATATTAAAACAAATATATTAAAATATAGAGCATTGATAACCATTACATGAATTGTAATATTGTTCACATCTGCGTACGAACGGCACCTTTATTTTATTGGCAATCGAAGAAAATAAATTATTCATATTCGTCAAATTGGTAATGCTTGTGGATTTGCTCGTGAGAATTTCGTGATAACATTGGGAGTTTATGAGGCTTGGAGAAAGACCATATTCAAACACATAATATAATAATATAATTATTTTCTTATGAATATTGTTCCACAAATTAAAATTGTGATTGTGCTCACACATGAGTTACAGGCTACACGGTGAAACAATTTTTATTACAGTTTGAGAGTATTAAAAACTCTAAAGCGCTACAGACAAGTGAGCAGCTTGTCGTTTTATAACCTTCATTATTATAGGATTCTGTTAATTCACATTTAAAGTAATGTAGGTTCAATGGACGAGTAGAATTAGTGCATTTTTGTAATATTTTTTTAAAATTTGAATTCAACTAGAGCGCTGAAGTTGAAGTGTACATAAAAAATCTGATACATTTCTTTCTTTGCGGCAACTCAAAGCATATAAAATAATAAAAACAAACAAACCTTAAAAAAACGAACAATTTAACATAAAATATTAAAACATATTCAGAGATAAATATATTAAGTACGTTTATTTGTGTTAGGATAATCTAAAGTGAAACATGTTTGTAGGTACTATTTTGACATTACATTGCCTTAATAAAAGCCTAAACTTATTGTACACGTACATGGCTATACATAAATGCTTGTTTTTAAATAGTTGTTTTATTCCATACTTATCAGTATTAAAATTTGTTTATTTATTAGTCATAAGAATTAATCTTGCTTGTTCATATGTAATAAAATACTTTTTAAATACAAACTCTTATTAAAATAAATAGCATAAATGCAATATCGTCCGTGTGTTACACCTTCCGATAGCATCAACATTCTTTTGAGAAGCGATCGTAACTATAAGTTCCTCCGCTATTCGTAATTATGAGATAAGAAGTTGCCACAAGATGGTGTAGGTTATGCAATTCGTTATACTTATTTGTATGAAGTGATAGTTTGAATTTCAGGAAACGATTCCCGAAAATAATCCACGGCCAGCTATACGGGAATAAAATAGTAATTTAAAAACTTTAATCTATTTTATTTGAGCTAGACATCACAATATTGCTTTGTCATAGGGTTTACATATTTGTACCAAATTTCGGTTCAATTGGTTACGGGAAACTGGTTTAAAATTCAGTTGCAGTATTTGGTCCAAACATACTAACAAGTGAAGTTAAATAAAAGCTTGTAAAAAACGAACATTTCGGAGAAGATTTAATTGATTTCAGAGAAGTTCTCTTTGAATCCGATGCATTTGTTTCCGGACGAATCCGTCTAAATTACAGACCTCGTATTCCCGAGCCGACGTGTGCGTGGTCCGCGTGAAGTAGAATTAATCACCACGAGATCTCAATTAATCATCTCATCGCGGCGTATGAACAAGCTCTTTTTACAAAAGAGAGTGAAGTGGGAACAAATGAATTTAGCTTCTGTGGTGGCAGTACAAAGAGATACGAAAATTAAAAGAAAAAGTTATATTTATTTGTAAACGCAAAATCAACAATTGGATAAATATTTCGATCAATATGTGAACTCAACATTAACAATTATTCGTTTTCTCATTTTATTATTGTTTGAAAAATAAATATTTTAATGGTTTTCTTCGTGAAAAAAGTACTTTTTTGATAGGAAGAATTTCTTCTTCGGACGAAGAACCAAAGCAAAACCAAGGATGTGTGAAAACTGAGTAAAATCCCTCTTAACCGGTGTCGGATCGACCGACCTATCCCGTGTAGCAGTTTTTCTTTCTCGTTGTACAAGTTAACTTAAATTATAATAATTTAATCAAGCATTACAAAATTAAAGAAACGTTTATTTCGTATATCAAAAAATATATAAAAATTTACATCAGTTCGTTTATGAAGGTGTGAGTGTGTAAAAACAGAAAGAAACGATGTAATGAGTTGCAAGGACGTCTCATTTGCTAGTTTATTCCTGACCGAAATTGTAGACTCTTGTTGAACCAAAATAGACTTTACCAACCCTCGGATTAACCGGCCAAACGGATAAGCGATCGGTTAAGAGAGGTTCTACTGTATCTTGGTTTTGAAAAAGGATAACCGACACCTAAATGAAATTTAGTTGTTAGACTTGTATCGATTACACTTGAATGGTTAGTTACTTAATAAAAATTCCTCCATACTGGAGGGAAAAAAACAAGCCGCGGTCGAGTACATTTTCTTTGAAGGTGCAAAATATATTTCGCTAAAAATCCCACGTTTGGTTAATTGATTATGGAATCATCACTTAGGCTATATATTCTGCCAAAATAATAAAGCTTCATAAATATTAACCACTATTAAATAAAAACTTGAAAACTTGATCTTATTCTCCAGAGTTATGTAAATTTACTTTTTACAGAACATATATTTCAGTACAGTTCAATGTAATTACATCCATGCCTACTAATAGTTTCATTCATTTAAACTTAGTCACTGTACCGACGGATGACGAGTTTGCTATTGTCTTAAGAGACAAAATTCTCTTAAGAGAAAAATCTTTAGGATATGTGCTAGGACTTTTATCACATTTATTTTTAATTCCATTTATATTTTTTTCCAAACTTAGTGTACTCCGATTCGTAATAATTAAATATTAATTTTTTATTTGTATATATTATTCATCCCTTAAGGTTGGTTTTCTCCACGTTTCCCGTTTCGTTTTTTGGCGGAAACTCACTTTTGTTTTGGCCTAAATTAATCACAATGAAGGCAAATCACGCAAATTAAGTTTGTTTCAACTGCGTCGCGAACCATTATGGGTTAATTCTGGTATTTTAAACTTTTTTCCCTTCTCTCAAGTATATGTCACGGTTAAACGGTTTTTTCCTCTTCCCTTCGTCTCTCACTGCCCCCAAAATAAGCGGCCATCCCCTCGTTAAAAGTTGCCAACACTTCCGAGTGAAATTCACGAGTTACACATGAAATAATTCCTAAATTAACTCCGGTGACCACCAGTGTTTAGCACGCGAGGGACAGGCACCCACCAGAGGACGCGCCCCCCACCCCAGCCCAGTCAAAGTGTCAGAAATGAAGGAATAAAAATGATAATTGGGATCGCTGAAAATAATATGCCTGTCAAATATATTTCTTTATATTGTAGAATAAACGACAGTGTCAAACGAAAACTGAATCAAGTGAGAAATTATTACTAAAAATGGAATAAATAACTTTGATTGAAATGTATTGTAACATGTCGTTCGTGAGTTGTGTATGGAGAAAAATGTATTCGCACTCCATTAAACACATATTATGGTGATGAGTTTCGTTGCTATGTATATTATTATGGTCCTTTAATTTGCCACTTCATCTTAACTCGCCAGTGTGCGCACACAGTACGCAGTGACATCTATTGTTGAATATCTCAATGAGTCAACTATATTCATCCGTCTAGTTCTGTATGAAAATCTTGTATTGTATCATCTTGTATCATCTGATGTTGATACACCCGTAAACACATTACAATGTTTGTATTTATTATAAATCAAATGCATGTTCGGTCAATAAAAAATGTTAATGTAGAAAAGAAGAAAAAGCGTTGAAAAAAAAGTGAAGCCAGTAGTCATCCAGATTTTTCTAATAAAATTTGTTAATTTTTGTATGTTAAAACATATATGTTCTAAGACAATGTCTTTTGTAACATTCAAGCAAACTAATTGCTTGCTCCAAAAGAAGTGCTTTTTTTATTTAAGAATTGTATATTCACACTTCCACAAAATTATTTTTTTAAATTGCGATAACATTTCAATGCGGTCCCACAGACCGCGCGTGTCCTCTAAAGACTATTGTCATATAAAACGCAACCAATAAAAATAAAAGGACGTAAAAAGCGGTTTGAATTTAACGTAATAGTTCGTATGTAATGCGTTTTTTAGATTGCTTTGAGTCTTACTTCCGTAGAAGATCCACTGACCGCCATTCAAACCATTGCACGAACAGGGAAATGAATGCAACCCTACATGCATGAAGGGTTTGACCCAAAGCCTACCTACATCCACGACGCCTTTCAAAGATGTTTCATGGTCCCTGATCCGACTTCCTTTTTCTTTTTGAATATCCCTGGGACTACATTTCCGACGAACTACATGGTTGATATTGTCAATGAGTCTATTAATTTGTTAAAGGAGTGACGCATTCCGAAATGTTCATTCAAGCGAAGATGGACCGCCAAAAGACATTGCAATTTACATTCGTAATGTTGTCTGCACTGTAGAACTCGGTTCAACCGGTCCTCGGATTAATAGATCAAACCAGTGGAACATTTCTCTCTCTTCTTTCGGTGTACAAGTAGTGAAGTGTACATGATTGCAACTCTGTTTCGGTTTTATTTTTCATAGTTATTAATTTCTTTTATTTATGTTATAGCAATTACTTTTACGCAAAGGGTATAGGAGGAGCAATGACACATGTGTGTATATTGAGAGTGTTTGTACGTATGAGTGTGTTTCTGTAACTGTTTGTAAACGAAAATGTGTTTGGTGTATGTATGTGAATATACGCACATGTGAGCCATGTACATAATTAATTTCTTAAATCTAATTTCTTTCGCGTTGTAACCATGTGTAATAATTTTAATAGCATTTTTTTCCGTTTGTGTGTATTTTACAGATATTTTTATAGATATTGATAATTTGTCTTTTAACTTGTAAAATTGTACTACAAAGTCAAGAGATTGTCGTTTTTTTATTAGAGTTTGATGATATTGCACATCCGGCGTTGTCCGGGTTCTTTTACTCAGAAAAAAATTAAAGCTATCTATACTGTAAGGTCAAACTTTTACTTACTGGTATTTAAAATCATAAGCATAGTATAGTATACTAATTTTTAAAATTCATAATAATACAAATTTAATACAAAACTTTACAGTATACACTACACCATCACTCGGGCATCGCGCCAGTCGCATATTCGCTTCCGAGCCACGATGCGTCTGCGCCATTTCATTAAAATTCTTGTAAAATCTTAAGTATTTGTCAAAATTTTTATTTGCTTATAAAACAAAGAATCCAATAAATTTGTTGATTGTTGATTTTCTCCTTCTAAAATTACTCTCTTAAATATAAGTATTTTAACACTTCAATTTTTAATAACGTTATTGACAATTTAGGTTATTTTTTGTAGATAGACATATGCTGTCTGTACATTTTTGTAGAACTCTTTGAGGCAAAATATATTACCATGAATAGTTGTCACCTTTCTCTAACCGTTTAGACAGCGTAAGCGAATACGAATCTTGTTTCCCAATTTTATGGACATTTATTTTCAAAAACCATTTCAATCACGCAACTTAAGAATAAAAGTATATGTTCCTCCTGAACATCTTAACTATATCCTAGTCACATTTCATCACGATCGGCTCAGTGGTTTACACGTGATCAGGTAACAGGCAGACAGACACACTTTCGCGCTACGCATTTATATTAGTATGAATTTTGAAAAACAAAAATGCTAAAATATTCTTCTAGGTCTTTTTTATAAGGATAGATCGTATCAGGATGCTTATTTTTACAATACATGTAAGATTGGTTGATGGTTTTCAACCGGAATTCGTATGGACGAGTTTTAAGTCGCGTGTGCAGAACGTAGTTCAATGAATCGGAAAAGAAAAGAGAAGATTGTGTAGTGGGTCTTCAACGATAACTGACTGATAAAATGTTAGGTTAGGAGCACAACTGAATTCAAAAGGCTGTCCACGTATAGAAATGACATGTGACGGATGCATTTTCTTCCGGACAGCAAATGAACAAGCAGATTTTTAAAAAATGAGTCGCCTTCACTACATAACTGACACACAATATGTGAATAGAATATTTCTCTTCAAAAAGCGATAAAAATATTTTTGTTGAGGGGAGAATTCAGAGATATCATATTTTGTACGAAGAATACTGTTTACTAGAAACAGTATATTAAAAATCACCAATAAAGACTGAGCAAAAAAGCCTCGAAAATGTATCATAATTAAATAAAAAACAATTAGAAAAAGCATATTTTGTTACGGCATGTTTAAGTAAATACAACGAATAAAAGATTTTTTTTTCAAATCTCTACTTATCAATTAAAATCTATTGTGGCGACATATTATTAGGTTGTTGGAGTATGATCGCATTCCAATTGCCACCACTGTAGATATTTGAATTCGTAGGAGTTAGTCGCTCCATATTACGTTGGGAGAAATTTATTGGTAAACTTTCTGAAGATCAGAGGTGCAATTACGATGAACATGTAATTTCATAAATATTTACCATTTTAATATTTAAGATTTATTCACCACATTACTTGAGAATATTATAAGAAAACGCTAAATGAATCTTGGAAATACATATTTTTGGGAACATATATCCAAGAGAAGTGGTGATATGCCACTAATGAGTAGAGGAAAATTTACCAAGATATGCATGGAATCTGCTGAGAAACTAAGTTTCCTGTAGAGACTTTATATATGTCCATACAAATTTTCTAGTTAAAGTATATTTTATACAATATGAAATGTCTTTTAGACTTCAATACTTCACCTGGAATCTACTTTATTTCAGCCTAGAAATATGAATGAAAATTGTATATTTCAATTGTAATTTACATAGATAAAACTTTAATTTTCCATGGTCTGGGAATTTTCATCACTGTTTCTTTCAGTATAAATAGTAAAAAAGCAGTTACATACAGCGTATGACCATGTGGAGGATAATAAACTAATTTACTCTCAGGAAGCAAGCAAGGGACGTATTCCATAAATGCATATCGATGGCTCTAAGGCTTTAGTATTTCAGCACACTCCTAATAATAAAAGTAGTTCGAAACGTGCTATAAAATTAACATAACTCCAACAAATTTGTATTCAATAAACAACAAAAACGAGTTGTTTCAGAAGTACGTATTATTATTAAACTATACATTATTCGGAAGTTATTGTTTATAAATCGTAACTATTAAATAACGTTTAATTCGAGATGTATTGTTTAAATAGATGCCGCTCCAGTACAGGATACATTGATTTTTCAGTAACATTTACCATTCCATCGTTGTCTTCCTAAAACCTTGTATCAATTTACAACTCCAGGCGTATTTTTAAACGGCGCTCTTACAATATATCAGAAGGCTCCAAAAATATAACTTTGTAAACACTTTTCTTCTCATTCTCCTCTCACCGTGTTAGATGCTTTCGTGGATCACTGCGCGCCGTCGGGGACATCGTCGGTGCCCACGCGTAAGCCTCTCACACCCCCTCTACTTCAAAGGGTAATGCCGCAACGCCGACGCATAGTGACGTACTGAGCGCTCGGTGCCCGACAGGGACGACGACGTCACGAATGACGTAAAGCGGTATCTTTAGCAGCAGCAGCCGCCGCCGCCGCCGCCGCGGCGGCGACCGTAGAAAGNCGCTCTCAATACGAGAGGAAGAAAATGGATTGAGGTCGCGTTTTGGGTTAAATCGTTAACCTGTTAAACATATTGTGTAACATAACCCAGTTACTCGTATCCGCAGCCGCTGATACAATTCCGCACTTTAAAATGTATTTTAGAGTGTTTGCATCATACGCGGTTCTTTCACAAATTGAAAAATATATTATTGTTCTGTTAAGTTTTCGATTATTTTCACATCGTATTAAAATACCGCGAATTTTTGTTTCTTTAATTTTTTTAAGTTATATGATCACGACTGCTCTTTAATGATAAACATCAATAAACCTTATTGTAAAAAAAATAGTTACAAACTACATATGATCACGTGAAGGACAATAAACTAATTTACTCCCCGGAAGCAAGCAAGTGACGTATTCCATCAATTCCTGTCAAGGACCCTACGGCAGAGGCGGATTTAACATTTCAAAATACTTCTAACGATAAGAAAATACTTCGGTGCATGTTAAAGTGTTAACATAACACCAACAAATTTCTATTTAATAAAACACAAAGAAGTCTTTTCACAAGTACGTATTATTATCAAGATATAAACCATCGGAAAGTACTGTTGATAAATCGTAACTATTAAATAACGCTATATTCGCGAATAAATATTTCAATAGATACCGGCCCGAGGCAAGAACCTAGCGAGTCTTTACAAAGAAATCCACGACGACGCGAAGGAAAGCCGGAGAAAAAAACCGGGAACTTCATGCGCACTTGTTCAAAAATATTGCATGTTTTCAAAAATAATGTAAATTTGCATGGTTTTTTAAATAATGTAAGACCATAACACGAAAATTCCTCAGGAAAACAATTTCTAAATCATTACATTCATACAATAATAAATGTACAAACTATGTATATTAAAAATACTTTTAAAAGTACGCACTTTGCTTCATAAAACCAGAAGCACAGATTTGTAATCACTGTTATGGAATAAATTCCACAAAATGAAGATCGACGTTGGAAAATCATTCAATAAATTTTGCGGTAGTCCAACTTTGCATCTTCATTTTGTCAGAAGACTGTGGTTTTCATATCTCGCTCAGAGGAAGCGAGTAAGGTTTTTTCAAGTATGGTTTCCCATCTATTCCAGACGATTGTCGGACCGGTACATTACGACTTCCACAAACCAACACTCTTTCTTTTACATAAAACACGATACTTGGTAGAGGAGAAGGTCAAATACACTGAATTTCGCTACATTTAATTAGTATATTACTAGTTGTGTTCCCGCGACTTCAAAATGTAAGATTACTTTGAATAAAAAAAAAATTAATTTGAATATAGGCTGGCCAAAACTAAATCACAATCCATGCTCATTAGTAATAGACAAATATGAAGATAGACAGTAGCCAACACAATTAGACAGACAAGAAAAAAATGAAAACGAATAATCCAGGTTCCTCAAATGAATAATCCAGGAATATTCAAGGATCCACCATTAAAAAACGGAAAGATCACTTTGCGCTGCAATAAACCTCGCTAGAATCATATCTCATTGAACAGTGGTCCTACAATTTTAATAAGCCATTTACTATAGTATATTTGTTTTATTTTAATTTCACCCCAGATTTTGCAGTGTACATCTTTCTTAGTAAGAATGAATGTAAGGCATTTGACAGATTTTGCAATTAAATTGTTCCTGTAATTTTATTCAGAATCTTATTTTTCACCTTTATTACTTGCGTATTTTTGTGGTGTGTTTCTTCTTCTGTATTGTTAAAATGATAAAACACATGTAGATTTTTGAAAAAAACTGTTAACATATATCATATTACATTTTCCTCGATTTTTGCCCTGAATATTCACACATCTACCTAATTTCAACATATATTCCAATTTTATTGAATGCCTGATTTTCTTAATGATACTGACATTCATACTTTAAATGTATTGTTTTATTACTAATTTCGAATTTTAATTAGTACAACTATCTACTTTAGATAATTAACTACATTTTTTATTTCATGATTTGTTTTACGATACTTCTTGTAGATTCTCTATGTATTTTGGCCAATTTAGTCCTAAGTTTTTTTGTTTGTAAACTAATTTTGGATTGCAGGTTCACATACAGGTTATATATATATATATATATATATATATATATATATATATATATATATATATATATATATATATATATATATATATATATNAAAATCAGCAATAGGAGTTGAAAATATCGATAATATTCATATTGTAATTATTTTTAAAAATATAATCAAAACTAGCAAAAGAAAATAGCGATGAAACGCATTATTACCATTTCCGAAGTTCTTCATCGTTACGTGAATTCCGAAGCAACCTCTATAAAGGTAATATCGATTGAGTACACATTAACAGCTGATAGCACGTAATTGAAAGATTTCTGATAGGGGGCGCTGCAAAGAGCCCTCCCGCAATATTTGCCGGCGCTCCTTGGAATTACTTTTTCCGCGCTGACGCCTTCGCAGCGGCGCATAAATTATGAGGAAAGGAATTTCCTCTCTTCGCAGCAGAGGATGAGGAGGAGGAGAAGAAAGTGCGAAGGCGTTAAACGGCAACGCGCTTTAAAAAAAGATGGAGGAACGCTCCAACTGAGGGTAAAGTGTGGCAGGAAAATACTGCGAACGAAGTGCGGCGCTTAAGTGGCGTCTACTACATTAGGAGATGAATCGAAATTCATGGATGGATTCGCACATCCTGGCGTGGATAAAAATCAACTTAAAATATTTAAATTATTATTCCGATGAAACAAAGTTACTTCTTCTTTGTGTTATTTCTATTCTTATGATTTATAAACTCTATACTCAGAATAAACTATATTTCGATAATAATTCATACATGTGAAATTACTTTTCTGTGTTAAATTACAAACGTGTTGATATTGTATTTGTATTATAACACGTAGCTAACATTTTGTATTATCAGGGAGTTTGCTGATTTTTTTTTCACTTCTCCTCTGCCCTAGGGCCCTTGATGGGAATTGATGGAATACGTCCCTTACTTGCTTCCGGAGAGTAAATAAGTTTATTGTCCTCCACGTGGTCATACGCAGTTCGTACCGCTTTTTTGACAGTAAATTTATTTATTTTTATAAATATATTGATAATGATTTATGTTAATACATTATTAAATATATTATACGATTAATATATAATAAATGCTTCAATAATAATACATAATATTGTATTCAAATTTTATATTAGTTTTAGTGTTAACCAGTCCATGTACAGGGTATTTTCCGTCTTTGGATGTTGCTGTTATAATAAATTGTAATGAAATACAGGTAAATAAATATCAAATATCTTCATTGGACATTCTACTATTTGTTAAGTCTGAATAAGATCTCAATCAATCGGTTAAATCAGTTGTGAAGTAAATTAGCTCAATACAGATTGTGAAGGGTACAATTAAGATCGTGTAATGAATTTAACCAGGAAGGGATGTTAGCAGTCACTTTTAAGAACAAAAAAGAAATCTTGAGTTTAGGACAGAATTTTTATTTTTCTACTTCACCGACTTTCCGACAACGAGCGTCGCCTTCTTCACGACTGCATACGATGTGAAGGTAAATAAGCGACTCCGTTGGTGCAGAAGCATATGTCAACATATTTACTTTAAATACTGAAATTGTATAGTTTAAACAAACATGAGAGTGATTGTTTGATAAACCACGAGCCTCACCTTTTCCAAATAAAGCGATGTATTACACAAAATTTAACTGAAGTTTTGATTAAGTTAAGTGATTGCTGTGTTGAATTAAAAAATGTATTTTTCTTTAATCTGTCACATGACGTAATTTTTAAGTCGCAAAATCAAAATGTATGATATAGTGCAATTTATGTATTTCTTGTGACACTATTTCCAAGGTTTCGTATGAAGATTGATAAAATCTAATAAAATAGAGAAAAGTTAAATAATGAAAAAAAATCATTTATTAAAAAATTAGATTCTAAAATATTTAAAACAAGGGAATGAATTTGCCTTAAGCAAAATTATTAGGATGACATTTGGCATCCTTCAAATGAACGTCTCAAGACTTTCCGTAATACATTTGAAAAATCTCTTTCTAAACAGTAACAGTTAACCTTTCTCAACAGTAATTTACCCTCATATTTAAATTCCAGTACCCTTGATAACATTTTTCCACGGTTTTTTATCTAGATGAAATCTTCCTCCTAGTTCATTACAAAATTCGTTATCTTGCACTGTCCCGACAAAAAATACTGCTACATAGAGAACAAAACAAATCTGAATTATTGACACACTCTTGAAGACATTATGCAGTAAAATGCATATGAAAACAATAATATTTTCCCTAAAACAAATGATAAAAAAACAAGATAAAAACTTCATTCATGTATGAAGTCAGACATACATTTTAAAATTGTTATATCTCATTTGTGGCATATTGTTGTAGCGACAACTGATGGTTCATTTTTCAATAATATTTGTTGTAATCAAACATTTTTACAGCAGTTTATAAAAATTAACAGATTCAGTCGCTCAAGTCAATTACATACATTAGCTGCCCCTGAACGATGCCGCAGAGACGGTGGTAGGGGTTACAGTTTTCCCCAAGCACCCCCCAAAAAAAGAAAAACAAACAGGGATCTTGAGAGCTGCAACGATGATAAATTAATAACATTTTTTAAACCCATTCAGTATGTATAGTAAAGCCGACACCATAAAAAGTTGACTTATTGTCATGTTTCTAGTTCACTAGTGGAGAACCACAAGGATCAATTATTGTGGTTAGCTAATTATCGATAAATAATTATTGATAACTTATTGCTGATCGTTGTTTAAATTAGAACACATGAAAGAAGTTCATGTTGGTGCATATGAACCTTAACTCCTTTTCCTTTGTCTGTTGGGGTCGGAGATGAGAATGATATAATGCCTCTTTTTGATATGGTGGGGGAATTACAAGGGTGCCGGATGTCCTTCCTGACACACCTCTCCGAGACGGATGATGAATGAATGACACGAGGGTGAATAATGATGAGCAAATGTTGTGGTGGAATGATAGAGGAAAAGGGAGTAGGAAGTTTATGTTGGTGTTATATAAAAAACTACTTTATTTAAATTTTCTGTTTCGTTTTTTCATAAAATATCATATCATCCTCATTTTATTTTACGAGCTACTGAGTATGATAGTTCTACTAAATGTAGGTATTTAAATATTTTTTTGTACGAATATTTTCTGTATTTTTCGCGGCAACGGGTCGAGGAGTTGAAGTGAGATACTGGAATATGCCGACTCCACTTCAAGTTCACTTCCCGGGATTTTCGTATCTGAAGCAGCTAAGGAAGTTTCGCTTAAAGAAATATAAGTTTCATTTAAAACAATATAAAGAAGGGATCAATAATGAATAGAACCCTACAGAAACCCGAAGACGAAGTGAGAGCAAATTAACACATTTCTTTCATGTGACACGATTTTGAACCGAACACTAAAATAAATTCATAATTTAAAAAAAAGTATAAAAATCAATTATATTGGATATAGACATCATTATATTCGATTGTTAGAGGGTTTGTATATGTATGCCAAATTTCAGCTCAATCGGTTGAGGGGAACTAGTTTAAAATTCAGTTGCGAGATTTGGCCCAAACATACAAATAAACTCGCAGATGAAGTTAAATAAAAACTTGTAAAATTATGGATATGAGTACCCTAGGAATGAATAGGGGATCCAAATTGAGTTGAAGGAAAAGATTTCTCCAAACGTTTTTTTACTGTAGTACTTGTAAATGGGAAATGTAGTGTGCTACTGAAGCTTATCTACATGGAGTGATAAGAGGTAGGAGATGGATGGTAAGGCTATTGATAGTAGGTAGACCTGTTAGCTAGGTTTACCAACAACTTGGTCTAGGCTGAGGGGTTAGTAGGAATAGTTAATAATAGTAAGAATTACAGTGAGAGTGGAAGGAGATGCATTGAAGAAGGAGAGTTCGTTGTTTTTTTTCTTCAGTAGTCTCAGTTTGATCGAACTGGGACGTTAATGTGAAAAAGCTACTTTTTTTTCTGGACCCAACGGGAATTGAACTCAGGATGACTTGGTGATGAGCAAGCACGCTAGCATCTGAGCTACCGGAGGGGCTATCCAAACCTTTGGATATGACGTGATACTATAAGAATTGTTCCCACATTCAAAGGTTGGAGAGAAATCCTTTCGTAATTTGGATCTCACATCCAATCCTGTTTTCTTTGTTATTTTCCTTGACTCTTTATTGCTTCGTATCACAGATATACAGCATCCATTAGCACCCAACCCAATCACGTCTCTTGTGACGACGTGTGACTAAGATATCATTACAAAGCAGCATTAACCCCCTGCGGATTAATTGCAAAGTGCACCGGTGCGCCCGACACCTGCGTTGGAAATATATCGAAGCGCCAATATGCAGACGAAAGGGTGGGTGGGCGACGGATCCTATGGGGCCATTATTCATGTGTGGGGGCGGAAGGGTTAGCGGGCGGTGTGTACGTGGGAGGTCGGAGTTGTCGACGCAAAGGGTGACCAAAGCGGAGACTACGTAATCTACATGTGGATTAAATTGCATTTTTTCGTGCATCTTGTTTTTGCTCCTTTTAATTTATAATAAATAATAATAATAAATTTATTGTCAAAAAACAGTAGAAACTGCGTATGATCACGTGGAGGAAAAAAAACTAATTTACTCTCCGGAAGCAAGCGAGGGACCATCCCATCAATTCCGATCAAGGGCCCTAAGGCAGACGCGGATTCAAAAATTTCAGCAAAAGTTCCTAGATAAGGTAAAAAGTTAGCTGCGAGTTATAATACAAATAGAATGTCAATATGTTTGTAATTTTAAGCAAAAAATTACATGTACAAGTTATTATCGAACTATAGATTATTTTGAGTATAGTGTTTAAAAATCATAAGAATTGAAATAACACTAAATTCACGATTTATTGTTACAATAAACACGCCCGTAGGCAAAGCCTAGAGAACCTGTATGATAAATCCGCCTTTAATGATTTATTTCTAATTGTAGGCAACCCTGGCAAGGTTGTATACATTATTTGAGTAGCCCCATCCTGACCCAGGTTTTTTCTTCGGTTTTCCTCCGGGTAGCGCCGCATTTTTTCCATGGGCGGGAATATCATTAGATACTTTTGTTATTATTAATCTCGAATCGTGACTGCAGATTATATCAACAATTCATTTTGGAATAATAAATGGATAACTACGTACTTATGAAATAATTTATTTTATAATTATTAAATCCGACAATGCGCTTGGGTCGTTGATCGGAATTGATGAGAAGCTCCGGAGACTAACTTAATTTTCATCCTCCACATGGCATACGAAGTTTGCAACACCTTCTTGACAATAAAGTTTACTTATTTATTTATTTATTTTCCTCTCCCGCAATCTGAGATACGAGGCAAAATATCGGAAGATAAATTTCTGAGAATCTAAGTAGTATCCAGGTAAGTGTACTTTTTGTATTTTCGAGTAACGGTAGTTTAAATTTTCCAAAACGTTTTTCTGTTACAACCTAAGCATTTAACTTCCATATCATGTGCTATTATAATACTTCATTGCGAAGATGAAAAACTGTTTTTAAACAAAAACTTAAAATAATTGATGTTTTTATAGCACGAATGAAGAAAAATATACATGTTTGGTCACCTTAACTTTTTCATCAATTTTTGATTATGTTACCCCATTTATGTAAATTCTTAAGTTTGTATTCATATACATGTAAGTAACTTGCGTTTGTAAGAAAAATTACATTTGAGTAACATGCTAATTCCTATTAAACGTATAGTTAATTGGTTAGAACTGTTTTTTAGAGTTTGTGCGTAAATTTTCATCACTCTACCTGAGAAGAATGTACATTTTTGAACTGTTTAGACTAAGACGAATGAAACCTAGCAAAAAACAAACATTTTGGTCACATCTGTTTGTTTGTTGTTGTTTTTTCAACAATGTTATTTTACTTCGACTGTTTAAAATATTTTCGCACAGTTTTATTTACGTTATTTGTATATTTACGAAATTGTGATGTGAATACTCTTTGCCAAAAACCACCATATCATTCGGAAATCGTTTTATATAATTCCCTGCACAAAAATATAAAAGATATTATGAAATTGAATCTCCTCAAACCCGCGTTTGAAAACTACCTCCTGTACCAGTGCTTCTACAATGTAAAATAATTTATTGATTTTAATAAATGTTAAATCCGTCTTGCACTTTATCATGCCATTGCTGTAGTACTTTTAAAATAACTTCCAACAATTTCAAAAACTATTTTCTTGCATGATTGTTTTGTCTTATGGTTCATATTAATTTAGTTTTATGTGTACTCAACTTTGGCACGGTTGTGTACATAAATTCTGTAGCCCCATCCTGGCCCGGGTTTTTCTCCGTTTTTCCTTCGGGTAGAGGCGGATTTCTTATACAGGTTCTCTAGGCTTTGTCTAGGGGCGTGTTTATTGTAGCAATAAATCGTGAATTTGGTGTTATTTCAACTCTTATGATTTTTAAACACTATACTCAGAATAATCTACAATTCGATTATAATTCGTACAAGTAAAATATTCTTTTTTGTGTTAAATTACAAACATATTGTCATTCTATAAGTATTATAACTCGTAGCTAACTTTTTATCTTATCTAGAATATTTTGCTGAAAGTTTTCAATCCGCCTCTTCCTTAGGGCCCTTGATCGAAATTGATGGGATGGTCCCTTGCTTGCTTCCAGAGTGTAAATTAGTTTATTGTCCTCCACATTGTCATACGCAGTTTGTACTTCTTTTTTGACCATAAATTTATGAATATTACTTTATTAATTTGAATAAAAAATAAAATGTCTGCTAAAAAACTCAGGTCGTTTTTTCTTTATTAGTCACGTTCACTTGGACCCCAGTTATCCTAACGGGATATAACATCTGTTTGTGTGACGAAAGGAGCAGTATCTGTTCCATATCTGCTTAACAGCGGGTTTCAATAAATAAACTTTTAAACTCTTCAATTTCATTAAAAAATTATGTTTATACGTAACAACGATTCCAAACGTTAATTTATGTGTTTGTCTCACGAAGTGTCACCGGTGACAGGTGACAGGTGACACTTGTCTTCCAGGGGGTTTACATCTACTAAGTACGTGTTTGGCAAACACGGGACCCCGAGCTGAATCTGGCATTATTTCCACTTATTTGTATAAGGCTCCTTCCTTTCTCTTTCCTGACCTTCCTTGGTCACCTCTTGTTCTTTTCGATCCCGACGCTAGGGTATCTTTCATTTTCCTCTTTCTTCTTCTTCTTCTTCTTTTAATAAATGTTTTAAGTAAAGACTTGAGATATGCTGGGATTTGAGTTTTGAGTCGTAATTCAGGAGATTTTTAGTGGGTATGGCTGAGTTATTCGGCGAGTCCCACACGCGGGGAGAGTCATGTTGGCTCTCCCTAGTGCGTAACTGCATTTTCCCTACCTGTACAAGTTTTAAGGGCTCTAATGACCTCAATGTTGACGAGCCCTAAAGCCCCATTTTTAAAAAAACTAAGTGGATAATCGAAACTGATAATTTCTCTTTCGCAGACTTTTTAAAAATGTTTTTTCGATAGTTTTTTATTTATAACTCGAAAAGTTTTTAAAATTAATTTTAATATATTTTACCTCAAAATGCTCGATGATTTCATCTCACTCTTTAAGATGCTTTTTTTCCCCTTCTTTCTGTAATTTAATTACTTTCTCGCTTACTTTATACCTATTTTAATGAATATTAATTATCAATTCCATGGTTGATCGTAGCAATAGAGGAATAATTTATTACAGAAATAATAATACGAACAAAAATTATTCATTCAACATATTAATTTAATTTCAAATAGAATTATATCATGTGCCCACAATTTACTTTTAAAATATTTGATTTTAATTCCATAGGTAGGAAGTATTGTATTTATTACCGCACTCGTAAATTATCTCCATTCGAGGAGTTGACATTGGTACAATTCAGAGAAAGAGTTAATATTTCGTCCTGCATGATTTGTGGGTGATAATTAAATTGTTAAAATTCCTTGCTAATTAAATGGCATGAAATACTGTTTTACGTGATTCTAAAATACGTTGTTTTAATTAAAACTGGTATTACTTTGTTCTCCTCAAAGTGGTTTGTTACAGCACTCTTGACGATAATTTATTAATTAATCCATTTCTACTAATGTATAGACGCGTGACGCGAAAGTGTGTCGGTAATGATATTTGTACCTCGCGTTACCTTGGCACGACATTCGAATTTCTGGAAACTTAAATCCGTCACCAATATCGACCTTCAATTCAATGCACTTGCTCTTGAGGTGCTATTCTCTTCTTTCTGCATCGAGCGTGTGGAACGAATATTACCTTGTGTCTTTGTTGTGTTGTCAAATAGCATTTCCTTACAACAACTAGTCGCTTTTGTGACTAGTATAAATATTTATTTGGATATAACTTTAAATTCGCAGAAGTTGGCAATTCGTGTTGGGCAGCCATATTGGCATAGTTACATGACTCGGAGTATAGAAGAGCTTTAACGATACGAGGTAAACCGGCAGGGAATTCTGAGAATACTCTGCGTAGGCGATATTTCACTGCCACCTAAGTTCCAAGAAATAAACACTTCTCCCGTATGAACACCTAAGACACACGGTTGCCAATACTCCGCTTCGTTAATTTCACATACAAGTTAGTTCACGACACTGGGATTATCAGGACGAGTACTGTGTGTTCGGAGTGAAGTTATTCGATAATAATTGATATAAGGGCAGAGGCGGATTTAATACTTATAGGACACTGAAATTAGACGAAAAACAGGCCCTTAGGGGAAATAATTCGTATAGTTTAGAAGAGCTTATAACTCGCAAACCAGTGGACTTACCTCAAAAATGATTGTCACCTGTTTTGTAGGAAATTTAATGAGGAACAATTTGTT
>NNCF01126319.1:133943-194617 GCA_002313205.1 Laupala kohalensis
GAACCACTGGACTTAACTCAAAAATGATTATCACTTATTTTGTAGGAAATTTAATGAGAAATATTTACAAGTAGATATCTTCCTCGAGAATCTGATAGTTTGGCATCAAAACGGTAAAAACCGCGAACGTGCACATTAGAGGTGGCTTTAAGGAGTGCGCGGCTCCGAAAAATTTTGGGGAGAGTTAATAGTCGTAAACAATACTACATTCTTCCACTAACTGCCTAGTTTCAAAAGTAACGAATTATTTCGCCTAATTTTGGTAATTTCAGTGTACTATTATAAAAGCAATTATTTTATAAATCCGTACTGTTATCCAATTATTATTCGAACATTCATCGTAGATTGCAAGTAGGATGCTGAGTGCTTTGATCTGATAGTTATGAATTATAAGTGGAAAGTTGAGATTCTTTTTGACACTGAATTTACATAGCACCGTATTATGTAAAATATTAAATATCGTATTTATGTAGAAAAAATGCTTATAATTTTTTTTTTCTTTCGCTTGGGAGCAATCTTTTCCCAAGAGTTCCGTGGCACACATTTCAACTATTCGTCCTATTCCACCAACCCCATTTTTTATTGTAGTATTTGTAGATGGGAAATTTTGAGTGCTATTGAAGCTTATCTACATGGAGTGATAGAAGTAGGACTTGGTTGGTAGGCTATTGTTGGTAGATGGGCCGCTTAACTGGGTTTACCAACAACTAGGCCCATGTGGAGGTTAGTAGGAATTGTTAGTAATAGAGTTATTGATACTAGCAGCAGTAGGAGACGGTTAGTAAAAGGTGGGCTGGCTTTTTCAGTAGTCACAGCTATACGGGCTGGGACACTGATGGGAAAATCTACAAATTTTTCTGACCACACCAGGAATCGAACCCGGGATGACTTAGTGATGAGCTAGAACGCTACCGCTCGAGCGACGGAGGGGGATAGCAAAACCCCATTAGTTAGCAAATGAAGATGGGTGGCCGTGAGGCAAATACCTCTTATTTCATCGATCTGCGGTGTTTGCTCCAATGTGCGTGAACTCTCGTGTCTTGTTTGTTCCGTGCACGTGATGCATGGTCCGAGGAATTTGGGGTTTTCGTGCTCGTGGGGATTTCCTAGTTCCCGCGAAACTGCCATTAGTGCTTCGTGTTGCTCGAATGTTTACGAGCGAGGATCCACGGGGGGTGGTACCTGCAGAGAGAGGGGGAGGGGGGGGAGGGGTCTACCACGGCACACAGTGGTTTGGGCTACGGTCACGAGAATGAAGTTCCTGTACGAAAAACAATAATAATAATAATAATAATAATACTATTAATAATAATAATCTGCGACCAACCAATAAATACCGGCAGGACAATCAATGCAAGTACAACTGACATTGTTCTGATGGATAAGGAAAGTAAGGAGTGTCTTCTTATTGATGTTTGTGTTCCCACCGACATGAATCTTGAGAGCAAAGTGGCAGAAAAACTGCTCAAATATAAAGACCAGGCTATTGAATGCCAAAGAATGTGGGCAAATGAAGACAAAAATCTGACGTATTATTATCTGAGCAGTAGGTACAGCGAGTAGATATATATAGAAGACAATCTTCAGAAAATTCCTGGAAAGATCTATCATCTATCTGACGTGCAAACAATAGAAAAAGCCATTCAGGGGACGGCTCACGTTGTTCGGAAAGTGTGCACCTTAGTGAGACTCAGTCTAAGGGAAGTGGAACTTCCTTGGACGCGTTCCAAAATAATCACCAGCTATGCTGAGAAGAAAGTCCACAATAATAATAATAATAATAATAATAATAATAATAATGATAATGATAATAATTATTATTATGTTTATTTCAAGCATCAGATTTACAAAATAAGGTACAGTTCAAATTTCTTCGAATACTGACCAATATCCAGTTTTAAGTCTGTCACAAAAATAAATCATAATCGTAGTGCAAAAAGAGTGAGTTCATTTCACCAGTAAATTCCTTTGCAGTCAACAAACTCCTGTTGTGTTATGACTGTACTTGCAATTCTACCTTCACCTCCACATTTACCTGTGTTTTTTGATCTGCTACCCGATCACGTTTGATGCACTGTGAATGTGCGGTCTCTAATTGGGGCACGACAGGGCTTAGGTACAAATGGCCATTTGGAGCTAACAAGAAGCCTCTCAATACCTGATTTTTTATTTCGCTCATTTGTTCATTTGATTGTCAACGTCTCACGTATATTCTTAATCATCTGATGCTTGGACTTACTTTTCTGTAATGTAGGTTGCATTAAAAATATAATTTATGTAATGAAAATGTAAGTTTCAAAAATGACACTTCCCATGTCCAGCATCCAGAAGCTAAAAACGAATGCTTTTTTGGTTTGAAGCTGCACCTTGAATTGCGAGACATATCACCTAGTTGCCATGGGAGTTTCCGTTTAGTTTCACTGTTTATCAGATACTTTTTAGAAGATAAGGTTATAGTTTAAAAAAATTCCTCTGGCAATTCTGTAAGTTTGCTTCCATACGTATCAATCACTTCCAAATTATCTGTTGCTCCAGCACACATGCATTGTGTGTAGGCGTAGCGAAAGTGTTCTCAATCAAATTAATTGTCAAAACCACAGTATTCATTTGATTTTTTTACAAATTAATTGTTAGAATGTAAGAAGTATAATTCCGATCTTATTTTTCATTCCATTGCTGTCAGCCAACAAACTAGGGACAATCAATAATAAAGTTACCCCCCCTCAAAAAAAAAAATTTAAAGTAATTTCACCAAATTTACTTACGGTATAAGAGATTCGATAAATAGATAAAGGAAACTACATTATACGGGGAATCTGCTTACGGATTCGTAATCAATAACACGAAATATAGTTATATATAATTTCGAAACAATTAAATTTTTTTATTTTTTCAATGTTTTCCAAAAAAATGTTTCATGAATAATAAGTGTGGATTGATTATTAGTGACCGCGAAAACCGACAAAACGTATGAGAGTACTGTCGTAAAAATTAAATCATTCTTTTCTGAAATCGGCATAAGTAAACGGAGGATTATATACTTATTGTGATTTCAACTTGAAAAACATACCTTACAGGTCATTAAAATGAAATAATTGCAATTATAATTGATGGTGCGTCTTATGGAAGAAACACATATAATCACTTGCAATCAACTTTTTAATCACGAACGTGATGGAAGTTTACTTTCCTTTGTAGTAAGTTTTACGAAGTATTTTTTACATCACTTTTATCTATACGTCACCGCACGTTTGTGAAAGAAGCTGCTTGACTTTTTCTGAGGTGAGGTGCATAAACCACGAAACCGCTGCGTTCGGCCGCTTCCATGTTTGTACTTAATGCTCTTGTGCGTTTCAAACGAGTCAAACGAGTTCCTGAACATTGTTTGCACTATATCATTAACTGATAAAATACTAATTAAATCATGTTTTTTCTTCGTTATTATTCGTGTTGTTGTGTTTTGAAATAATTACAAAAAAAATAATAAAGATAACAATTATACATCTCCATGATTTGACTAACTTGTAGTGCGAGTTCGATCTTAATTTATTAGGCTCATTTCTTTTTAATACTTAGGCCCACTGTGCGTTAAGGGATGAAGGGAGAGGTAACACAAGGAAGGCGCCGCTATGATGCTGGCGAAGGGGGTCACTAGAGGCAGTTGCCCTGGAGGGAATTGTTCTCAGGGGTCGCAAAACAGCGTTCCATGAAAAATAGATCAGAGCTTTCGTAATGCACCACCTACCTACGCTGCAGTTTTTCTAGGAAAAAATAAAAAGAACATTCTTTTACCCTTTTTGTTTTTTCGCTTTTACTTCGATAATCATGTTAAGACTCTCCCATTTTATAGACCAGAGCGCGAACAACATCGCTTCTCTGGTAAGAACTAATGTTAAAATGTATGCAAACGAGCTAGTTAACTCCCGTAAAATTTATTTCTTAGAATCATCTATCATGATTGATGATGCAACTAATATGAGATTCATTAGTTTAAATCATACAAATTCCGACACGTGAAGATAATTTATATATGTAATACATACATGGAGTTGATAGTTTTATCGTCCACATATGGTTTTGACAGTATTAAAATTTATTTTGTCGAAATAAATCTACGTCTAACGAGAGAGGTGTAGGAGAATTTCCACACATTATCAACGCAATTGCTACCAATACTGACGATGTCCCCGAGTACTTTGTTGTATAAAGATGAAAGATATCGTGTGTACTTCAGGCAACGTATTAGGAAAATAGTTTCCCTATAATCTAAAACGGTTCAGGGAGCTGTGGCCAATTACTCAAAGACATTCTGAAAAATTAATTTATATTTACAAAAGTTGAAAATATAATTTCATAAGTACATGTACAGAAACGAATAATCGAATTCGAAAACGAACTCCGTAATAACGCTTAAATGTTTTTTTTTTTTACAAGGACTGATTTTTTAAGAACAAAAAGTAAAGAAATCTTTTCAAAAATCCATTTTTGGTACATTGATAAAGTTTATTATTTTAAATAAAAGTATTTTTATTTCTTTTAACTTATACATTTTAGACTTTTTAACCCAATTGTACGAAATATACTTTTTGTATTGAGTGAGTGAGGTGGATACAGTACTGTCTGTACCTAGCGTCACACATACCTGACAAACTTCATATCGAATTTGTGTGACAAATTTATTTTATCGAGTACGGAAGACATTACGGTTTACAAAATTAGTGAAATAGCGTTCAGATATTTTAAACGCGCTTAATGGAAACTTGTTTCCATAATATCACGAGTATATTGTTAGACGGTTTGCATACATTTTCACATAACCGTTCATAATTGAAAGGCAAATATATTGTTTTCTTCATTTGGAGCAATTCAGAATATATCTGGTTGAAAAATAATTCTGAATTAAAATAGTTGTTTTAAAACAGAGGGGTATAAGAACAGATATAAAATTTCTAAACTACCATTTAACATTTGAGACATGATAAAATATCCCCAAAACTCTCGAATGCATATTTTTTCATGTCAAGACTTTGGAAAATCAGAATGTTGCGTTTATATGTCTCAACAAATGCTACTAAATCGCGTGTCAAAGTCAGCCATCTAATCGGGAGAATTTTTTACAGCTCATTATTTTTATACACTGAAATGATTTAAAACCTTTTAATTTNAATTTTTATACACTGAAATGATTTAAAACCTTTTAATTTTCAATTTTAAAACCTCCTCCTTTCAGTACACATGCAAAATTTCAGTCGCAAGCGCATTTGTAAGCACATGAAAATTCGACTTAAAAATTCCCTCCATGAACGATCGAGGGACCAAGTTAAACAAAAGCTTTTAAAACAAGTTTATATTAGAGTGCATTCGCTTTTATTTATAGTTGTTAAACTTCTTCTACGCCGTAGCATGGTTTGTGGTTTGGGGCGTTAACCGGAGGGTGAAATAAAAATTAGAGGCATTTCAATAAATTTAGGAAAGCATGCTTTTTCTCCAACTCCATATCCAATATCAATAAAGTTGTAGAAAGTGGAAAGAGTGGGTGCGAACTTCAGATACGAATCCCTTTCTGTGCGAAGGTACTTTCTCAATCGCTGTGAAGTGATGGGATTTCCTCAGGGTATATGAGAAAGAAAGGGGGAGAGAGAGAAAAGAGACGAAGAAAGAAAAAGAAAGAGGGAGATAGAAGAACGAGTAATCCCGCAGAGTCGTCAGATGGTGCACAGATCACAAACCTAATTCACATAATTTAGTGAAGTACACCTTCAACAAAACAAACAAGCGAAGTATTCATTAAACAAGTGCCAAGTCCACCAACGTTCATTAAAACATAGCAATCGTTCAGTTCTGAATTAACTGTCATTATTTAGGAATTAAGTTGCTCCAACGTTTAATGATTGTTCATGTTTTCTTAAAGGCTGTTAAATCTAATGGGTTACATTTATCGTGTTAGCTGATTTAACAGACCGTTAGTCAGTACAGGTGAGCGTTCATAACAGTGTCGAGATGTGTTCGACGAAATGCAGATTCCATATATATACTCATCAGAGTGGAAGTGATGATGAGAAGAGCAGAGCTGAGAAGTAGTGAGAACTGAACACCAGAGAATCATCATAGAAGAGAACGCTTGTCGGAAAGAGTGTATATAAATACGACTTAACTTCCCGGAGGATGCGTTCAATGACGTAAATACACATTATCCACATCCACTAGATTATGCCCGTTAACTATCGAGAGTTAAGATTGGTTACACAAATTTCACGTTTACAGTAGTTAACCTTTAATATTCATTTCTTGACAGTTGTTGGTGCACTTGGCTATATATCTTTCTCCTAATAGAAGGGAACTAATCAAAAGTCAGGACATACCTTGGACTGTAGCGGAGGTAGGACGACAAAGGTATAAATTCATACCAGATGTACAGTTCAGTACCAAAACAGGAATTGGTCCAAACCAACTCAAGTTGCTTACAAAATTCAAACAGGGCATGGAAATTTTAATAGGTACGAAAAGAAATTTAAGGTACGACGCTGAATGTGTATGCTGTCAGGGGATAGACGATGTTCAACATGCTCTGCATGATTTTATGCTGACTGAGAGGAGCGTTCGGAATGGAGCGGGCAGTTCACGTGGTATTTACGGGACGAGATGGGACGTATACATTCAGAATAACTCGGTGTTCGAAGAACTTACAGAGTACATTCACCTAATAATGTCAATACGATAAGCAATGACAACTAGATAGTGTAAAGTTCCACTACATCTAATATGAAGGATTGGAGAATAACATACTACGGCTAGTGAGACATCCAAGAATGAAGAATAAAGAATCAAAACCAAAATCGAGGGGAGAAATGAAATCTAGCCCCAGGTTATCGTCAGTTGGTCGAGAAACAAACAAAATAAGATGACAAAAAAATTAAATTCCTAATAGGTACATTTTCTATAAACACCCCAATTACTCTCATTATTCTCAACCATTTGTAAGGAATGGGGTATCGTTACTTCGTATCCTTTCCATCATGTGTGATATTATTGGTACAAAGAAGGCACAGTTTACTAGATCTATCTCTCCAAATCTTTTTATCAAGTCTAAAGTCAACAAAACAATACTTAAAATCTCTTTTAATTTCACATAAGAAAATCTTTAATCAGCTTCCAAGAAATATAAACATTTGTAAAACCGTTGAACCATTCCCCAAAAAATAAAAAATGGTTAGAAGTACTTCAATAAGACAAACAAACAAGGAATTTCTCACATTTTAAGGAACAAAGTTACGAGATTTGAAGATTTTAGTGAACGAAATTTTTTAATAAAAATATAGAACTCATATTAACATAAGAATAATTATATTTTTATAATAAAACGTGCTACCTGTAATACCTCTTCAATGTATCTCTTCAAAACTTAGCTCCTGGTACTGAACATTGAGGGACACCATCGACATCATTCTCATATCCCGTGCAAACAAGCAAAGTTCACAACTCGTGCTTCGCCATCTGTTGTGACAGGGCCGTGAGCCAGACACATGCTGATACGTCACGGGACATATTGAGCTCGCTCCGGTGATAAATAAGTATAAGAGATGACTCTCACTCAAAACTTCTTCAACCAAACTTACATTATCAAGACAACGTCAAGAAGGTGGGGTGTCATGGAAGATGTTAAGATTTATTAGCATTTCACAAAAGCTTTCTTCTGTCATTGAGCTTTTTAAAGAAAACATAAAACAGAAAATGACCAAAATGTGACGAATTATCATTCTTTCCACGAGAAGCAAACTATTTAACTGTTTGTTTCCAGACGGTATCACAAGAACCGTCCATTTTAAACTGTATTTTTTATCATGTTAATATATATTTCCGAGTAAATTAGTTATTCTATCTCCAATACTGTCAAGTAGTATTGGTATACTTTGCTACATTTTCTTATTTTCTATATCATGTAAATATCAAACGCGCTTTGCGGATCGGGGAAGAATGCCAATTTACCTACATGCCTGAAGTGAGTTAAGTAAACGTTGAAAGGCATCCTTTTTAAAAATGGATTTTTCGTGTAATATTTTCAAGTCAAAATTACAAAAAGTACGTAAAACACAAAAATCCCATAGTAGCAATTTAAATTAATATAGAGTTTATATTTCACAAATATTAATGAATTCCATGTAATTATTTATTAATCTCATGTTAGATAATAGAAGAAAAAATACCACAGTTCTCAATTGGCTCCCAAAATTTATCAAATTATAAAAAAAACAAAAATAGTGAGTTTTTAATTTATGTTAGAAAGATTTTTTTTTTAAGTTTTCAAAAAATTTGCCTTTTTTAATGTCGGCAAGTGTAGGTGAACATTCCTTTGATTGTGGGTGCAATTCCTCAGCATTCATCAGTTCAGAGTAATTGTATTAATTTAGCTTTTAATTAATTGTCAAAACTTGTCCAGTGTTTACAACTTTTATCACTATGTTCCGTATTATTTTCTCACTTGAGAGTGATAATAATAAATTTATTATGAAAGAAGCACTTACAAAGTGCGTACGACCACGTGGAGGACAATAAACAAATTTACACTCCGGAAGCAAGCAAGGGACGTATTCCATCAATTCAGGTCAAGGACCCAAAGACAGAGGCGAATTTAACATTTCAACATACTCCTAACGACAAAAATTATTCGGTACGTGTTATAAAATTAACATAGTACCAACACAAAAAAGCTATTTCAGAAGTACGTATTATTATCAAACTACTATTTGGAAAGTATTGTTTATAAATCGTAAATATTAAATAATTAATTCGAGTTTTATTATTTCAATAAGTAAATTCGAGTTTTATTATTTCAATAGATGCCGCCCCTGTGCAAGAGCATGAAGAATCCGCCTTTACCAGAAGGAAAACCTGAGAAAAACCCGGGCGAGGATAAGACTACATAATTAATGTACACAACCGTGCTAACGTTGAATACATATAAAACTAAACTTATAAGTATAATATAAACATGCAAGAGAAGAATCGAAATTGTTGTCAGTTACTTTGAAAGTACTACACATGAAAGCAGGTTGGATGAGACTGAAAGACCGACGGAAATTCCACCCTTTCCTTTTTCTTCTTAAAAAACTTCAGACTGAAACCTCAACCTAACTCTATTCCTTCTTCCAATTTATTTTCCATGGACATAATCTAAATACTCGGTATTCTTCCAAACGAGTTGTTTTAATTCCCAGACACAAAACTCAGAAATTCTCTCGTTCTCTCTCTATTGAGGCGGCGAAATTCTGGAACAACCTTGATAGTAATATGAGGAATATTTGAACGAAATACTCGCTCTCCAACACACTGAGATCCTCTTTGCTCTCGGAGTTGCATTAGCACAAGGGCCACCGGATGAATGGTGATGGATGAACGAATGGGTTATTCTTTCCGTTCTGATATTTTCGTGCTTTTCTATTTCTCCTGGTATTTTTTATCTCATAGATAATGTCATACATATTTATTTTTCCATGTAAACATATTCACAAAGAGGTTAAGTGTTAGAGAAGGCATTTGCCTTAACTTCGCCTCCAAATAAAGATGTTTATTATTATTATTATTACGGCAATGGTGTAATAAAGTACAAGACGACTTACCCCCCAGGGGACTTACATCTAGTAAGTACGTGTTTGGCGAACACGAGACCCAGAGCTGAGACTGGCATTACTTCCACTTACTTGTGCCATGCTCCTTCCTTTCTCTTTCCTGACCTCCCTTGGTCACCTCTTGTTCTTTTCGATCCCGACGCCATTAGGTCTAGGGTATCTTTCATTTTCCTCATTCCTCTCATTTTTTGTCCCCCCTCATGTTATGTGCCCCCTCCCCCCGTTTGATGTATGCTGTGAGATACGTTATGGTGTGTTGTAGATCAGGAGAGTTTTTAGTGGGACGGGTTGAATCATTCGACGAGTCCCACACGCGGGGAGAGTAATGTTGGCTCCCCCTAGTGCGTAACTGCATTTTCCCTACCTGTACACGTTTTTCGGGCTTCACTGACCTTTGATGTCGACATGAGCCGTAAAGCCCCACAAAAAAAACAACAACAAAAAAACAAGACGACTTTAACTCTTATAAGAATCAACAAATTCTTTTACATCGAAAATGTTCAAAGTGACCTTGTGGAAGTACTATCGAGAGCAGCGAATGTGAGGAAGAAGGAGATGAAGCGATAACTAGCTCCAAATCGAATTCTCCCTTGAAGCATCGTTCGTGAGGTGTCGAGGCGGAAGCGACGCCTCTAGAGGACGTCAATTCGCCACATCGTCACCAAACGTCAATTCCCTCCGGCGAGGCATCAGAGTCAACTTATTAATGGACATACGCTTCACTCGTATGTTTACCGAGTCTCATTTGTTCAGATCATTTGTTTCTTAATTCACACTTCGTTTTATTTTCCATGAAAAATTGATGTATATATCAGATATTATTAAACGAGACGATTTTAGTATAGTGTAAGGTAGTACTTGCATAGACAGAATGAAATCACTAATATATTTTAAATCGGCATAAATAACTTGTCGTGTTACTCACCGGACATTTAAATGAAATAATTGCAATATTAATTGATGTTCAAATACATTGTGTCTTATGGAGAAAACACTTATTTACAAAATAAGACCAACTTTTAAATCACGAAAGTGATGAAAGTTTACTTTGATTTGTTGTAAATTGTCCGGAGTAATTTTTACATAACTTTTATCTATATGTCATCGGACATTTGAGAAAACTATTTCTGAAGTGAGATGCATAAATCGGTCGCTTCCATGTCGCTTCTATACGTCCTCATTCATTTCAAACGAGTCATTCGAATTCCTCAATATTATTTGTACTCTATTATTAACTGAAAAAATTTAAATAAATCATGTTCTTTCTTCGTTGTTATTCATAGTGTTTTTTAAACAATTACAATAATATCAGAGAAAACAATAATACATGTCTGTGTTTTGACTAATTTGACGTGATGGCTGCTCCCACCTTAAGATGCTTTGGAAACATGTTGAAAAAAAAATAATTAAGAACGTAGTACCCAGGAACCAATTTGTGGGGATCCGAAGATGTATCAAATATTATTCTGCGACCGATTGTAATTCTTTCCTTCTACATTCTGTATAAAAGAAAAGTAATAACCCTATTTTTTTGGTAAAATGTTTTCGCTGCATCTTGAAAATGGAGCGACATACAGAAATGCGGTTTAACCATCTGTATGCAGAATTAACTGAACAATCAAAATGCTAAAATTCATATTTTCAACATTTTGAATTTTAAGAAACAGGACGTGGAGCGTGGTGTGCAAATGAAGTCGGTATGAGCTGTCGAGAAATAGACCAATGCATTAAAATTAAAATTTCAACTTTGGTTTCGATGCATCGATTTGTTCGTTAATAATCGGGGGAACAAAATTTTTAACCTACACACACACACACACACCATTGGACATCATCTCCATAATATGATAATAGACACTCTTGGCGCCAATTGGTAAAGACCAGAAGATATCTCTTCTTTTTTTGTCTTCGTCCATTCCAATGCTTTCCTTTATACATGCTGCATTATTGGAAAGTAACTTATTTTAAAACAGTAACAGCAGCAGAAGCAAAAAAGAAATATTTTTTTCCGAACTTGAGCGAAGAGATCTGAAGATTCCAGCGAATATACTTTTTGAAGAAAAATAGGGAACTAATATTTACATTAGAATAATTGTGTTTCCATAATGGAACGTAACACCTCTTCAATGTATCTCTTTAGAACTTAGCAGCTAGAACAGAACCTTGATGAATTGAATATATTACCCATCAATATATACACCATCAGAATTGAGTATATCTTTGGTATCGTATAAAACAGCTTACGTCTACTACCAAACCTCGTGAATATGACCGTGGAAGTTTTGTTTAATTTTAATGAGTTGTTTTTCCATGAAAAGTTTTCGTAAAAGTAAATTATCTTACATATTGAATCGGTGAAACAGTTGAGGAATTTTATGAACAAACATTGCGTAACAACATTAACATCACTTTTGAGAATCACTTTTTTACCACGATGATTTGAGGAAAAAGGTTCACCCAAATTCACAATATTCAGATGAGTTAAACAACTAAGGGTGTTCAGCTAATTTTCACTAATACAGCACTAATATTGTTGTTATGCTTTTACCGTTCTACGATATAAGCACATACTATTAAAGATTACCTAATATTTATTACGTTACATAACTTCATATAGACAAAGAATACAACCAAGGAATCACTTTCCTTAAGTCAAAATTGAGAGAAGAATATAATTATACCTGAGATATTTTTATTGCTATAGGTATCATAAAATTATGAAATTTTCAACACATTTCATGAGTTTGCGATTTTGCTTAATAAATCAAAACTAACTCATACGCAATTAATTTTTCGGTTTTCATTATTCAATGCAAATAGACGCCAAATATATTACAATAATTTCAGAAATTACTCGTACACTGAAATATTCCACTGTTTTTGAAAAGAAACGTATAACATAAAAATTCACAAAATTCAAAATAAGTGATTCGTTAACTCAGTTTCGCCCAAGTTTATAGGATATTTGTTTTGCTGTCGACTTAACACAATTTTATTGGTAAATATCAAAAACTGTTTCAAGATTATCCAATGCAAATTTGAACGTATCTCGTTCAAACAAATTCTCTCTTGTTTTCTATTACACTTCCCGTACGCAAAGCCATTATCTTCTTTAATGAATTCGCGATGAGGAATCCAGCTATTTTTAGCACGCAGTAATTACTACCACGCGAAGTTGTGGCTATCTTTAAACAAGAAAAGGTGACCCCATTCTAAAAGTCTGAGCGTAAGTATTCTCAAAAGGCATCGTTAGCATCAGATAACGTTTCCGGCCGGGAAGAAATGTAAAGTAATTCACAGATGCTTACGTAATCTTTATGTAAAACGTAATCTCATATTCCAGGCTCGATGTTTCAAAAGATGATCTCAAACATTATCTTAATGGCGTTGTTTTCGTACAAATGTCCAAAGCAAAATATGCGCTCTAATTTATGAAAATATCTTATTAATTTTAAATTATTAGTTTCAATTTTTTTCAAGCTTAACTGATTGCACTCAATCGAATCAATTATTATTCCTGTATTGCTTTCGAGTGTTTGTAGCTCTCCTTCAATATTTCAATCTTCACGTCCCCGTGCGTAGCGTCTCGTTCACTTGTAGTCATCCAGGAAACTTGCTTTCCACTCTAAACGTATCCAGCGGTATGATCACTGTCTCCTTATCTTACTGGGCTACAATGCAACCTGACAAGTATAATTCTGTCTATGACGAGAATGATTCACTTTATGCTCAAACGTCTTCTTCAGTTGTCAAACGTCTTCTATTATCTTTCTCGTCGTGGCGTGGCGACCACTCTTTTCCAAAAAGGTTCCCATTATTCAGGAATAATTTTGTATAATTACCTTCCTACAAAATAAAAAATTAAAACGATATAAATAAATCGGTTTTGGTCGTTGCTAAGGAAGCGAGCGGACATTCCTTGTAAGAGTTCTACACCAGAGGTATTCAAAAGTGATGAGTGTGGAATAAATTGTATGTGGGAAGGTAGAGGAGGTGTTCCTGAGTAGACTGTGCAAAATTTGACGAAAACCTGATTTAAGGGCTGATTTAAGACTAATTTACGTGAACTTGTATAATGGCGTACGTGTTTATGCGATCTTTGCTGTTTGGAAACGTGATATTCGACCTTGTGGGTACAGAGAAAACCGTACTAATAGCAGGAGGATTATATTGAGAAGTGCTGTATGAAATTTCAACTATTTAAGAGAAATATATTAATAACGGAGGTTTGTTTACATTTTTACATCGTTTTGTGTGTATACAAATGAACACAATAAGGTAACTATGCGCACATGCGAGCTATAATTTTGTCAACAGTATATGTAGAAATATGGAAGATGCAGCTTGTACTAAAAAGCAGTAAAAATTAGCGCAGTAGCCTGGTAATTGACAAAAATACAGATTCATCGTTATGTACGGCACGGGCATATATGTTATTTAAATATGGGCATGGATTCTCACAAATTGTAATGTGACGCGAACTATACACTGTGTACAGTGGGTATCTTTACCACCCATTATCACTCCACTAGCTACCCATCTACATTAATATACCCATTCTTCCCGAACTTGCGTAATCTCTTTAATTCGTCTGCTCCCCTTTTCTTAGAGCGTTTTTGAATATGATTAAAATCATCGCGAAAGTGAGAGTAGCTCATTTCGTGTCAGCGTGCGGAAGTGTTGATTTCAACTCGGAACGAAACAGGCGGGCGAGATGCAGCAGTAGCAGCAACAACAGCAGAGTTTGTAGGCGGATGTTCGACCGAGCGATGAATACTCGACGTTCCCCTCTCATCCTCAGTCAGAGTTATGGATGCGTATGGAGTGGGGTGGGTGCGGTGAAGAGAGGGGGAAGGGGGGGGGGGTAGAAACCATGATGAAAGGACACGTGGCGTTGGTTTCGGTCGCGTCGGTTGCTGATAGCAGCGAGCGAGAAACTACAAAGTTATGTGCAGTGACGGATCTACGAGACCCCCTCCCCCAATGGACCTGAACTCTTAACAGATAAAATTGAAATTGATAAATGGCATAAATTGTAAAAGTGTTACCAGATTAAAATTTTTATTACTTATAATTGCTATTGTTTTCAATAATATAATTGTTATTGTTATTAATAATACCAGAATAATAAAATTAATAATACCATATAAATAACTTTAATAAATGTTTGTTATTAATAATACCATATTATGAATTGTTTATTTAATGTTATTTATTTAAAACTAATATTATAAAATTTGTGTTGTTGAACCATAATTTTTAAACAAAAATGCTCCCCGGTTAGCCCCACCCTCTTGATTACGGTCTAAATCCGCCATTGGTTGTGTGGAGCGTTTGCAATGATTCTCAAATGGGCCGCTGCTGGTTGGCAGACACGAAATTAGCGAAGTTGCCTCCCATCACGTCACGAAAAGTCGGACGAGTCCCGTATTTGATTTTAGCTTTAACACACGCACTGTCCCGTAACTAAAATTCAAAATTTTGAGGACTGCCGTTTCATTACGAAACTCAGAACTTATCATTTTAGACATCTCCTCGCCTCCATAACGCATTTGAAACGATACCTCTTACCCCCCACCCCTAAAATAATACGTAACGCTAGTCCTAACTCACTGTCCTATAAAAAAACGCTTTCGTTGCTTTTTAGAAATGTGGGGACAAATTTTGAATCAGTGACTTAACTGACCGTTCCTCCTTGCTCTGTGCTCTCGCTGAGCATAGTGACAATTTTTAAAAACCTTACCAACATGTAAATGCGTAACGCGAAAATGTGTCTGTCTGTTTGCTACTTAATCACGACTAAACTGCTAATCCGATCGTGATGAAATTTCGCAAGGAGATAGTTTAGATGTCCAGAATGAACATAGGCCAACTTTTATTTTTAAAATGCGTGAAAAGAAAGTTAGGAAATAATTTTGATCATAAATGTCAATGAAATCGGGAAAAAATAAAGAGGTATATTCGCTTACGCCGCCTAAACGGTTAGAGACAGGTTACAACTATGAATATCAAAATCGTTTGCTGCAAAAAGTTCTACAAAAAAGTCCGCGACAGCATACGTCTATCTACGAAGATTTACCTACATTATCAAAAATATATAATTAAAAATAGGAGTGTTAAAATATTTAAATTTAAGAGTATAATTCAAGGAGGAAAAATCAATTCTCATGAAATTTAATACACTTTTTGTGTTCTGCATTTAAAGAAGATTAAAAACATTTTTAAATCGTAAAATTTGAACGAATGGTTTAGATTTTAAAAACGTTTTAATGAAATGGTGCAGTCGCGCTGCCGCCGTTGTTTTTCTGCCCCGGAAGCGAAAATTCAATCTGCGCCGTTCCCGGCGAGTGGGTTCGTTGGTTTAACAAACTAACACAGCCTCACCGGTGGCTAAGATGGTAGTGTTGTCGCTCATCACCTAGTTATCCCGGATTCGATTCCCGATGGAGTCAGAAATTTTTTTTAGCTTTTTCACATTAATGTCCCAGTTCATATAGGTGTCACTACTAAGAAGCAAACGTTCCTTCCTCTATCCAGCTCCTCCTAGTATCAATAACTATAACTATTTCTAACTACTTCTACTAACACCTCCACGTGGGCCAAGTTGTTCGTAAACCCAGCTAAGCATCCCACCTACTAACAATGGCCTACTACCTCCTATCCTCCACTCCTATCGCTTCATGTAAAAAAATCTTCAATAGCACGCTACATTTCCCATTTACAAATACTACAATATTTCAAAAAATAACAAGTAAAAGAATCCGGGCAATTCCGGGTAATCTGCTAGTATTAAACAAAAGGACGTGTTTTAAGGTACAAATACAAAGAGATCCATCAAACATACCTTTATGTAACACCAAAGCTAACACTCCTCTCCACAACCATAACGTAGTGTCACGATGTCACAATCCCAAGAAGCGTTACATTATTCATACACAGTCCCATATTAGCGAGATTAGAGTTTTCATTTTTTTAATCATTAATGTATTATATCGGCGATGACCGAAGTCAAGTTGCCAACTATTCACGAAACTTGGAAATTTTGAACAAAAAGAGTCCTAACATTAATAATACACACCTCCGACTTTTACTATTGGGCTTGGCCAATTATTTTGTAAATTTAAAAATTAATAATAAATTTAGACTTTTGTTTGACTCTCTCCTTCACGAGGATCACACTACCTTCAGTCATGTGATGCGGTTACCGTTTCCGACACAACGGAATTATTCTTATAAATTTTTAGTTTTTATTAATTTATTCTTATAAAAGTCGCGTAAGCTATGAAAATCTTTACTTCGTTGTGATAACTTTCGGTCAGCCGAATATGGCGACGAGTCCGAAATCGGAAATCGGTATCTTTGCTTTGTTCGCAGGGGTGTTAACCACTACACCACCCGTTCGCCTTTACACAGCTGTACACCATTTCCACCCAGACCTCCACGTGTAGAGGGGACACAGAAGAAATATTGTGTTTTGCTACTTTCATTCGCTATGTTTCAGTTGTTTTCTTTCGCTACGTGAAGCTGATAATTGTGTCAGGATATTAAAAAAACATAAGGCTTACAAAGTTTTTTCAAATAAGCCCATAGTAATTTAAGGTCAAATAATGAAAACAAATTGCGCTTTAAGGTCACAAAAATTCATCGTCATTGCATAGAGAATGGTTCAATCTGTCATTTGAAACATTTGTTGTTGTTTTTATTGGGGGGGGCGCAGTTCGCTCTCTCGGATTACTGAATTGAAATTATTTTTCCGACCTTTTTTGGGGAGAATTTTTTATTATATATCACATAATGTTATTTCATTACACCGTTTAAATACGGATCATTCAATAGAGTGGGATAATGTTTTAATTTTACTTCTGGATCGAAATTACGACAAACGTATCATTTCAGAAATGTTGCACTTCAAGTTTACGATACTCATTGAATTTACAAACACTGACAACTTATCCAAAATTTAGTTTTTTTATTATGATTTTGTTTTTTCAAATTATTTAGTTTTGTATGTCATTAGTTTATTTGACTACGTGGTGAAGGGATAAGGCACCCAAATGTACCCCCAGCCAAATGGCATTTTCCCTTTGTGTATAGATATTTACTGATAAAATATCATTATTAATCACGTTATCAACTTTCCTTGCGTTTGGTATTGTTTCTTATACTTAAAAAATGATGATTTTCGTTTTTTTTGTGAATTTTAACCCAAATAAACTGATCTTAGAAGTGGCTTAGATGATAAAACACTCATATCTAAGCAAAAATATTTTTATAGTATACGGCCGCGATAAAAGTCCAAAAATATACCAAATAATGTCAAAAAGGCCAAAAATGGACATTTTTGTCGAAATTACAGAGGTACAAGGCCCAACTCTTTACGTGCTATTCTAAATGCTGCCAAAATGTCAAGTTTCTACGTGTGGTGGGCCAACTTAAAAATTGCCAAAACCGACCGAAAAACTAAATCCGAAAATCACCATTTTTTAGTATAGGAAACAATACCAAACGCAAGGAAAGTTGATAACGTGATTAATAATGATATTTTGTCAGTAAATGTCTACACACAAAGGGACAATGTCATTTGGCTGGTGGGGGGGAGCAACATTTGAGTGCCTTATCCTGGGGTACCCTTTGTTTTCTTTTTGTTACCAAGATAAACCAAACACATTTGTTTATATGTTCAAACATACGTTCACCTCACAATGGCAGTAATCAACTGGTGAAAACGTTGTGACTATTCAAACTGTCTACAAAAAAGTTCGGAAGAATAATTTCAATTTAATGTGGATTGTGGACGTGAATACCGTCAATATAACTGAATATCTCATCAAGAAACAATGACATTAAGATTTAAGGTATTATGTGCGTCAGTGACTGGGCTTAAGTACTCCCCAAAAATGTTTTAAACGATAGTTTGAACCGTTATCTATCAAATGGCGATAAACGTTTTTGCCCTCACGGAGCAAAATTTTGAATTATTTGACTTTAAATTACTATGGGCTTATATGGAGAAACTTCCGCGGGCTCATGTTTTTTTTAATATTCTGGCGAAAGTACCGGATTTACATAGCGAAATGAAATTACTAAAACTTAGAAAATGGAAATAGGAACGCAATTACGTCAAGATTTTCATGCCTTACGGGACATTTACAAGAATAATTCACCTGTGGAAAATACTGTTGCAACGGAAATGGCAACCGCATCACGTGACTGAAGACATTGCGACCCTTGTTAAAGAAGGAGTCAAACGATAGTTCAAATTAATTATCAAGTTTTAAAATCACAAAATAATTGTTTTCATCCAATATTTAAAAAATCAGTAGATTGAATTATTATTAATAAGACGTACTTCGGTGAATATTCGTAAGTTTAGTGAATAGTTGGCAACTTGACTTGAGGCAACGCGCATAGAATACCTTAAATACATTTATGTCGAGGGAACACAAAGTTAATAACGACCTTGAGGTCCTTTTACCGATAAAGAGTCGAAGCAGACACAACGTTGTTTCAGTTCTGCATCTCCGTGTGCGCCCGAGGGGGTGACGCGCTCTGGAAGTCCAGGGGATGTTGGTGACAGTTCGGAGCAGTTATTGGATCGGCTGTGACGAACCAAAGACATGAAGAACAACTAGCATTTGCGAGGACTAACACTGGGAAGCACTTAAGCAATCAACGCACTACTGTCTCGTAGGCATGTCACTCAATGACGCTCTTCCCAACTTCAATGTTCTGTGGTGTCTCACCGCTCTCAAAGTTGACAGGTTTAGACATTCAAAATTTTGCTCCTAATCGCTATCCGTTGGATGGGAGGCACTGAGAGTACCAGATGCTAGTCAAGAACATAACCAGTTACGAAATTTCCAATATTGTTATCCCTACTGTTTATACTAAAAATAGTCAATATAAAAAATAATTCGTGAGTTATGGTATACCAGATCATCATCCGGCGTTCGCCGACTTAAAAAGTTTTTGTAAAGTTAAAAAAATCCATCTAAATTTTACGATTTAAAGGCAGTTAACTTCCCAACTACACAGTCTGTAAGGAAAGTATTGTAATCAGATTTGATTTTGAGATCTGCGAACCTTTATGAATTGGCTCCAGGAGAGCCTATTTTCAAATTTTGACGACGATGTCCAATGTCATGTGTGTATATATGTACATGTATGTTCAGAATTTTGATCCCCAATAACTCGCGAGTCAATTGATGCTTCGAAACCAAAGTTGATTTCGAATGCATTGGGAATAAAAGCCCAATTGTAGACAGCTTATTCCGACTTACACACCATGCCCCCCTTCGGTTTCTTAAAAACCAAAGTTAAAAAAATGAGTACAATTGTCGCACTGATTTAGAGATCCTCCTCATTTAGATCAGCCTATGAGTCAAATGTCAGTAATTTAAGGTGCAATTCGTTCTTGAAACAGCTGATATGATATAAGGCGGCTAACTTCATATGGTTGTGGGGATAAACATTTTTATATAAATTGATCTATTTAATGTTATTTTTCATAATTGTGCTTACATAATTTTGTGTATAAAACATATTCCGACTTAGATTTATTGCTATGTAGGCTGTTTACTTTTATGATCTTTTTTCAATAATTATGAATCGATAGTTGAGTAGGGCACATATTTTTTACTTTAGTTTAATGCACAAAACAAAAATTCCATTAAATTTGACAATTGATTTTTTGTCCCTTCTTGAATTACTCGGTTCAATTGAAGTATTTTAACACTTATGTTATTCATAACGTTTTATAGATAAGTTAGGTTAGGTTGTGGAGATACTGTCGCGGACATGTTTGTAGAACTGTTTCAGGTGAACAATATTGCCATTCATAGTTGTCATCCATCTCTAACCGTTTAGGCGGTGTAAGCAAATATACTTCTTTTTCCCTATTACAGCGACATTTTTTGTCAAAAACAATATCTACCTTTCGTATTTTATATATTTTTTAAATAAAACTTAGCTTATGTTCATCCAGGACATTTAACTATCTCCTTACCAAATTTCACCACGATCAGTTCTGTGATTTATTCGTGATCAGGTGCTAAACATACAGACATACTTTTACATCAATGTATTAGTATGGATTAAAAACTACCCATCATTAATTATACCACTTAATGCAGCACCTGCGTAGATAGAATTAAATCACTAAAATATCTTAAATCAACATAAATAAATAGAGTAATATGTGCTTATTGTGATTTCAACTTGAAAAAACTTACATCACCGGCCAATGAAATGAAATAATCGCAATTATAATGGATGGTGAAGCACATTGCGTCTTATGGAGAAAACACTTATTTACAAAATAAAATCAACTTTTAAATCACGAAAGTGATGGACGTTTACTTTCATCTGTAGTAAATTTTCCTTTTTTTTTTACATTTATCTAGAGGTCATAGAGAGAAAGATATTCCACTTTTTCCGAGGTGAGATGTATAAATCACGAAACAGTTGCGATTGGCCGCTTTCACATGCTCTTTTGCATTTCAAATGAGTCAAGCTTGTTCCTCAGTATTGTTAATACGATGCTATTGTCTGATGCGTAGAAATTCAATTATATTTTTTCATCATTATAAAACAATCAGAATACAAATAAAAAAAGTATTGTACTTCTGAGTGATTTGACTAACTTGGAACCAGTTCCACCTTAAATTGAAACGATGTATTTGAAAAATTGTCTTTAGTATGTCTGCGGTTTCGGGGTCTGGGGTTTCGGCGAAGTGAAACAATTATTTTGTTACGCCAACGTTTCGATATATTTTATATCTTCTTCAGGGCTAACAACTCTACAACATGATTACTCTTTTCGTATCCTTCCATACCAATCACAACACCAATCCTGTAACACATCCTCGTCAAAAACACACAACCATTTCACTACATTTCTTAACATCTTCACATACCCTTCCAACCTGCAAGCAATAATTAGTCTTGATATGGGGTGATATGGATAGAGAAATCATGTTTTAGAATTGGTAGCCTTGAATAAGATCTAAAATACATCGAAACGTTGGCATTGCAAAAGAAAGTTTTACTCAGTCTAAACGCAAGATATCCTTTTTTATGCAAAATGGAGGCTGAAAATGTGATCAATGATGTTAAAATAACCTGCATGTACACTAGTAAAATCACCCGTCTGTTCATCCAAAACCCAATCAATCCATTTTCCTCTTTCGAGTGTTGGTCTTTCGGGTTTTGAACCTCCCTCTCGTTTCACACTAGTTTTCCCATCCTATCTCTTTTCTTTCTTTCTTTCATATGCAAATCCCTATTGCTAGTATCCTCTCGACCTCTTTTCAGCGACCAATTTACAGCATCCACTGCACTTATCCTTACGTAACAGCCATTCTGTCGCTTCATTCTCAGTTTAATGACCTCGGAACAATAGAAACACGGGTGACGACAAAAGACAGTCTTTGCTGCTGAAACGGGAACAGGAACTAACGAATACGCGCAGTGATTTCAAGGGGACGAAATCTCACGTGAGATGTTGTTTGTAATCCATCCATCAAAAACATTTTCAGAATTGTCGATTACTGGTGTTTCTTCAGTCATTATAAGCTATGTTTAATTTTTTCTGGTTGATAGTTATAGTTTTGAGTTACGTTAAATTAAATTAGTAAAACCAAGTGGATGAATATTAACATCCCAAAATCCATAAAAACAAACTTTTAGTGATTTAATAAGATTTTAAAATTAATAACGAAAAACAACAATATGTCTCATGTGTCTGGAAATGACAACATGTTAGTTGGAATGAAATGACAACCTTTTTCATTCCAAAATACGACGTCACTGAGTTTCGTCAAAATATATAAGAGTCGACATTTATTTAAAATCTTGTAACCACTAAAAACATATTTTACTACTGTTCTTTAAAAATCTCTGCTGGGTCTATTAAATTATACGAGATATTTTTAGAAGCTTACTCACCATTCATGAATGAACAAATGAAATCAGTCCGCACTATAATAATGATTATTTTAATTATTCTTCCACTGTCATATTCTTCGATAAAGAATCTTGAAAATATGAGTAATTTTTCCCTGCTGCATTTGGGCTATGCCTAACACTCTCAAGGGATTAGTACAATTGTTGTTTTGTTTAGTATAGTTGTTTAAAGTGGTTTTAGGACTTACGAACAATCAGTAATATTTTCGGAATAATAAATCCATAACAGTATTTATTTGTACTGTTGCTGTTAAATAACTGTACTATCATAATTTATTAATGATAACGTTTCTTTAAATATTTTATAAATATAATAAAAAGTACCTATTTTGTTCTTTTTATGTGGGGGGCGGGCGCCTCGGGGAGCAGAAATACCAATTCGCTTCTGCCTTTGATCGGAATTGACGGGGTGGCCCTGGAGTTGCTTCGGGAGGTTAAATTAGTTTACTGTCCTCAGATGTTCCTGTCATATGCAGATGGTTATTACATTTTTGACACACAAAATTATAGCACAGGAGAAAATAAAGAAAGACACGCTAATAACTAAACTAAGAGTTATAAGTAGTAAAAGATTTTGTCATTCCTTCATTAATTACTGACACAAAAGGCATTTTCGGCCCCATGGCTGCCATCTTCAGTACTACAAAAAAAATTAAAAATATAAATTAGAAAATAAATATAAATTGAAACATTCTAAAAACAATATAACTCCTTCTTCTTCTTCTTCTTCTTCTTCTTCTTCGAAAAGTTAATAATTTTTAATTTAATAACTTTTCAAAGAAGATTAATTTTAGAATGTTTCAATTTTCTTGTTTTGTAATTCATATTTTCATATTATATTGAAATTTATTAAATTTTCGAAGAAGACGGTAGATTGTTTTTAGAATGTTTCAATTTATATTTATTTTATAATTTATATTTTGTAAAAAAAAAATTTTTGTAGCTCTGAAGATGACCGCAATGCGGCCGAAAAGGCCTTTTGCACCAATAAATAATGACAGAATGACAAAATCATTTTTACTACTTAAAATGAACATCAATCTTGAATACTTATAATGAACATCAAGAATTCCGTAGAACTCGTGTGATAAGCTTTGGATGCTCCTTTTATGTAAAGTCCCGAAGCACCTTGTATTTAGTAGGACACTCGGTCATTCGTATCGTTGTGCGCGCGTCAATGGCACCAGCTCTCCTTCTTTGGGTCTAGGTCAGCCACTTATGGAACTGTCGCAAAGACCCTCGGCTATAAGCGGACTGCCTCCTCCTCTAAGACTACGTGGGGGAGTGGAGGGGGGAACGACGTTTTATGCAGACTTTTTTATGACAGCGTGAGGGGCTTTTAGTACCCGACACTACATCCCATACGGGATGGAAGTTCTCTACCACGCCGTACGTGCGTTGCACTCGAAAATCCTGAATTCAATCTCAACTGTTTTATACTGTTTACCATAAACAATGGATTTATTGTCCTAATATCATTTAATCCTGCCTATTTTATTTGAGTCCGAATGAATTAAAACAGAATTCGCTTTATGACAGTTTAAATAACTTACATAAACTTAGAAAGTAAAAAAAACAACACATATTTTGATTTTGAGAAAGTTTTGAAAAGCGCTGAATTCAAAGTAAACCAACAATTCTACAAAAATAATCAATTTAGCAAAAGAAAACGTGCGCTTTATTCTTCTTAATTAATAACAAAATTAGGTATATTCTAAATTATGTATTGAGTTACACGACGTGATAAAATAATGATCAAATAATGAGCTATGACATTCGAGTTCAACAAACGAAATAATTAGGACTGTTATAGTTAAATTTAAAAAAAATATGTATCAGATGTGCTCCAGAACTAAAATATAAAATGAATGATTGCAAATACAAATAATAATTCCTAATGTTACTTTAGTAGATTATTTCGTCGACCATTGTTTCATGACGTGTGAGTAGTATCTCCCAAATGAGCTAGGATTTGTTTTTCTTTCATATCCACCCTAATTATCGTGTTTCAAATTCAATATGTTCCCATTTTCACCTGTAACACCCCGTGCATTCGTTCGGATCGGAAATACGTAACAGACTGATACATGAACGAGAAAAAAACCACAAATGCTGAGCTCTAAAATTACACCCCCTCCTCAAAAAAAAAAAGCAACATACCGCACTCGCCTAAGCCCCCTACGCATTGCGATGTGTTTACGTGAATTGAGGGCAAAAGAGTGTGTGTGTATGTGTGAGTGGGTGGGAGGTCGGGTTTGGACTGTACGGTGCAGTAGAGCAAGCGAATTGCGTCCTGTCCTCGAACGCTTTCCCCGGTTGCGTAACGCGTGAATGTGACCTCGGAGTTATCCACCGCCGCGCCGCCCGCAACAGCGGTCGGATTCTTCTGCCCTGCTGTCTTCCTCCTAGTACAATCAGTGGCGAATATATGGAGGGGGTTACAGACCCCCCCCACCACCATTGGACCTGAACTCGCAACAGATAAAATTGAAGTTGATAAATGGCATACTTTGTAACCAGATTAATAATTGTTACTAGTTACAATTGTTATTAATAATACCAGATAAATAAAATTAATAGTACCAGATTAATGAAATTCATAATACCATATTAATAACATTAATACATAATTGCTATGGTTATTAATAATACCAGGTTGTTAATTATTTACTTGATGCATTTTATTTATAGGTAATTTTTATAAAATTTGTGTTGTAAATATTTTTCAAACAAAAATGCTCCTGGTTACCCCCCACCCCTAATTTTTACGGTCTAGATCCGCCACTGAGTACAATGAACCAATCGCATTCTTTGGTGGATCAAACAGCTTCACATACATTCTCAAACATAGAGTTTCATGTACATGGAAAACTTTCTAAATGTCAAAAACATGTTTTTATACGAGTCAAAAAAAACTAATCAAACGCAGTAATTGAATGTAAAAAACTATAAGAAAATATAATTGTTTAATTTTGCATCTACTAGCACTTTAAAAATGAAATTTCATCCAACTTTTAGGCGTTTTGAACAAACACTGTAACTGCCAAATAATTAAAACATTCGAAATGGCACATATGATTTTTAAAAGACGTACCAAATTCCATGGATAATATTCAGTTTTTTCTCTTTTATTTGTATTTAATTTTTCATTTGTGAATTTAATTTTGTGTTTTTTTAAATACGAATTTATTGGTATTATGTTAATTATGACACGTACCGAACTATTTCATTCATATCTTTGGAATGTGCTGAAATGTTAAATCCTCCTCTGCCCTAGAGCCCTTGATCGGAATTGATGGGATGGTCCCTTGCTTGCTTCCGGAGAGTAAATTCGTTTATTGTCCTCCACGTCATCACACACAGTTTCTAACTGCCCTTCTGACAATAAATTTATTTTCTTTTCTTTAATAGTCAAAAGAGTGTACGTGTCACAGATAACTATCATTATGACTGGCGTTACGACAGGCAAAATATTTTTAAAACATATTTTAATATTGCATAACACATGTTAGTCTCCCAGCGATGTATACGCCCACGCAATTATTTGACCGTCTTAGTAATTAAGTTATCAACAGAAGGACTTAGATAGATAACCACAGCATTGGCTCTGTATGTATACCAAGATATAGAGCATGGTTATGAGGTGTTAGTTAACGATTCATTACACATATAAGAAATTATAAATCGAAGTCTTTATAAATGATCACGAATAAATGTGTGTAAGCAAATGTGAAAATGTTGTGTAAATTACATAAATTAATTACACTATATTCTCACAATTTTAAGTTTACGTTATATGCTTCGAAACAACGGAAGTTTTTTCACCTTTTGATTTTTTTGATTAGGCTTTGTCTAGGGGCGTGTTTATTGTAACAATAAATCGTGAATTTAGTGTTTCTTTTCAACTCTTCTGATTTTTAAACACTATACTCAGAATTATCTATAGTTCTATAATAACTTGTACATGTAAATTTTTTGTGTTAAATTACAAACATATTGACATTCTATTAGTATTATAACTCGCAGCTAACTTTTTATCTTATCTAGGAACTTTTGCTGAAATTTTTGAATCAGCCTCTGCCTTAGAGCCCTTGATCGGAATTGATGGGATGGTCCCTTGCTTGCTTCCGGAGAGTAAATTAGTTTTTTTGTTCTCCACGTGGTCATACGTAGTTTGTACTGTTTTTTGACAATAAATTTATTATTATTATTATTATTATTATTACTATTATACAATGTTCACGTACATACAAATATGTAATGTATTTTTAGAATTCGGCTATTGCGGAATCCCTACAAGCTAAAGATACATGTAAAATGGAAATAAATAGGAGACACATTTCCTCAAACCCAGAACTGTTATCAATTTCGATTTCTGATTTCAATATTGAGACGCAAAGTATGATTTTTAGAAAGCTACCACAACAAAATCATCATTAACCAGACAGCAGAAAAATTTATTGTTCGGAGTCATATGAAAATATTTCATAACGGAACGATATATTCGAGGGTTGGTCATCAATAAAAGATTCTTTTTACAACGCCAACGTTTCGGTAATTTATTTTGCCTTCATCATGGCTGTATGATATAGAACCACACCGTCATCAATTACCACCAACCATAACCTCTAAATACAACCCACTACATATCTACAACCTTCCTGGTGTAGATCAAAAACAAAAAATTGAAGGCAAAAAAAATTGCCGAAACGTTGGCGTTGTAAAAAGAATCTTTTATTGATGACGAATCCTCAAATATATCGTTTCGTTATATAATATATATTTATCAATATCAACATCAAAATGAAAATATTTAATTATGGAAGTTTATTGAGGGAACCACTAAAATAAAGCAAGATCACGTAACACCCAATTAGTTTATCGGACGACAAATATCTCTTGAGTTAAAAAAAAAAGATTTTTCGAGTAACACATCACCATGTTTTCATTTTACCCTCCAAAAAGTGACAAAATGATCAACTGTGAGTGGTCTTACGTAGTTTGTGCCTACATTACTAGTAAAATAATTACTTCTTATCTATTTTCCCCTGAAAAGTAGTGAATTATTTATATATTTCAATTTATCAAGAAATAAGATGATATACATACAACTTCGAAAATCGATCCAAAAGTTAACCCACTGGACTCTTCTTCTCTTAACACATCATTTTGTTTTTTCCTGTGTATGGTTTTTATTTTTCTTATCACCTTTTATGGTGGAATTTGGAGTGAAATCAATGAAATGATGAATGTACATACATACCAACCTAGGAAATAAATGTGGAAGACGAGGTAAGTACGATCTTACTGCCACCTAGGTGTTCGCAGCAAAAGAAAAGTTATCTGGAATGGACCGAACCTGACCACGTGAATCTCGAAAAACCAATGCCAGTATTGTGAGATGGAAGACCCTTCCTCACGTTGTAGATATGTATACCAGGATGTTGGTGCCTAAATCAGCCGATTCTTAGAACCGGCTGTTACTGATATGCCAACTGTGATGGACAGAGGGTTTGATTTTTAACCTTTGGCTAAAAGAACAGCGCCTGAAGTAAGCATACCACCGGTTTAGAGAAGCCTATGTTTGGGAGCAGAGGTATGTTGTCTGTAATGGATGGAACTACGCTAAACCATCCCCCGCAGCAGACATAAGACAACACCGCGCTTTCGCTCCATGGGTCACATTCCATTACTTTTCTTTCTCTGCTAGGACCTTACAATGCGCTACTTATGCCACAGCCTATGCACACGCATGTCTCCCAAAACCCGCATTCGTTGCCCGTCGAATATTCATGGCAACCGCGATCGCGAACCGGGATTAGTGCCGGGATTCTCATAAGCGCAAACATGGCTTCCAGCTGCAGGGGAATCCCTGAAACTTCCGCCCGCCAATGTTGGCACAAGTGCGTGACCCCGTTTCGCTTTTGTTAGCATTCGCTGTTGGCTGCGCTATGCAGCTGCTAGACCATACAGCAGCAATGCCTCTGGGTGGATGTTGGACGAAAAGCGCGGGCGTGAGTGTGTTCTATAGTATACATACATCCAGATTCAATATTAGATACCGCTTTTATCACTTGCGCGGAGAATTTTTCGGTCGAGTTGTAAATAAAGCGAACGAGGGGAATGGATTATTTAGTGAGTATCGTGAAAATCTTTCGATGGTTGTTACTATTACCGGATTCCATTCTCATCCACGAACGACAATAAAATGTCCCAAATAATGTTTTCTAATCACATTTTTTAGTTTTATTTGTTCGTACTCTCGTATTCGCAAAAAAATAGGCTAATCGCTTCGAGAAATCTGTTGAATCATTAATATCGTCACTCAAAATAACGTTTTCGAATATTCCAGTCAAATATTTCTGTGATGTATGGCGTCAATGCCAGATTTTGACTTGAAAATATGTCTTGAATCAGTTTTCGAAACTAATTTTGAGAAGACATCTCTGAAATTTTATAACGTACGCATACTTAAACACTTATAACGAATATTCCATTTTCGGTCATCAAAGTTATCATAGAATGTTTCAAGAAAATAAGAAACACAATTCTACTTATATTTTATTTAAATAAAACTTTTCGTATTAAGAACTGCAAAAGCTTATTATTTTTTTAAATTCAAATATAATAATGGCAGTTTCTATAGATCCACATTTTCATGTAAATAAAGTATGACACACCGGAAATACCTTGTGACGTTCATTACAGTATCGCATTATATTAATTTCAATATTATATCCTCGTAATTTTACTAAAAGATACCGTAATGTTGCAAATTTCCAACTCATTAAAATCTTCAATTCCAAATGATGACACATCCATATCAACATTTATTATTGAAAAAATCTGTTCTGTAAATATCTACGATTTGAACATAAAAAAGGAATTTTCAACCTCTATATTCCTTTATTGTCTGTTTTGGTCCGAAAATCAGTTACGAAGAAATATAAAAAATTGTAAAAACGTTGATCTTTCCCCAAAAAATTATAAAGATGGCTTTTTGACCAAGCACAAATAAAGCAACTGTTAGAATACTACAATAAGGAAAAGAAACTAGTAAATAATAAGATCATGTAAACTTTAAATGATTATATTTTGTATTATACACGCTATGCCATTAATTATACTGTCGGCGTAAACATTAACCTAAACATCAATTTCTTTATCTCAATTATATAACATTAAATACCATTTTGTTATATGTAAAGCAAGTTATTAGCTATGTATAATATCATTTTTATGTAAAATGACTTCTTTAGAAAAGTATACATTATAAACTAAAACAAATTTAATTCATAAGCCCGATAAGAGACACAGAGAACTGAGGTGTCGCTGCGAGCCACCTAGTTCATACGTCAAGAATAGAATGTTCAAGATTTCAATGGGATTTCGATTTTCTACTTGTGCTAGCGATTTAATACCGGATAAAATGGCTAAAATTTCTAAGTTTCGTTCAAGTTTTGTATTTGTTAATGTATGATTGAATATATATATCGAGATACATTAGCAAAATTGCAATGTAAAATGAAGCTAAGAAATTTAACGACTGAAACGAATCATTACACTGTAGGAATGCTTTTCTTTATTCAAGGAATGCCAAAGCGATTATATATCAGGGAAACCAATATATAATGCAGTAAAACAAATTTAATTATCCGGAAAAACGTATGTGTGGTTCTTTTACGAATTAAGTCCCCGGTGTGTTTCGTGATACTGTAGAATGCGTTTGTATCATTTACGTGCGTACTTTATCTGAAGAACGTGAAAACGTGTCAGAACGAAGTCTCGTAGAGCGTAATTGGGTGCGACGAGGCCAACTTATCTCTCTGTACTCAGTTGTGTTATAAAGGATTTTTTTAAACGACGCACAACAATAATCACGTTTTAAAAAAATAAGTCAAACTGATAAAGAATTGCTTCATTCTTGTTATTTTTTAGAATAACATTTCATATTCTAAAACATTCCTTTTTTAATCTTACTTTATAATTTGAAAAGAAAATATTATTAGTGTATTCCCTTCTAGTTGTCTTTTGACGGCGTAAAATGTTGATTCAAGTTGCCACCATTCAAATTTAATAAAAAGATTTCAGTTTTTTAAGTTTGATGGGTGGAAAGTGTTCACATTTACAAAATATTTCATTCGCAAAAAGTCTAAAAAACATAAGAGGTGAGAAAAAAAAATACTAAATATATTAAATATAATTTAAGAAAAGAAAATAAAGACGACAAACATGTATATGATAAGCGGATTAAGGGAAAAAACACGAAAACCCAGTGTCAAGTAACTTATTGAAAAGATCGTTACCGATATATACATTTTCTACTATTTTACTTATTTCATTTTTCAACAAAATTCTATCAGTGAACTATAAATATTTTTAAAATTATGAATTTGTGGAATACTGTGATGAGATTATTTATATGCGAACTAACCATTAAATGAATTCTACGACGAGTGCAAGCATCAATTAAATGAATGAAAATAAATCCCTGTGTAATAAATGTAACTGGATGACCCGAGAGAAATTTCAGACTCGAGATAAAATTCCCTGCTCCGCAGTAAATTCACTGTTTTTGGAGTTTCATAAAGGAAATACTATCAACGTGACCATGAATGTACAGATACGAACGCCATAACCCACTAACTCCATAACTCACGCATTGATTTCACACTTATTATTTTTCTTTATTCTCTCTTGCGATCCACTACTAGGGGCTGCTCTTCTCTCAAACAGTTTAAATCGAGAATACATTCGTATCTCTTGAAATGCCAGTAAATTATTGTAAGTATTCAGAACAGATGCGCTCTTCTTGCTTAAAAATGTAAAATCAGCAGAGTTTTGCTAAACAATTTGTATTAGCGAGTAGGTATTTGTGGCGGTTATANTTAGCGTTAGGGAAATAAGTTTCTGCGTATTTGAGAATTATTGTAAATATAAAGAAATTTGTAGGTTAAAATATATTTATTAAGTTTATATAGTAAAATATGATGTTAATTTATAAATGAAATAGGTCAAACATCATATTTTCCATTAAATTGTGACATATATTTTAAATTGTATCTGGAATGTAAGAGACAATATGTCAATTTCAAGTAAATTGTATTTTTCACATTGTTTAAATAACGTCTGTTCTCTAACTTCTATTGTTATTTCGACTCTCATGTAATTCTAATTATTTGTGGTTTTATTTATTAGGTTCAATTTCAATTATTATTGTAATTTTATTATTTAAATTCTAATTATTTTGTAGTCTATTTATTATTGTAATTTCAATTATTATAGAAATTTTAATTAATTTGTAGTTTATTAATTATTTTAAATATTATTTTAATTTCAATTATTTTTGTAAATTCAATTATTATTGTAATTCTAATTAATTTTGTACATGATTAATTATTTTAAGTTTTAACTATTATTGTAATTTTAATCATTACTGTAATTTGTCTTTTTACTTTTGTATGTGCATTTTCTGTACATGGTATGGCGGAAGAGCAGACCTGATGGTCTGAATGAAACCCAATAAATATTCTATTCTAGAATATTCTATTCTACTACGAAACATATACAATAAAGTTTTGCGAAATCTACATTTTCTTTTAAACCTAAAATCATTATCGTTGGAATCACATAATATCAACGACATAATATCAATACATTTTTATAAAAAATGATAGAGATATCTTTTGAAATCATAAAAATAAATCAATAAAATAATTGTCAAAAGAAAACAGTTTGGAACTGTGTATGTCTGCGTGGTGGAATTTAACCTCTGGAAGCCAGTAAGGGACCATTCCATCAATTCCTATCAAAAGTCCTAAGGCAAAGGTAGACTGAAAATTTCAGCACACTTCTTAGATAAGAATAAAAAGTTAGCTATGTGTTATAATCAGAATCATATCAACAGAATACCAACAAATTTGTATTTAATAAAGCACAAAAATGATAGTTCACAAGTATGTATTATTATCGAACAAATATAGTATTATTCGGAATATTTTTTTACAAATCGTAACTATTAATATATTACGATATATCACCTGTACCCAAAATCCCCTTCTACCCGAAGGAAAACCAGAGAAAAACCCGGGTCAGGGTGCGCCTACAGAATTAATGTACACAACCGAGTTCAGAGAATTTCTCACTTCTTCGTCAACGCGTTTAATTGTGAAATAATATTTTTTAATAATTAACTTGATATAAACTAAAGCACAAGTATACAAATTGTTTGAACTAAATATTCTTTATGTGTGGATGTTGTACATTTTGTATAATTTTGATGTTTTACAACACATAATTAACTCATATTGTGATCAGTTTTTCTCATAACGATCGTAAAATTCTTCGTTGTATAGGTTATTTCGCATTTGGGGTCCGCTATAATCATTTCCCATGTCTATACAGTCGCTTCCACACATCCTTATTGTTTTCTTTTCAAACATTATCCTTCTATCAAGTACTTATATATTCACATGTGGTTTGCAAGTTCCTAGAAACAATATCCTGACGTATTACAGTAACAAAGAGAAATTCTTTTACTGCATTTATACCACACTTTTAAACTAAATAACACGCGGGTGTAATACATCTAAATTACACTTTCTGACAACAAAATTAAAAAAATATTTTAAAACCAATTTTGATAAATAAATGTACTTTGATTTCATGTAATATACCCTTTACATTGCAGTTATAAAAATTGCGAAGCGTATATATCGGCGATTGGCAGGCTCTACTCCAAATTCGAAATGAAATACGAAATAAACTCGTCCATATCGTCAGAACAGCTGATCACATACACACGTAGAAATGGGGTTCTGAAAACAACTTTTTTCGATACCACGAACCCTCAATGTTTCCATTTAAATCTTTCGATCGAAAATTTTCAGGATGACAATACTTTCTTTGCATCAACTATGAGAAAGTAAAGCAGAAGTTTCAATACATATGAATTATGCAAAGTATCACACTGACACAAAGCTTACCGAATACTGTGTTTTCCCAAGAGCGATCCTTATGAATATTGAAAACATCCAGTACCGAGTTCACATCCATAAATGAATAATTCATTGGTACTTTCCCTAAAGCGTAACTATACTGCGGGTTATGCATAACTTAAATCACACTTTGAACCGTTAATAAAAAAAGAAATGGTAAAAATCACAACTTCTTGACTCGGACTCCTATAATATCCAGACGAATAGTTTTAATTGAAATATTTTCATTGCAAAAAATGCCAAACTTGATACATAAATGCATTTTTAGTTAAATAGTATTACTAGCTGATTACCCGGCGGGGCTCGGGATTTTTCTTAGACTAGTCTTCTTTTTTCAGGAACAAAATAAAAATCCATTTATATTGTAAGATCAAAATTCGTTTACTTACTTTTTCTTTTAAACATGCACAGCATCCTAATATTTCAACTTCACTAGTCGGGATCATCAGGTAGAAAACAGACACTTTTCCTCGTTACGCATTTACATATTAGTCTGGGTTCTTCTCTTTTTTTCCCTCATTTGGAATGCGATTATTTTTTGTCGTCTCCAATAGAATGAACTTTTTAATGAATAATGAATTTAAATTGATTCTTGAAGCAATTAAAATATCTATTACATAAAGTAACGAAGCAAAAAATAAATGCTTTTAGTGGAAGTGATGAACCTGATTCGTTAATAACAAATTTTCAACATTTGGTTTAATCTCAAATCTCCTCTCGGTCTGTGATGTCCAGTCCCTTTCTTTTTCTTTTTCGTTAGGAGATTGGCAACCGCGCTGAAACCCCTTTCAACCTGGAAAAGGGAAAACGGAAAAGCGATTAAAAGCTTTCTCGCGGTATTCCATAATACGGGATAAGTAACACATATGACATGCACGTGGCATACATACACACGGAAAGTCAAAATTAAGGTCACGACCTGCTTAAATGAGATCCACTATCGTGGACCCCCATTTACGTCTCATCGACCCCCAATTTTGTTATTCGCTGACATGGACCCCTTGCAGATCGTGTTGGACCCCTGAGGATCGATAGAGACCACTTTGGGTCTATATCTACAATCAGTGATCTACGTCCACCACATGCCACGCGAGGGTAGAGTAAGCTTTACTTGAAACACTTGGAACACGGGCACAAAATAACATTCCAATGGTTTTCCGCGTACGCACATATCACATAAGTGCGGTTTATCCGCAGAATACTTGAATCAGTTTTCTGTAAAGAGAAACACAATTATTCCAGAAACATTTTAATTAAATAATGTTCTAATTAATGAGTTTTCTCCTTAATTGAAATTTCATTTGAAATGTGAACTTCAAACGGTGTTAATTCCTCAATAATATATTAAATCTATTTTAACAGTGTAATTCTAATTATTTCATCTATTAGCATGTATCTGTGATATTTGTAGAGATAATTATCTAACTCCCACCTTGAAAATATCAGCTTCTTTCTGAATGATAAAATAGTTTTTGGACAATCAGGTGCGTACTTAGGAGAGGATGCGGAGGTACAATCCCCCGGAAATAAAAAGAAATAGGTCCTTTTTGTACTTTTCCAAATATTTGTATGCATGTTCTCACACACTATACATATGTAAAATTATACACATATATAAATGACACACCCATGTATTTACATGTATATAAATTAAAAAGTTTTAAAGTCAATAAAAAATTATAAAGAAAACACATGAAAGACACTTATATGTTTGGAGAAACGGTTTCAGTTTTCACCGTCGTCAGTATATTTCATATGTGTGAGTTTCTCGTATGTGTGTGTGTTTTCATTAACTTTAAGTTTTTCTTAATTTATAGAAGACAGTAGTTTCGCTTTCCCTCCTACTTCGCTTTCCTTTATCTAACGGTCGATCAACGTAATCCGAAGAGAAAAGACTCGGGTCATTCTCTACGTGACTGAGGAAGGGGTTGAATGCCGAAACGGTTCCGTCATATTTGTGAGTCAATTTTATGTGTTTTTTTTTATTTTAAAACTTTTTAATTTATATAATTATAAACATATATGCGTCATCCCCCTCCCGAAATAAAATCCTCGGTACAACTGGACACATCGAAATCCACTACGAGGAGTTACACGTATTAACATAAGGGATCTACCGCTTAAAGTCATCCTACGTAGCGCAGGAAACTCAGCGCGTAGGAAGGATTCCTGGGATCCCTCGCTCTCGCTTATTGCCTATTGGTGGAACCGAGATTAATCTCTGCTTGTGCTGGGGAACCGCTTGTGGGCGTGATACTCGCACCGCTACACCTGCTCCGCTACACCTGCTCCGCTACGTTCAAAACATTCGTTTCTCCAAATGCTCAACATTTCCACAGAGACTATGCACTAATATATTGACGCGGAAGCTCTTATTATGCTTGGAACAATGAGGTTAGGGAACATGACTTATATAAATTTACGAGCTGAGCACCCGCAGTTTTGCTCGCAAGAATTCTGTAATGTGTCTCCGATTTTATTTTATATCATATCCTCATTGGTATCCACTGAGCAAGGTAATCCATTAATGTCGGCAGTTTGATAGTATTTGCGTTTTCCCTCAATCCCTTATTTTCACTAATGTAATTCAAAAAATAGTTTTTAGAAAACACTTATTTCCCCCTTAGGGGTGAACTTTTGTGAAATCCATTCTTAGCGGACATTTTGTTTTTTTTATGTCACGCTCATCTCAACCCCCACCTCTAGGAGCGTCGTGCACCTCATGTGGTCTGAAGGGAACATAATGTCATTGGAAATGCGATCATTCATCTCAGAATACACAATAACCCTGGTCTCGACTCGCCCTTTTTACGTTACATTTACGTCTCGCCCTTTTTACGTTACATTTACGTCTCGCCCTTTCCGCCCTCAGCTCTACGAATACCGTGCTCCTTTGTGATCCCATCTTGATCATAACGGAATTTGTAGTTGAAACATCTCATAAACTCTGAAACTATGTATCCGATGCATTTTTAATTTTTTTATACTTCAAAGTTAGTTTTCAATTATTTTTATCCGTAAACCAATTTCCACCCTCCACCAAAGGGATGCTAGTGGTGTGTTTGTTTCACGAGGACTGAGTTCAGACTTACACGATATCGAGATGAAGAATGTTAAATTTACACACAGCAACAAGAAATGGTTTCGGCCGAAGAGACAATTAGAACGGGACATGAGGTTAATAACAAAAGAAAGGAGTTTATACGATGAAAAATTGACATCACCTAACACGAAATAAAACTTTTTTTTAAAAAAATTCCTGGTGATCGTGAAATTGTAGATAATTTGTTTGAGACAAACATTAAAGACGGATGTTAGACAATTGTTGCACTCGCCTCTTTTGGCGATGTAACTAAGATAAAGAGTTGAAAGATAATATTAAGTGAGAAAGAGACAAATAAAAATGAATTTATCCCAGTTAATGACATTTGAGTCCAGACACCGGGATGAAGGATAAACCAATTGAAAAAAATCTAGCACACATAGGAAAGGGCGGAGGGAACGTTCCAACTCTCGCTTCATCGTGTAAGAGACCTTCAAATGTGTCACTAAATTTTATATTAACCTAAATATAGTATAAATTATCGTAACAGTAAAATAAATAAAATCTTAGCTTACAATTAAAAGCAACAAAATTTTCAATATTCTTGAATTTTACTGGTGCGATGGTTATGTACGTGAAGGTCTAAAAACACATTTTTGTGTGCTTTGAAAAAAGGGACCACCGAAAATATTTGCGCCCCGGATCTCATTAGTTATAGGTACTCTACTGTGCAGACTATTGCTCTTTAGTTTACAGTTCGGAGACTAGTTTCAACAAGCTCTAGGTGTGTCTAGGCAACTCTAGACGCACGTACGACATGGTTACCTAGGCAACTTGGTTGACATGGCTATTCTAAGGACAGGAATAATGGTAGAGGAGATGATTGTAATGTTTAGATGCAAATCTGTGGTGGTTTCCCGTTGTATATGGATCCGAGAATACCATTGAATGCAGGAAGTATTGAAGTAATCAGTATCTTAATTGGAAATGTATAAAAATAATTAATGTCAGAATAATGTGTCAGTCAAATGCTATAAAACAAGACCTAATTGTGCGTATAATTATGGAAAGTTTCTCAAAAACGACTTTTAAAAATTTGGTGAAATTACCAGAATAGAGGTATACCGATAGGAAGAAGCGAATAGGTAAGACATGGATCCCGCAGGACAATGAACGTAGTTGTTCACAAAACATGAATGAAGGACTTGACATAAAATTTGAGATAAATGTTTCATCTGTGTCTACAAATGTCTAAACATGGAGGGATGTGTTTGAGCTCAGAACAACCGTCACGACATTTACAAACGTATTTAAATAAAAGGAAAATAATACGTTAAATATTTAATTGAATATTTTATTGCTCACTCCTAATCTGATAATGAATGACAGTTACATTTCGCAAACCGTACAGCTTCATGTGTCCAAAGTCATAAAAATTTTATTTCACCATTTAGAAAGTAATTATATCGCTCTTGCGTGTTCATGGGCGAACCTTAATCGCATTCGAAAATGGACCAAGAGGACGATTAGGATTGAATCCCAAACCACTGCGGTCACTTTTATTAGATCTCTGCCAGATACTCAATTTTAATTGCTCTTCCAGGCCAATCCCACGATATTCCCCACTGGAATTGAGTGTTTCCAAAGATTAAGTTAATTGTCGCAATATCACGATAATTGAATCCACGTAGAGGTATTAAAGTATCAAAATATCATTTTGAAATGGAGGAATATTCCATTGAAGAAGGAATAGTAACAGTTATACTCCGTTCATTTCGAAACGGAAGACAGGAATATTTTTTCTTCATATTCCTGTTTTTTTTATTGCAGTATTTGTAAAAAGGAAACGTAGCGTGCTACTGAAGCTTATCTACCTGGGGCGAAAGGAGATAGGAGGTGGGTGGTAGAGCTATTGTTAGTAGGTGGATCGGTTAGCTGAAGTCACCAACAACTTCGCCCACGTAGAGTTGTTAGTAGTTGTTGTTAGTAATAGTGAGAGTTATTTATACTAGGAGCCGTAAGAGGTGGATGGAAGAAGAAGGGTTAGCTCTCCAGTTGCTACAGTGTATAAGAACTGGGACATTGAAGTGAAAAGTCCTAAATTTTATTTCTGACCCCCACCGGGAATTGAACTCGGAATGACTTCGTGATGAGCAAGAACGCTAACACCTGAGCCATCGGAGGGGTCAAAATGGATTTCCGTTTTCTAACTTGCCTAATAATACAAGGAGCAGTAATTCTCCATCCCCATTTTTTAAGGTAAATAAATAGGAAACGATTCGCGACACAACAAATTTTTTTTTAGATTGAGTCTTCAACATTTTAGTGTCTTCATACTTCTTCAACTTCAAGAACTCTTAATCATCCAGTGATAAAATAATGTCGGGAAAGTGGCTTTCCACATTGATCCAATCTAAGCCCACGTTTTGAGTAACCATCGTAGTTTTTTTTGAGCTTCAAAATAATAGTAGCAGGAAAAGGTTCTTGAAGGGACGTCTTTTGAAATAACGCTATTTATGTATGTACTTACCAACGTTTCGAACTTTATTAGTTCTTCATCAGGGCTGAAGAAAATGAACAACACGGTACAGTTTGGAGAAAAAAATACAAACATGATATATAAATAGTACATTGTACCATTACAAGAATTACAAGTATTCAATGGTGTAGGTCAAGTAAATACCAAAAAAAAATGTGTTTAAAGATTAAATTAAATATTAACAAAATACTTGCTGAAAGATATACTTTTATTATATATTATTACTATTACTTACAATACCAAACTGAAATATATTAATACCAAATAATAAATAATTACATACCTTGTACCGATTTGAGCAACTCTCTCTCCAAAGTGTCTAGCGATACGATGAACTTCACTGTACATTGCTTGCATTTGCCTACACTTCCAGATTCTTGGGACGAAGATTAAATGCTTTCACATAAAACTAACGGAATGTTACAGCGCTGTGATGCCTTACACTGGATTCGAAAACCAGCTGCGATATAAAAATGCGAAACGTCCCATAAAAAGAAACTGCGGAAATTTGCGGGAAGTTGACAAAACTCAACGTAGATCCACGTTATGTGCGGAAGTTGATCTCTCTGTTTCTTTTTCTTGAGGTAGTTCTAGCGCAGGTAGAATCAAATCACTAAAATATTTTAAATCTGCATAAATAAGCAGAGTAACATGTACTTACCGTGATTTCAACGTGAAAAAAATATCCTCGCAGACCATTTAAATGAAGTAATAGCAATTATAATTGATGGTGAAATACATTGCGAGATACAAATGTATACTTATGGAGGAGAGACTTATCTTTTTAACAAAATTTAAATCACAAAAGTGATGGAAGTTTACTTTGATTTGTAGTAAATTTTCCATAGTCTTGTCAGATCACTTATTTCTATAGGTCACCGCACATATAAGAAAGAAGTTTCACTTTCTTCGAGGTGAGATGCATAAATGACGAAACCATTGCGCTCGGCCGCCATGTTTTTAAACGCTCTGGTGCATTTCAAACGAATCAAGCGAGCTCCTGAATATTGTGTGAATTATACTAAAAATCATTTAATTTGTTTCTCTGTTTTTTCTTCATTGTAATTCATACTGTATTGTTCTATAACAACTAGCATGAAAATAAAGAAAACAATTATACATCTCAGTGGTTTGACTAACTTGGAAAGCTGGTCCCACCAAAAGGACATCGCTTCCTCAGTTTCTTTTTATTGTTTCGTTCCGATTGAAAGGGACAGTTTGAGATAAATAACGAGAGCATAATTAAGAAGAGTTACTGTATCCAGTAATGAAGAAAAAGAGAGAGCCGCTCCTAAAATCCTCGTCAACATTTGACGGCATCCTCTCGAAGACACAGCGCCAGCCCATGGGGCAGTGTACGCTCACGACAAAGAGAAGATACGTCCCTTTAATCTGCACGGAACGTCCATGTCTACAGACGGAAGAGCCACCAGCTGTAGAGACTTTAATCAAAGAGAGAACCGTCAGGGCAGAAAATATAATGCGGAATTTCTCATATTTCCGGAAAACACAACGCGTATTTCTCATAATGGTGTCAATCAGTTGTAGCCACGTGGTTGTGTCGTGTCTCCCTACTCCTCCAAAAATAGGCGAGTGTCACGTGACAGCTGATGAAATAGGCGTCTATTGAAATAATAAATCTTGAATTTAGGGTTATTTTAATACTTACAATTTATAAACACTATTTTCCAAATAATCTACAGTTCGATAATAATACGTACTTGAGAAAATTTTTTTGTGTTCAATACAAATATGTAGACATACTATTAATACTATAAAACGTTGCTAACTTTGTATCTTATCTAGAAGTTTGCCGAAATTTTTCAATCCGCGTCTGATTAAGGACCGTTGATCAGACTTGTTTGGATGGTCCTATTACTTTTAAGAGTCCATTATGTAATCTTATTAAATAAATAGTTTAAAAAATTTATTATTTATTCAGAACTCACGACGTTTCGACGTGGATTAACACCGTCGTCAGGTGATCAAGTAATAAAAAGGTCGTAAATTTTTAACTATATATTTGTTAGGTTGGTCCCTAGCTTGCATCCGGAGAGTAAATTATTGGTCGTGCGCAGTTTGTACTGTTTTTTTACAATAAATTTATTATCATTATTATTATTATACAATTTCTTCTCGTGGATTATTCCAGTTTTTTAAATTATTATTATTATTATTATTATTATTATTATTATTATTATTATTATTATTATTATTATTATTATTATTATTATTATTATTATTATTACAATTTGTTCGTAGTTGTGTGCACTGCTGACGGTTCTCTCCTAAATTTAGCTCTGTGAGCAGCTCCCGTAGCAAGCAGTCAGAGGAAGCTGCTTTGTGCCGTTCGTTGCTCAGCTGGCTTTGTTCCTCGCTGCGCGATGCTTCTTTGTCTCTCAGGATAGAGAAACTGGTATCAGTGCTCCGGCTTTTGTTTCTGCATGCCTAGTCCCTTGATAAATTGGAGCGTGTTTTGATGAAATGGTTGCCACTCGCAGTTTTCATTTTACGTCGTCGCCGGGCTGAACAAATTCATTTTTGAGAATGATATTGTGTTATTGTCACGAATATAATAATAGAGCTAGATTTCTCTTGCAAGTGGATATCAATATCGTTTTGGAAGAGATAAAATAAAATCGATTGACAGAATTGTTTATTACACATTTTCATTAGCATTAACTAATACGATGTCTCTAATAAAAAATGAATTACGCAATCAAGACAAATAATCCAGATTTTCACCATCAAATCTTCGAAGTTCTAAATGTATTCGTTTATGACGTGAAATGAAATAGCTGTGAATTAAAAAGAGGAAATAATATTAAAAATGCGAGGAAACAAAGAAAGAGAATAGACAAATACTGAAAGTTATGTAACTTTGTCTAAAATCATGCAATACTGCTAACTAACGCAAATTGCCAACATCTACGAATTTAAGTATATCCCAATAAACGTTATCGGTAGTTACAGAATCTACTATTTACTGTTAAGAAATAAAGTTGATAACACAACAAGCCAAGACACAAGGTGATATTCTTTCCACTCGCTCGATGCAGAACGAGCAGAAGTGCAAGAACAAAAGCAAGTGTATTGAATTGATGACCGAGGTTCCCAATGGATTTAATATTTAAGAAATTCCAATGTCCAGCCAACATAACGTGAGGTGATATCATTACTCTTATGGACGATGGCGAAGTAAAAGTGTTGGCTACATTGAGTACAGGTTCTATACCAACACCAAGCCAATTAGGCTGACAATAGATAAATAAATAAATATGGAACCACACCATCATCAAATACCAATTATTATTTTTAATCTACACCAGGAAGGTTGTAGAGATGTAGTGGGTTGTATTTAGAGGTTATGGCTGGTGGTAATTGATGATGATGAGATTCCATATCATGCAGGTATGTTGTTCTGTTTTATAATAAGACATTTTGGGTATGTTTTTGTAACAGTTATTTCATAGTTAGATAGTGAGTAATTATTGATATATTATTTGTGTTAATAAGGTGTTTCAAAGTTGTACTAGAAAGAATGTAAATTGTGTATGTTCTTTGCAGTCCTGATGAAGGAAAAATAAATTGCCGAAACGTTGGTGTCGTAAAAAAAAACTTTTATTGACGAAGAATCCTGGAATATATCGTTCCTTTATATAACACATATTGGTCAAAATCAATAAATAAATTATGTTACAAACTGCCTACGGCCGCGTTGAGGACAAAAAATTATTTTACTGCTACTACATTTGCAATGAACTAACGAACACTGTTTTTCTTCTTAAGTTACATTTTGACGAGGCGAAGTGACACGACTTTGATAGTTAACCCAGTTGCGCGTATCAAGTGTCAGACGATAGAGGATATTGGCGCGTGCGGAATTCCGTCCGCTGCGCGTCTGTCTAACAGAAGATAGCTCTCATCGAAATACGACGTCAGAACAACGCATAGCGATCTAATTGCACATTTCGAAACTCAGCATCTGCAGGGTAACACTTTATGGGACGCCAGTAACCACAGTGCCATACAGCTACGAGAAGTTAAATAGGTGACGCCATATAATTGTATAGTTTCTGACGTAGACTAAGATGCTCCACATATTTTATCAATATTAAGAACATTAGTTTTCAAAATTTATGAACTAAAACTCGACATGAGTATAATCTGTTTCGCCCTTTTTTCGTTATGGTTATTTTGTATTTACTTATACACCAAAGTTTCAACAAGTGTGTTTACCCACGTTGCGTTGCTCTTAAAAAAATTCGGTCTTTGAACGCAACATACATAAATGAGCATGGTGTTAAGAAAGTAACTTTCCAATATTGAGCTACTCTTGTCAAATATTATTATATGAAGCTGTAATGAGTTTACAAGAAATATTTTGATTAATGGGACGTTTTCCAAGACTTGTTATTGAATTAATCGTGGACGCTTCTATTGTAAACTGCAATGGAAACAAACAAATTAAACATTTTGATACAAGATTGTTAGGTTATTTTAATTTCAATGCAAAGCAACATAGGTGCTTATACTCGTATTCTCGTGTTACGGGCGCGCAGAAATGTTAAATCTTCACCTGTCTTAGTGCCCTTGATCGGATTGTCCCTTGCTTCCGATCAAATTAGTTTTTTGTCCTCCACGTGGTCATATGCAGTTTGTAATAGCCTTTTAACAATAAATTTATTTCTTTAATAAAACTTTTCATATATCATACAACTTCTAGGATTTGTTTCCTATAACATTAAGACCAGGAAAAATTACGTTCTTAATATCGTAAAAAGTAATAACATTTAGTCTAATTCACTCAAACAAAAGTTATCAACATTGCCTAACTCCAAAACGTGGTTTAGGAAGTCTCAGATTTCTGTAACTTTCGTATTGTAAAATGTCGGATTAACGCGAGTTTGCTGTACATCTTATATGTATCGTCGAAGACGAATAATTGAAATGGTGTAGACATAGCTAACTTTTTTCTTATCTTAGGAGTATGCTGAAATTTACAATCCGTCTTTGCCCTAGATCCATTGATCGGAATTGATGGGATGGTCCCTTGCTTGCTCCAGGAGAGTAAATTAGTTTATTGTCCTCCACATGGTCATTCGTACTGTATAACAGTTTTTTCGACAATAATTTTATTTATTTATAAAACCACGTCTTCAAAAATTAACAACCGTAGAATATAAAAAATAATCTTCATGGCCATGCTAATCATATCAGAGACCAGTAGTTAGTCTTAATTACCCCTTGGACCAAAGAGGGACACAGGATTACGTCAGAGGAAACGGCTGTCTTGCTTTTATAATTTCCCTGGAGGATAATGAAGCCTGAGAGGACGTCAAGTTATTTTTACTCGATTGTCACTTTTTACCTCTTCTCTCTCTCTCGTCATTTGTTAATATAGTCGCAATAAAAATGTTAATGTCTAGTTAAAAAACAACCACCGGCCGCAGTGTTCTCGCCTCCACCGTACTGCTGAGCGGGAGAACACGGGTTCGATCCGTAGTACGCAAGGGGGTATTTGGGAGGGGAGCTTCAAGCTCCCTACCCCAATCACGAAAAAAGCCATTTTTAAAAACGTAAAATATAAAAAAGTAATGAAAATAGTAGAAAAATATTTTGGTATTGTTTTTTTAACATTCATTAAGTGTTTTAATATTGTAGACCAATATGTGAACAGCTACTCTTTAGTGTCCTTCTACACAAGATCATTCGGATATTCCATCCCCTCCAGGTGTTTTCTGCGTATGCCATTGACTCCATCTCCGGTCGAACTAAGTCACATTTTCAGTTGGCGTTTTCCTCATCTATAGTGCCCTAGATTCCCGACAACCCTACATCTTTCCTTCCCAATTCCCACGTGAGATTCATGCCTGAACTTCACATCGAAAAAGAGACATAAAATACAAATGCAGTCGAAAAGTCGAATTTATAATTTTGCTAAAATACAAAAATAAACCAATCGCAACGTAAGACAGTTGATGATGCATTTGTGGAATATTTTGTGTCCTTTGCACTGTAGTAGCATTTCGTATCCGAGATATTTTCAGTTCTGATTTCATTACGAAGAGTATTGACAAAATTATTTGTTAACAAAAAAATATAAATATAAGTTTTGGAGTTCACTACACATTTTAATCAAAATATTTTTTATGTCAACTCTTCACGTATTTTGATTATTACTTTTTTAATTACCCCAGCGTTATAGAAAAAGACGACATTTCATAAGAGAGTTCCATTTCCCACCATTATCGTTCCACCTACGGAATTTTCCTTCCTGTCGACGTATTTAAACAGATCAGTAAAGGTTTTTGATTTCATTTTGTCTTTCCGGGTCGGTTCGAATATCTTAACTATGATGACACTATAATAATAATAATAATAATAATTTATTTCTGTCATCACATTTACAAAAGAAGATATAGTTTAAACTTCTAGGAATACTGACCAATATGCAGTAGTAGGTCAGTTACACGAATCAAATATATTTGTATGGCAACAAAAAAATAATGAGTCCGTTTCATCAGTAAATTTCTTTGTAGTCAACATGCCGCTATCTGTGACGTCTGCATGGAAATTTATTTAAAATGTTCGCACTGTTTCTCATACTGTGGTTATATGAGATAATATTTAATTAATTACTTGACAGAGAAGGTTGAACTGTCAACCTTCCAGAGTATTTTAAATTTTAATGTGATATATAACTGGTTTTAATCTGATTCTAATGTGATATGTACCTGACTATCTTCATACAATCCAAGTCCTGATGAAGAGTTCAACACACCTCGAAACGTTGGCAAACTAGTAATAAAATGTAATAAAGGAAGAGTTGTGAACAATAATTCTGCATTTGTAAGGATTGCCTATAATTAAGACATATAGTACAGTGAGGGAGTTGTTTACTGAGAAGATAAAGAGACAATGGAAATGCCTTCATTGTCAATAAGGAGTTTTTAACGCCATTATTTGATTTGTCTCGTCATTTTTACGTTCCTTTTTCCCACAGCTGCCTACGTTCTTTTAAATGGCACGTGAGAACTATGGACATTGAAAGGAGTTCATTATGTGTCATAGTCATTATTGCATAACTAGATACTCAATTTAGTCACATGTTGTTCTCAATTCTTTTCAAGGTAGAGGTATGTTAAAGGAAACAAGGCAAGTGAATGATTTATCATATGAACGGTATGTGGATTTAAAACAACTACATGATGAATTAATTTGTGCACTGCACATGTCATTCCAAGCGCGAAATTTAAATACTCTTTTCTCTTTAAAACTGATGATTCAACAAAATGCATCTCCAATGAAAACAGTGAACATAATTATTAGGTATAGTCGTATTTGCCGTCTGCATGTTTACTTAATACAGAATAAAACGAACTTATTTTGAAAAACAGACATATATTTGCTCAAGAGCACAATTAAAATAAAATAAAATAATGTCAAATTAAAGTAAAATAAAATAATGTCAAATTAAAGTAAAATAAAATAATTAGTAAACATATGTCTATTTTTTAAAAAATAAGTTGGTTTATTCCGTATTAGTAAATATTAGGTGTCGACAGAAGACAGTTAGTTTCAGGGGAAAACACCTAAGGTACTAATGGCCGTGTGATTATTTGATGTTATAACGAACGGGAACAACAACGAATGACGAAATCAAAAATAATCATCCAATCACAGCCATTTCCCATTTTCCCTGAATTATTTTCACACTAACTTCGTTACGGATCGTGCTTCAAGGCGTCATTTCTCTTGTTTCTCGAAAAGATCATTTAATAAGGATAGAATTTCCGGCATCACGGGACAGCTGACACAAATAGTGCACCAAGCAAGAATANAGAATTTCCGGCATCACGGGACAGCTGACACAAATAGTGCACCAAGCAAGAATAGTACACACACATGGAGGGCTACATCATAATATCATCACTATATAAAAAAGAAATTTTTATTTTGGGAACGGGTACAAGTTAACTCTTCAGGAAGTGGAAATAAGCGAATAGTAAATAAGATTCGGGGAAGTACTAGACAAGGATTATAATGAAAATGAAAACTTAACAACATTATTTTTTAAAAATATGAATTCAGCATCTGTCTCTTATACACATCTAGATGTGTNTATGAATTCAGCATTAAATTAGAATTGCGAACCCCCCATCCACGTCTTTCTCTACCAGTTGCGGTGATTGGAAATCAAAAGTGAGGGGAGCAGAAAAATATTAACAATTTTCATTAACATGACATTTACCGAATATTTCCACTAAGTATGATTTAAATAATGAAATAAATCAAAGGAAAGACAATTAGTGAATACCACATCAAGGATGGTGTAACTTGTTTATAATTCCCAGTTTTAGAGAGTTAAAATGAAGTTTTTATCTTTCCTTACAAAAGTGGTGGACGGCTGCCTTCCCACGTCCCCCGCCAATCGCCGCCTCTGCTCTCTACCCCCTTCCAAAAAGAAAAAAAGAAGAAGAATCGTTATTCTCTCACACGAGTTATCTCTTTGGGAATAAGACATACATAGAAAATAAAATTATGAAATTTGTTATAATCCTATTCAATTCGAAATATTTCCATCAAAAATCTTCGTTGATCTAATGTCTTGCGTTATCACGATGACTTGGCACAGAAATTGTGTCTTCAGTCAGACCAACATACACCTTAGACTCGTTGTTTCCATTGCGTTAAGCGTATTTACACATCAGCTACGGGTGTCGGTCTCCGAATGCCGATATCGAATGGATAGAGACCGCTGCATAGATATTGTTTAGTCATGCCTTCGACATACACAGTAATACTCTGTGAAATGAATATCATATTAGCATGCTATTCGTGTATGAATATTTGCAATTAACCGCTTAATTAATAATAGTTGTAAGTAAGAGTTTCAAAATATGTGAAATTAAATTTACGGATCATATTCGTTCGACAGGTCCGTGGAATCAGCTCTACATCGGCAAACCGCAGGGTGGCAAGCCATCGATGCAACAAGTATAGAATTCTGTGAAAAACATTAAACAAGCGTTTGGAACAAACCAGAGTAATTTACAAACATGTATATTATTTGCAACGTCCACGCTGAGATGAAAATTGCGACGAACCATTTCTCGAACCCAGAACCTCCTGCTCTGACCGCAGGTGCGCTGTCCACAGCACTATCCGCCTCGACTCCTCAAGCTCGTACACAACATCCAACCGCCTGTTCCGGTGAACATGGGTCACATCCCCATTCAGTGGTTTCCATGTACCTACGAATCGGATTCCACAACTTCCGAGTACCTACTCGTGGTGAGAGTACCTATACGAGCTAGAGGAGTCAAGGTTAGAGGCGCAGTGGACAGCACACCCGGTTCCCGGGTTCGATTCCCAGTCCGTCGCAGGTGCAAACAACCCTCTACGAGTAGGTACTCGGAAGTTGTAAGTTAGAAATCTATTTTTTTAAATTCCTTCCATGTCTTATATTACGTTGTGATATCAGGCCCGCTCTTCCACCAAAACATATGATTTGGGCGAAGGAAATGGGAAGATAGAATGTTGAAATGCCGAGGAAAGAAAGATACTGATCAAGCATTGGTCTGGCTTAGGTGAGGGAGAAAGCCTCTCACCCAGTTCGGTCGAACAGAAGATGGAACCCATGCTCTTCCTCTCAGCATTACGCGGGGAGCGAAGTCTGTACCACAACGCGACGACTGTGGCAACACTTCAGATACAAACGGTAAATAACATAATCACAGTCCTCGCAGCCAAAGAGAAGTAACGAGGTGTAACCAATGGAAGGAAAGAGCGTTGTTGTCACATGTTTGCTGAAGGTAGCGGCCTAGCGTAGCTCTACTCATTCTAGTCGGCGGCATGCCATGGCACCCACACAAAGGTTGCTGTAACCCGTGGGAAAGCTAACTTCAGGCACTGTTCTTTATGTACAACACAGTTGCCGTAACAATTACTTCCGATTCTACGAGTCAGCTCATGTAGGCGGCAGGATCCGAATGTAAACTCACTAAGATTCTGTTGTCAAGAGTAAAACGCACACGTGTCTACAGCGAGAGGAAGTGTCCGTAATCTCACGATATTGGCTTTGGCTCCTCGACTTTTTCCCGTAGAGTTTCCTTTCGCTGTGAAAGCATCAACGTAACAATCAGTTGGCAGCAGCAGCGACGAGATAAGGAAACACGTGACAGATGGACTTACAATTTCATATCGAAAAGAACAGGAAATGAATGAGTCCAACAAGTAAAGAGTTAAAAGGAAAACTGGGTGGTCATGGTTATTTTAGCTCATATCTCTGTAAGATAAGAGAAGATAACAAGTGAATTATACGTACATATGAGCAATGGGAAAAGAAACCGTGACCCAGATACTGAGGAATGTCATTTCTAAGGACATGAACTAAGAGAATTCATACAGGAATTCATGTCACTTGATACCAAAGATACCAAGAATTGTACCAGAGTAATTTATACCAGCCAGCAGTACAAAATATTCAAGGAATACTACAATTAAAGTGTGTGTTATAGGAAATATAATTAAGTGGAGATAAAAACAATAATGAAATTAAAATGTATTGTACTAAACAACAGAAACAGAGAGATGGTGCCAGTGACGGATCTGTGGTGAGGGGGCTAATGGGACAATAGCCCCCCCCCCCCACTGGACCTCAACTCTTAACATATAAAATTAAAGTTGATAAATAGCATACTTTGTCAAAGTGTTACCAGATTAATAATTGTTATTACCTGTCATTGTTATTAGTTATAACGGTTATTGTTATTAATAATACCAAATTAATAAAATTAAAAATACCAGATTAATAAAATTAATAATAGCATATTACTAACTTTAATAAATAATCGATATTGTTATTAATAAAACCATATTAATTGTTAATTATTTATTTAGTGCATCTTATTTAAGGGTAATATTTATAAAATTTGTGCAGTAAAACCACAATTTTGAAACAAAAAATCTCCCAGATTAGCCCCCACCCCTTAATTACGGTCTAGGATGGTACCATGTTACCGGACACGGCATAATTAGAGTCTATAAGATGTTAGATGACCGACAGCACAGGTGGTGTAGTGGTGCGTCTTCGCTTCCACGATCCCATTGGCTGAGCGGAAGAGCGTAGGTTCAAACCCTGCTCGGTTGACTTAGGTGCAAAGTTGGGGTTTCCCTCACCTACTCCAGACAAATGTCGGTTCGGTACCATTAGTGCCCCGGCAACCCAACATCTCTCCTTCCCAATTCTCTTACCCAAGTTCAAGGGTTAGGTGGAAGAGCAGGTCTCATGGTCCAAAGGCATAAAATAAATCAAATAATTTTTTTTAGTAATGAGAAATAATTAAAGAGAAGAAATCCCTAAGAAGACAAATTTGGGAGCAGGATTAAACATATGCAAAAAAATGGGGGAAAAACATGTAGAATTAAATACATTTGTATTTATGACTCCTAAGTAGTTTCTTAGAATTTTATATTTTATTTATTTAAGACAGATTCCTTCCTTCTGCTATCCCTTTAATGAACTCAAATAACGAGCAAACTAACGGTCTAAGTCTTCAATGTAAATGTTTTGGATCGTCAATATGAATGTTTATGAACTTTATGTTAACTACATAATTACAACTTATGGAATTAGAAAATGAGCACTAATTTTTTGTCTGTCAAAACATGCAAAACCTAAGCAATAATGATTCTGGAGCCGTCTGTCAAAAATGTGTTTCTTGAATAATCAATTGCCGAATACATTATTACGTTTATATGAAATTGTAAACACGATTCATTGAAGAAAAAAAACTGAAATAAATTACAATATCAATATTTGAAGTGTTTTACTTACACGTTTTGTTATCAATGCGAAATAATTTCTTTTTCTTTTTTTCTTTTTTTCTTTTTTTCTTTTTTTCGAAATAGAGTGTGAAATATACGGTAGTTTCTGACAGTACTGAAACCGAAATGCAAAACAATTATTGATAAAGTAAGATGATTTTATAAACAGAGAATGTTTCATTATGATTGATCACTAATAATTTACAAATGAGAAAGAAAATATGAACCACTCACCACCGGGAAAAGAATACAGTTCATAATTAGTTTCATTTGTAAAAATGATTGAGTATTTAGAGTCCAATCTACAAATTAATCATTTAGAAATTAAACCCCTTTATTACCGGACGCAGAAAAGTCGTCATTAGGTTTTAAAGAGTCTACGAGGTGCGAAACCTGCAAAATAAACTCGAAAAGTGCGACAAAAAGTTCGCACCTCGTCAGCACCAGAGGAGTCGCCACTTCTGGGGCTCCTCGCAGTCCGTACGGCGCGTGAAAACGACGCATTTAACACACTTCCTCATCTTTTGTCCTCGCCCTCTCGCGTTTGCTCGCTGTTTTGTTTCGGGGCGTTTTCTCGTTAGAAGCGAGACTCTGCTGAGAGGACAACAGATCTTCCTCAAAATGTGCGACGCCCTCACGGAAGAGACAGTTCTATCCCCCCCCTCTTCACGACCCCTGTCGCTTTTATAATTGTTTTCTGTCCACCCCTTTCTCGTGCGATGAGTCATTCAAGAGTCGATCGATACTACATTCCGTGACATGATTTGTTGCAAACGCTTGATTTTGTTTCAGTATATATCTTTGGCTTCAGGTAATACACAGGAAACTGCACTTTTCGAAAAAGAAAACCTATAAAAGAAAAACAGAGTAATCTATAGTTCGATAATAACTTGTACATGTAATTTTTTATTTTTTTTGCTTAAAATTACAAACATATTGACATTCTATTAGTATTATAATACTCGCAGCCAACTTTTTATCTTATCTAGGAACTTTTGCTGAAATTTTTGAATCCGCCTCTGCCTTAGGGCCCTTGATCGGAATTGATGGGATGGTCCCTTGCTTGCTTCCGGAGAGTAAATTAGTTTTTTTCCCCTCCACGTGGTCATACGCAGTTTGTACTGTTTTTTGACAATAAATTTATTATTATTATTATCAAATATGTTTGTTCTTTTCCTAAGATTCATACTTATCAGTCTAAACGATTCAACTGCGTACATTTTTCTCAGATAGTAAGGTAAACATTTAGGAACTAATTCTTTTAAAAAGTAATAATTTGTTAAGTATACGTTTAATAGGGATAAACAGGTAACTCCAATACAATATTTCTTCAAAGAAATTTATTTACATAAAAAACAAACTTAAATAAGATAAAATAATCAAAACTTGCTGAACTTAAGGGAAACTATTTTTTCTTCTTTTTTCGTGGTAAAAAAAATTTTTTTTTAGTTTTTTAATTTTTATTGTGCTATGATATATTATACTAACATATTATATAAAAATTAAATGTCAAGGTTGCAAAAAAAGAAAGTAGTTTGTAAACTTAATACGGACGTCACTCGAAAAAGAAATACAACAGAAAGTACACTCGCCTGATTATTACTGGAAGCCACAAATAACAGAATTCGTTTAAAAAAGGAATACAATGAAATACCGGTAATTCCAAATTTTCGATAATGAGAATATTGATGGGATCTTGATTATGGTCATTATAACATTCGCCAGATTGGCAACGTTTCGACGTTTATCTAGCCTTCCTCAGATAATTGATTTCTAAGGTTTTCCCTGATAATTACAACTGGTCAAGAATTTCTATTGATCGAATATACTGTTCGGTCCTTTCGCTTTCGGGTAAATAACCTTCGAAAATCGAATATTTTTACTTGTGCCCATTTCAGAGTTACCAACATCAGAGTTTTCATTGTATTATTATAATTGTTATTTATATTACCATAATACTTGTGGAATCTCTTTAACTCTAACTTCAAGGGAAAGGTTATAAGTTTCGAGCCAACGAGTTTTCGAGTTATAGAGGACTTCGAGATAAGGCTTTTAACATTATCAATTTCTACTTATAGAGACATATGTTATTCAAGTTATAGAGTAACACAATTGACAATTCAATTGTATTCTCGATTGCAAACGAGGCACTAAATACATTGTCCTCGATATCACTACATCTTTCAATGAAAGTACGAAATCCTTTCTTGGAATTGGTTATTGACAACGAAACTATTGCTTGGAGTTACAGACTCTTGCGAAAGGAATTTCGATTTACAGAAGCCGCAAAGTTTACATATTGCTTCTTCTTCTTCGAGTTATAGTGTCCGCCAGATTTGTAGTTCGTGTTAAAAGAGCGTTATGTGTGTGGATAGTTCACCACAGGGAAATCATATTCAGTTCGAGTTATAGCGTCTAAATAATTCCAGTTGTAGGGTTTTTTGTTCTTCAATGGAAGCGAATGGCCAATTTCTTCGTCTTAGAAGGGATTTCGAGTTAAAGAGTTTCGAGTTAAAGAGGTTCCACTGTATTTATAAATTGTTATCATAATATTTATATATTATACTATTCTCTAGACGGTTTACCGTGTCTCCACTGGCGTCATGTTCTGAATTTTGTGCGAAAATAATTGTTTTTAAATTCTATTGATATCAGTTGAATCTTTTTTTTTCTTCAAATTGAGATTTTTAGTCCATAAAATATTCAGTACCTTGGTTGTCCGAAACGTCTATAAATCTCAGTAGTTCAAAATGTTCCAGAATTAGAAATATTTATTTTACCGTATTATTTTTAAACGGCTTGTTCTTATACTATAGGAATACTAAATTTCGTTAATCCGATTTTTCTTTTATTCCTGTGAGTTCTCAATTAAAGGATTTTCACTCTATTGTTATACACTAGCAGAGCAATCGCGATTTCACTAGCATTTGTATTTTTGTATTTTTTTCGCGCAAATAACTCTTCTTGAATTTGATATCTACTGAATTTTCTTTATTTTGTGACAGTATTGACATTATATTGATTATATATGTATTGACACATTGACATTATATATGTATTATAACTCGCAGCTAACTTTTCATCTTATCTAGGAACTTTTGCTGAAATTTTTGAATCCGCCTCTGCCTTAGGGCCCTTGATCGGAATTGATGGAATGGTCCCTCGCTTACTTCCGGAGAGTAAATTAGTTTATTGTCCTCCACGTGGTCATACGCAGTTTGTACTGTTTTTTGACAATAAATTTATTATTATTATTATTAAATTTATTAGTCAAAACGTTTTGTAAATCAAACCATGCATGATAAACCAGAGAACTTGAACGTAGAAAAAAAGTCTCAAGGAATAAATCGCAAAGCACGATGAAATAACGCAAGGCATATCTCAATATCTTCACCGAGAGCCTACTCACTATTAATCGAATGTTGTATTCATTTTAGTGCTGGTTTTTATAACGATGGTCCTCGATTTCGCCGAGTAAATTCGATTCCCTCCACTTATTCAAACACGTATTGTCAGTTCGATAATAAATTATTTTTGACGTTAAAGAGGATTCGTGAAACGAAGTGTCAGACAGGAAATAATAATATCCTGATTCATTACTGTCATGGAAGTCTAACTTTTTAATCGATAAATCAGCTTTGTACCGACTAGTGTGAATTTGCAGATGCCTCTGTATTAGCTATCCCTTAAACTAACATGATGGGAAAAGAAATTTCAAACAAAATTAGGGAGGAAGAGAGACCCAGAGTTGATCTACTACAGTTTCGAAAATTCTCAGAATTAAAACACTTTATTGATTATTTACGTATCGTTCCTCCTGTGGCTCGGGTGTTGGCGTTCTTGCTCACCACCAAGTCATCCCGGATTCAGTTCCCGGTGGGACCAGAAATATGTTGTAGCTTCTTCACCTCCATCTCCCGGATCATATAACTGTGACTTTTGAAAAGTGAACCGTCCTTCTTCTATCCACCACCTACTGCTCCTAGTTACCATAACTCTAACTATTACTAACTACCCGTACTAACCCTTCCATGTGGGCCAAATAGTTGGTAAACCAAGCTAACCGACCCTACCACCCACCTCCAATCACCCCATGTGGATTTGCTTCAATAGCACTAAGCTACATTTCCCATTCACATATACTACATCCGTATTTACGTTTCATACGTTTATTTCATGTCATATTTTATGAGTCGAGGTTAAGAGCCTGCCCTTTCATATCGGGGGCAACTCAGCTGAAAACCTCACCCAATTCGACTGAGTAGGGGATCGAACCCACAAACTTCCACTCAACAGGAGAGCAAAAACGGGTAAAATAAAAGTTTCGATTCGTGTTTTCACCTACATGCGAATGACGTGTCTACAATTCTGATGTTCATGAATGATGAGTCCTGGCCCGGATTTTTCTCCAGTTTTTCTTCAGGTTGTGGCGTATTTTCCTTAGGCGGGAATGTCCCTGTACTGTTGTTATTACTAATTTCGAGTTTTACGATTCATTTTGCAATAACAAAAAGATAACAATACGAATGTATTAAATAATTTCCTTTATAAATATTGAATCTACCACTGTCCTTGGGCAATTGATCGGAATTGATGAGATGATCCCATGTTTGTTTCCGAAGAGAAACTTAATTCATTGTCCCCCACGTGATCATACCCATTTTTTAATGCTTTTTATCATAAAATTTAACTTTGATTTTCGTTATGGGAGTGGATGTATGAAATGATCTATGAATCCGTATTTACATCCATGCCTACCACAAGAGTTGAACTCTCAACCTGTGACGTAGGAACTCAAGTCTTAACCTTTCACGTCATTACAATACGCATAAGGATTTATTTCCTCTCTCATCCATAAATTCAAAAATCCTCAGCAACTACCTTCGAGATCATTCGAGAGAGACAAATGTCCCGTTTTTTTTAAAAAAATTCTCCGTGCAGTCGCTGAGCAATTACTATGACGTGATGTCTGATTTATGCGATGCACGTACGCAAGGGAGGGACTTGTTCCCCCTATCGCCACAGCTGACGCCCCTTTCCCCAACCCAACCACTGGGCAATGCGTTCGCTCTCCCCCATGCATGTGCTCATGAATAGCCACTTAAACTTCGCACGGGGTTGCGCTCGACGACGGCGAAAGAACAGGACTGATACAAACGTGAAATAGAAAAGACGAGATTTTTCCTTTAATAGTATATCCGTCTAGGGGGGAGGTTCATTAAAATAATTAATCTCAAATTTAATTATTATAATAGTTACGATTTATAAACAATCTTTTCCGCATAATCTATAGTTCGGTAATAATAATACTTACTTCTGTTGATATTATAACACGTGGCCAACTTTTTATTCTTGTCTTAGGAGTAAAGTGCTGAAATGTTAAATCCGCCTCAGCCTTAGGACCCTTGATCGGAATTGATAAAGTTTTGTTTTTCTATACTTTATAAATATTCCATACTTTTAGGAAATTCCACAATATTTTCGTAATAAAATTAATCATAAACTCTTCTTACATGAAACTGTCACCGCTACATATACAGATTTCCGTATGAAATCAGAAAATTGAGACAAAGCCTTATATTTCATAATCAATAACTCAGCAATAAATTAGTTAAGCGCGAATGGGGAATGGGAGGNATCAATAACTCAGCAATAAATTAGTTAAGCGCGAATGGGGAATGGGAGGGAACTATTTTTTACATAAACCGCGCCACAATACTAACAAAAAACGTCCCGTTTCAAAGATTTCAATTTTCATGTTCATTCAGATCGTTATTGTCACTCATCGCGTCTGTGTCGTTACTGGGAACTTTTATAAAAAAAGTGTCGTAAGAAATACAGTTTTATGTTGTTCAAGTTTACAATCAAATTTCAATTGATATATTTATTTCAACCTTGTATGTAGACAATTTTTATTGAATAACGTTTTAACAGTGAATTACATTCATTGTCACGCGAATGTAGTATATAAACAAATATATTAATTTTATATCGGTAACGAGAAAGATAAACAAGTTAACTACGTTTACAAAAGAAATCTATAAAAGTTGTTAATTTTTGACGGTTTGCTTTTCATATTATTTATTTTTCTATAGAATTGTTTTATTTNTTGTTGTAAAAAATTAATATATTTGTTTATACTACATTTACCTGACGATGGCCCCGTTGAAACATTGTGATATTCAATAAAAATTGTCTACATACAAGGTGTAAAGAAATGTAAGAACAGTGTTATACTTTATTCCTTAAAATCATGGTTTGTTATGCATCCAAAATTACTTTTTGTAGTACATTCACACAACTGTCAAAGTCGCAACCATGTAGGTTAAGCTCCATACATTTTTACGATTTTAATACCGTGGTTTATTTATTTATTTATTCATTTATTTAATGCCTTTTGGCTATGAGGTTCAGGTCATGAGACCGACTCCACTACCCGTTGGACTTGGGTTAGGGAATTGGGAAGTAGAGATGTTGGGTTGTCGTGGAACTTGTGGTACCGATCCGACATTTGTCTGGAGTAGGCGAGAGAATCCCCAGCTGGAAACATCACCTAATTCGACCGAGCAGGGTTTGAACCCACGCTCTTCCGCTCAGCGGGATGCTACCACTACGTTTAACAACTAGCTCAAATCTATAGACTATCGAAATTTTATCTTCATGTGGATTTATAATATACACGTCGCCAAACTTTTAAATAAAATGGTTTATTCTTTGTTGGTCGATTACTCTGGATCTTGGATTATCCTCACTAACTGATGTCGGCAGTGATCCGGATAAACAGATAATGTGGAGAAAAGCAACAGAAGTGTACTGTTGAGAGAACAATTACCACTTCTTCTATGCAAAAAATTAAGTGACAAAAATAATTACAAGTCAAATAGTATTCAATTACAACAATCCATGTAGGTGCAACGTCAACAGCCAAGTGAAAATGGTGACGAACCGGGACTCGAACACGGGACTTCGTGCTCTGGCCGCGGGTGTGCTATCCACTGCACCACCCGCTTCGACTCTCAAGTTCGTGCACAACTTCCACCTGACCCTGATCCGGTGAACCTGGATCGCATCCCCCTTCAAGGGATAAGTGTCCAGAGGCGGCTCCAATGCTGGTAGCTCTTAAACCCGATTTTCGCGTACCTACGCGTCGGATCCACATTCTAACTCACAACTTCTTCCGAGGACCTACTCGTGGAGGAGTGTTTGGAACGTCACGACCGGGTTCGAGTCCCGGTCCGTCGCAATTTTCACTTGTCCTCGGAAGTTGTGAGTTAGAAAACCCATGTCGGTGTTTTGTCATTACTCAACAAAAATTGCCCGTTGGAATATGTTATCCCGGTCATCACATAACAGGTTACGTCATATTTGAATTTAGAAATTATAATCGTGCATTTAAACCAAAGAACGTTGTACTGAATGAAGTAAATTTCGTTATCGATTTTACATTCACATATGTTGTACAAATACTAATGCATTTTAAACACTTCTTAAGTTTTCAGCGAAATTGAACGAACGTAAAAAAGTATATTGATAATAAAATAGACGCCGATAAACCGTACATGTCAACTACCACTCATTTATATTTAAAAAATTAGTTCACAAAGTTTAACTCGCTTATAGTAGATCATTTTTGACACTAATTTTGCTTTAATATTTATCTTCTAGTTTCAACAAATGCTCGCACAAAAACGAAACGCAATCTCTAGGGTTTCTTCGTGTTATCCAGTATATTCCTGAGAAATGCTTGTCTCTGGCATTTATTACAGAGAATAAAGAAACTTTATTTTAAGCACAGTCGTATATACACAGTTTTCAGCTTTCCGGACTGTAAATTACTTATTCCGCATTTATTTATTCAAATAAAGCATTAAACTTTTTATGGCGCTTTAAAAAATACATTTTTTAACAGAACGAGCATTAGCTAAACTAATTTCAGGACGGTATAAAAGAAGTTTTATTTTTGTGAATAAAACATTGACTTATACAGTATTTTTAATTTATGAAAGTGACAAGATAAACTTTTGCTTCCTGTGAGAATATTACGCTAATATTTACAAATACTTGGTGCAAGAATATATTTCTTTTTAGTTCCTCATTCATATGTTTGCATGCTTTCGCGTTTAATTTGTCACTTTTCGCAGAAAGTTCCCTGGTGTTCACTCCTTTTCATATTTCGTTTTTGGCAATAACGGTTGACAGAATCACATAAAAACACTGAGAAGTATTGCAAATACAATATAATTGTGAAGTTATACCCGTTATTTTTGCTCTTATTACATCAAATAAAAGTCAGAAGAGAAAAAGACTGGGTTTTCGTCGAAATAAAATAGGTGAAACACTAATTATCTCGTTGCGTTCGGTTACGATGAACCTAAGCAATGGTATGGACGGTACATGAGAGACGTTTCGTCACTTACCCGCTAACATTTCGGCTTCATTCATTTCAACTCCAAAGTTCCTTAATATCGGTACGCTAGATTAACAACCATTTGTACACATACTAGCTCAGTACCCGCAGTTTTGTTCGCGTAAATTCTGTAATGTGTGTCCAATTTTTTTTCTCATATCCTCATTGGCGTTTACTGAGAATGTTATTCATTAATGCTGGAGGTTATATTAGTATTGGTGTGTACCCTCAATACCTTATATTCACTGAATTAATTTTTTTTAAAAATTCATAAAACATCGATTTCCCATTCACCCTTACGGACGAAGTTTTGTAAAATCCTTTCTTAGCGGACATTTTTGATAATTTTTTTTGTGTCATGCTCTTCTTAACCCCTACCTTCAGGTATGTTGTTCATCCCATGTGGTCTGAAGGGTACATAATGCCATTGGAAATACGATTAATCATCTTAGAACAAACAATATCCATGGACTCGATCCTAATATCGGTCATCTTACGTTTCGTTCTTTCCCGCCTCCCCCCCCTTCCGCTCTAAGAATACAGTGCTCCTATGTGATATCATCTTGAACATAACGGTATTGGTTGTTGAAACATCTCGTCGACCCTGAAACTATGTATCCGATGCATTTTTTTCAATTTCAGCATTAGTTTTCAATTATTTTTATTAATAAACCCATTTACGCCCCCACCAATCCCAAAAATGATTTATTCAACATCTATATCGGTCGGTTTGTTATTATCTTTACCTGTCCTTCATTCCCACTCCTACCCTAGGGATGCTAGAGGTATATTATCTGCAATATGGACTCATTGCTAACTTACAGAACATCTGGGACGATCGTATCCATCCCAAGGCCACCGAAAACTCTGATTTCCAATCTAATATCGGATTTTCCCATTATTTTACATGTCATCCCCTTCTCACCCCCTCTGTGGGGGGTGCAAGGGATGTCTCACTCTCATAGGGCTTGTTGTCCTCTAGTCAGACACCGGTGTATCAAGTGTGGTTGAAATTACTGCAGATACTCTACAGTTATGGTGAGATACATATATAAAATACTCCTACCTCCATTTTACCCCTTTAGGGATGGATTTTTGTAAAATAGTTTGCTAGCGGATTTCTACTCCCTAAAAGGAACCTATCTGGCAAATTTCAAGTTTGGAGGCTTCGTAGTTTCTGAGATTTCGTGTTTAGTCACTCAGTGAATGGTAATTCGCTTTATATATATATATATATATATATATATATATATATATATATATATAT